>JAAIXJ010000190.1:112400-370736 GCA_013403705.1 Heliconius hermathena
AGAACGATTTGATCTTCAAAGAGATATCAAGCAAATACAATAAAGTAAACAAAATTGAAATCGTAATTAATTCAACACAGAGATAAAGAACGATTTGATCTTCAAAGAAATATCAAGTAAATACATAGATTTTTTGGTTCGTTCGTTTGAAATAAATCTATATAAAAATGCCTAAATATAGCTAATAATATATGTAACTAATTTAAAAACTATACAGGAGTTAAAATGCAAACATTACAGTTATTTTACAAAGAATATTATGAATCTTTACCCAAATCAATAATTTAACATTTAAGGCTGTTTCTGAAGCAGTACATTAAATTATTAACTGACATCAGCACATTTAACAGAGCTTTAAAAAACATAACATAGGTAAACAGAACGTAATGTTACAAAAATGTATACATATAATAAATAATTAGCTTTATGTATATTTTATGAATATCAAATATCAACACTGGTCGTATTTTTTTGTGAGAAACAATCAAAAATTCTTATAGAAATTACGATAACGTCATAAAAAAATCATATTAGAATGTTACAGATTAAAGTAATAAAAAAATCATATTAGAAGTCACTATAGTTGTCAATCAATGCTGCTCATTAAATCAATAATCATGTATTTTAAGCGAGCGAAGCCGTGGGCGGGCCGCTAGTA
Organism: Heliconius hermathena; assembly: GCA_013403705.1. Classification (NCBI taxonomy): domain Eukaryota; kingdom Metazoa; phylum Arthropoda; class Insecta; order Lepidoptera; family Nymphalidae; genus Heliconius; species Heliconius hermathena. The sequence continues at coordinate 113,059 of JAAIXJ010000190.1, forward strand.
TTATATATAGAGATTATAACATAGTTTTACGCTAATGTTAATTTGAACACTAAAAAGCTAATTTAAAGACGTATTTCTCTATAATTTACCAAAAGATGTAAATTAAAAGTAATAAAGAGTTTTTTTCAGCTCCACGCTGTATACCGCACCTAGCAGAGTAGGCAGAGAGAACCTGGGAACCTAGTGTTAAGACACTCTGTTCCCATCAACTTCTATTCCAAATAAATAAATCAGCTTCACGCTGTATCCCGCACACAGCAGGATAGGCAGAGAGAATCTAATGTAAGACACTCCGTGCCCCGCTTTCTGCCGAATTCTGGAGGCGTTGCATGTTAAGTGGCAGAACTTAAGGCCGCGCTTTGCCTCGACACTAGTGCGAAGAAATGGAAATATTATATTAAATGGAAATATTATATATAAATAAATGGAAATATTATATTAAGTAAATATTTCATCTTCTCGAGTGGGGATCGAACCCAAAACCAGTCGGTTTTACAGTCACACTTTGTGCCGCTGCGCCACGACTGGCTTCAACTTCTTCACACTTCTATTCGAAAAGTTTAAAATATTGAATATTTCATTTCCTCTAGAAGGAATCGAACCCACAACCTGTCGCATATATAGTCACTTGGCCTCAATCTAGAAAGAAAATTTTGTCTCAATCAAAAACAGATTAGGTTGATAATTTATTAGGTTTATAAATAAAAGTATATTTAATCGCTATTGTTTCTTTTCGTGAGTGTTTCTGCCTCCTCCATAGTGTTGGGTAATTTTGTACCAAGTGTTTCAGGCGTCGTGAAAACGAGCATACATGATATTAGCGCGAATGAACCGAATAAAACTGAAGGAAGACTCTCCCATACTTCTAGAGCCTGCAAAAATGTTTATTTTTACTAGAAGTAGTTGCGAAGAAATGGAAATATAAATTTAAGTAAATATTTCATCTCCTCGAGTGGGGATCGAACCCTCAACCAGTCGGTTTTACAGTCACACTTCGTGCCGCTGCGCCACGACTGGCCTCACGTATAATTATAAAAAGCATAAAGAACGAAAAGCGTCTAAACATGACTAAATTAGCAGCTTCATGTTTTTTAACTTCATGACAGGAAAGAGAGAACCTAAAATTAAAAACTCCGTTCTGTGACAAGACATTGCGTGCTTAGTGACAAAATTCTTTTTCTGCTAGAACGGGAAAATAAAAATATTTTAAGTGTAACTAATTTATACTCAAAATAATTCTTCCAAGTAAAGATTAAACCTATTATAACCACGTTACAGATCGATTTTATCCCGTTCGCACTGCGTTACGATGGCGTCAAATATAAATATGTAAAAGCTATTTGAAGCCTTGGTTGAATGTAAACTGTTATTGTTTTCAACTGTTTGTCTAATCATAATTTCTTCATTTTATTTGTAACTAGCGGCTCTCGTGCGGCTACGACCGCTTGAAATATATGAATGTTTAAGTGTAGGTATTTAAGAAAAAACCGACCAAGCGCGAGTCGGACTCATCCACTTAGGGATCTGTACCAATTTCAGGTTTGTGATTGGAGAATACCTTATAAGGTTAGATGATGCGGCAAATAAAATTTAAAAAACTAAAGCTTGCAGGCATTTGCGGACATTTATTTTGTGTGAAATGAATCACAAATATAAATTAAAAACTTATTATGATGATTTTTAACTCAACGCGACTATTTGCCTTATTACGAAAACAAAGATATGAGATTTTTTATACGTTTTCCTGAGTAGGAACTGAACCCACAACCGTCGCGTTTAAAGTCACACGCTTGTGCCACTGCGTCACGACGTTCTCATTAAATATTTTTTTTTTTTTGTATTTAAAGAAAAATGTTTAAATATACGATACTTAGGTAGATGGTAAGTAAGTGCACGTGTACAGCAAACTTAGTTTTTCCCGAGATAAAATTTCGAACCTAAACTTTTAAATTTCGGTGTTTTTATCATCATACAAATTAAAAGCTTAAAATTCGGCCAATTAGGTAAAACAGTTGTATAAAATAACTGTTATAGCAAGTATCAAATTTGTCGAACTAAATACTTTAAATTGATATAACCTTTTTTATGTATGAACTGATTGTAATAAAACAACTATCTAACCCTATATGCTAAGGGGAGCTAGCTAGGGTCGAATAATGAAAACCGTATTTAAATCAGTTAAGCTGATTCTGAGACTAACATGAACAAACGCACAGACGAAAAGACGACTCTGTGATGACACAAAAATTTTAGAAATCATTGTTTTGGGTTCTATTACATTAACAAAGGCCCCCAATAACAGTTTTTCTTACAAAGGATCCATGTACAGACACAGATCTATTACGATTTTATTATAAGCATAGATTTATCTCTAAAGAAAAAATCTTTACCCATTAAGAACTCCATGGCAATTATACTTTTACTTACTAGAGCAGGTGTAAGTGGCGCAGTGATACCTCCTAAACGACCTATCATCGAAGAAAACGCGAACAAACTATGACGATGTCTCGTCGGGAACAACTCCGCCGTATACAAGTATACTGATGTTATGATTACAGCGATGGAGTACTTGCCGATGAGATAGACCGCCAAGGCTACACCGTCTAGACCTGAAAGTGAACGGACTTAGATAACACACAGAGATCAGAATAACACAATTCAAATATAGGTTTTCTATAATTTGTTCCACTTACGTAGCAGGGTAAGCAAAGAGAACACTTAGTTCCCCGCTTTCCAACCGAATTTGAGACATTGCATGTTAAGTAAGGGAAATTAACACAACAATTTTTCATTTTCTTCTAAATTACTAACCGATAATAAAAATATTAATTTACAATATTTCAACATTAATCTTCCTAGGCAACTAAATAATTATAAATTAAGCAAAAATATAATTTTACCTTCTGGCATGAACGCAAATGCAAACTGACAAGTCGCACAGAGCAAATATCCACATATTAACACGGGCTTCCTACCAACACGATCCAATAACAATATAGCTGTCCAATACCCGGGAATTTCTACTGCAGCAACATAAACAAAGTTTAAGTAACTATTCCCCGATAGATTCACCGCGTTGATGGACATTCCGAAATATATAAACGTATTTGTGATCCACCAAATGGGCGCCACGCAACATCTCAGTAGAATAGTCTTGGATTTAAACACTCTGACTACCAGCCAATAATCATCTGCTTTTTCAGCCAGCTTTTTAGCCTCTGCTGAATCTCTCAAAAGTTTTAACGATTTATTTGAAAGCTCTTTCCTATTCATCCTTGCCGCCTTTTTCAAAATTGCTTCAGATTCCTCGTATCTGCTTTTGCTCATCAGCCAGCGTACAGATTCAGATAGAATCCAAAAGTAGGATATTACAATTAGTTGTGGCGCATACAACACGCGCGTGAGAGTACGCCATGGCTGCACTCCCCAAGCTATTAGTCCAAGGAATACTTGTCCAACAGCAAACAATGATGATACAGTTGCACCGACCATTACACGGTACTTAGGGCCCACCATCTCTGTTACTGAAATAACAATTCAAATTAATAGTAGTACGCGTTTGTTAAAAGAAGTAATAAGAATATCAAAACAAAGGCATATTAAAATTGAATTTCTTCATGCCAAAAAATTTACAGACAAAATAAAAGGAGAAATTGATCTTTCACCTAATATTTACATAATTCTCAACTTAAAATATTAAAAACGCCTTACCTAAAATGTAAGCAGATGCGTAAGCCCCCGCTCCTATAGCAGCCTCTATAATTTCCAGTGCCAAGAACCACTCATACGAGTATACAAATGACCTAACAAGTCCCACCCATCCCGTGTTAAGGGCGTTAATAGTGAGAGCGACGCGACGACCCCAGCGGTCAGAAATGTATCCAGTTATAGGTTGCACGAAGAATGTGCCAATTGTCAAGATAGACCCAATTTGAGAACGTTTCCATTCGTCACAAGCCAAGTTGAACTAAAATTATAATTATATTAAAGTATTTAAGGCATTAAACTCCGCCACTCAGCACGCAATGCCTCGAAAAATTTGGCGGAATGTGGAAAACATAATGTCTCAACACTAGGTTCTCTCCGCCTACCCTGATGTGTGCCGGATACAGCGTGAAGCTGATTTATTTTTATTTTATGTAAAAAAATAGTGTTAGGTTACTAATGTTATGTTTTAAGAAGTAATAAAATATTAATATAGCAAGAGATAAATATTTACTACTTCAATTAGTTAATTTTATCGCGCTACACTCTCCACACCGTCTGTTAAATGCTGTTAAAAAGATGAGAAATAAATGTCTCTCTCTTACGTCATAAACAACACTAAGTGTATTTTCATAGACATATTCTTCGCAAGGAATTTTTTGCGATCGATCGAACCAAGATGCAGGACACACGTCAATAGTATTAACGAATAAGGAGCTATTCTGAAAACGTTCACAAGGCTCAAAGTCGTCCACACTAGCACCGGGTATCGCATTTAACACCCAATCTGGAGCAAATTCCGGATTTTGACCGTCACACTGTGGTATTAGGCACCTGAAATTATTTAGAATAGATGTTTGTTAATACTTTTTCATTTTAACAAATATATTTCTAGAATTGTATATAAATGAATAGCGTTAGTTTTGTGAAGTTTTTCTGATTGTTAAAAGTATTGTTTTAAACTTAACTTTATTAAGATTGTCGGTAATCATCTAGAATTCGGGGGGAACATAGAGAACGAAGTGTTTTAATACTTCACAGTAACACTCATACGTAAAACTGAGATAAATATTTTAGTTACCTGGTCGGTATTCTGGCCGTTGTGAAGATGTATTCACCAGCAGCAAATGCCGAAAATATGACTGGTATAGCCGCTAATACCATTGTAAGTAGCTGGTACCATCCAAATTGTCCTATTTCTTCTATTAAGATGTCATCTAAGTCTATACCTGTTGACTCATTGTTTCCTTCTTCAATCTCATTTTCACTTGTCATTTCTAATTCTGATTTTTTTTTTGTATTAAGTGAAATACGAAAGTTTATTTTTTTCTATAAATTAGGTTACTATTACTGATTTGAATTTTAAAGGTGCACAAGAACATATGGATATAATTTGATATTTATAATTCGCAAACAATAATCTTATCACTTCTGAACGTCACTCGTCATTAAATTATCATTAATCATTATTTATTACATGATTTTTCTCTAAATTTAGATATTTGAATCCTTATCGATTCCAGAAGTAGCATTATATTGTTTACTATAATATTATATTATATAATTGTACTATATTGTTATAATTTTTGAAAAACTTAATAATTATCATGGCTGGACCATGATATGAATCATAGCTAATCTGAGAAAGAATTGTGTTTTTAATAAATTATTATACACTTAGAGAACTTAGAGAAGATGAGAAGAACTTTTGATGTAACATACAACCGAAGGGGCTTAAGGTGCCACTTTGATATGCGCATTAACGGACGCCTCCACTGCCCGAACTCCTCTCTCTCCCTATCGACATTTAATATGATTGTACTAATGTCACCTTTGAAATATCTTCTAGAGATGAAATGACGAAAGTTCTAGACAGATCATGATTTTTGAATACATTATATTATACTGATTTTGCCTTTCACTCCTACTGCTTACAAATTAACTCAAAATCTATTTTATATATTTTTTATCGTATATAATTATTATTATAACATGGATCAATTGATTGCTTACTTGAGATTATATTTGTTTTGTAGCATATGAAGTTATTTTACTTCTAAATTTCTTGATGTTGTAGTAAAGTATTAAATAAATAATAATAGAGTAGCTTTTAATCAAACATATTTTTATGGTAATTACGCTTACTTTTAAATTTATTATAAAAACTTAATAAGTTAAGTGTTATATTTTAAGCATTGTGCTATGTAGATGTAATATACACATATTTGTATCACTTACAAGTACGCAATTTAAACTTCAGTAATATTTTTTTTTATTTATTTTCAGTTTCGTAAATATTTTCCTAAATATCATTTACTCAATGATGTTTTTAAATTCATTCTAACATAAGTAAGTCTGTATGGTAACAACTACCATTAACTAAATTGTATGATTAATTTATCTGAAGGTGAGTGAAATATCTGAGAACTTATATGAATAAGTTCTCAGATATTTCATTAAAACATTTCAAAATAACTGCAACAAAAATAGTTTTTTTTAACACACTATATATTTACAAATTATTATTATTATTTAAAAATAAATACAAAAACGTAATATATAATTACAATACAATAAACAACACACAATACGCATAAGTATAAATTATTCATTATTCTTTTTCCTAGAGCTAAGTTGTTCAGCCTCTTCAATGGTGTTCGGTAACTTAGTGCCGAGAGTCTCCGGCATAATGAAAATAAGGAGACCGGACAAAAGAGCGAAGGATCCAAAGAGAACTGATGGCAAATTCTCCCATACTTCAAGAGCCTGGAAATAGTTAAAAATATTAATTACCTACTCAGTGAACTTTATTTACCTACATTCCGCAGGGCAGGGTAAAAATCTAGTATTCACATACTCTATTCCTCTCTAATTTTCGAGACATAGTGTATTGAACGGCGGAAGTTAGCTCCGTGCTTCGTCTTATGGCCGAGAAATGATGATAGTTTAAATATAATCATTATTAAATAATCATCTTTTCCCTGAGCCTTGATCAAAATCACAAACATCACAATATATACAATCAAACGCTGTTTCATAAAGTCACAATGCTTGAGGCATTGTGACTTTATTAAATATTTTATCAAGTCAATATTTTACTATTGCTAACAATGCTTATGAGTGGAAATCTAGACTTTCAAAACTAAAATTTGAATTTTTATCTTAGTTGAGAACGTAAAACACCAGTTGTGTAATTTAATAAAAAGTGTCAGGTAGATATGATATTAAAATTTAAAAAAAAATTGTAAAAAAATATATGGATATACGAAATATACACTTACGAAATTTGACAAACATTATCCAATTTGAACTAAATCTCGTTCACTTCTTTTTTTGATGTCGGTGGAATGTAAATTCTTAGGAAATATTCTTAATACTCACCAAGGCAGGCGTAAGAGGTGCTGTAATAGATCCAATTCTTCCCAACATAGAGCAGAACGCGAACAAACTATGTCTATACTTTGTAGGAAATAATTCTGCTGTGTACACGTACACGGATGTCATTACCATGGCAATGGCATATTTACCGATTAGGTAGAACGCTAGTGAGAGACCGTCGTTGCCTGGAAGGAAATATAATAAATTCAAAATATTGCTTATTCAATTTTGTTTTTGCTAACACTTTTGAATCGCCAACTGTTACAAAACCGACCAGGCGCTCTAACTACTAAGCCATACGTTCTCATCAAGTTACGTCGAAATTTTTATACGCTTCTTACAACTTATTTAAGTTGTAACAAGCGTATAAGTGTTATATTTATACCAGAAAGAGTGCATGTTCTTGTTATTCAGCTTCAGCTTCACGCTGTAGATGAGGTATGTTGTAGAGTAGGCAGAGAGAGCCTTGTGTTAAGACACTCAACTCCCCACTTTCCACCGAACTCTGGAGGCATTGCGTGCTGAGTGGCGGAATTCAACCTCGCGCTTTTGCTTCGACACCAGAACGAAGAAATGAAAATATTCAACATTTAATTTCTTCAAGTGGGAATCGAAACCACAACCTGTCGCGCTTACAGTAACACGCTTGTACCACTAAGCCATGACTGGTTCTCACTATTGTTATTCCAATGTTAGAAAATAAGTGTAGACAAAAAAATATGTCCAATATAGCCAATATCAGATTAAATTAATTTAATATATATATTACCTTCAGGCATAAACGCAAATGCGAACTGACATGCCGCACATAGCCAGTATCCACCAATTAGCACTGGTTTCCTACCAATTCGGTCCAAAAGTAAAATGGCCGTCCAAAATCCAGGAATTTCCACTGCAGCCACGTACACATAGTTCAAATATCGATTTCCTGACAAGTTCACTGCGTTAATTGACATTCCGTAGTACACTAAAGTATTGGTGATCCACCAAATGGGAGCTACGCAGCATCTCAGTAAGATGTACTTTGATCTCAAAACTAAAAGCACTAGCCATGGTTCTTTGGGTTTCTCAACTAATTTTTCAGCTTCAGCTGAAGCTCTTAGAAGTTGCAACGACTTGTCTGATAGTTCTTTCTTGTTGATCCTAGCCACTTTCTTCAGAATTGCCTCAGATTCTTCATAGCGGCCTTTGCTCATCAGCCACCTTACGGATTCAGATAAAATCCAGAAATATGAAACGACTAGCAGTTGTGGTGCATAGAGCACTTGGGTGAGGGTTCTCCATGGTTGTACTCCCCATGCTATGAAACCTAATATGACTTGACCTAGTGCAAACATCGTGGATGTAGTGGCCCCTACGATGACTCGGTATTTGGGGTCTACTAATTCAGTTACTAAAATTATAGGAAATTACTTAAGTAAATATTATGTTAGGTGATTAATATAATAATTTTAAATAAATTATTTTCTTTATTGTAGCCTAATTTCATTATTTTTAGATCATTTAAAAACATTGTGATAGCAAAGTTTTTAATGCCTGATTTAAAATATAAATTAGTTTCTCAATGTAAATGTGCAATATCAATATTAATATTTATAATAAAGTGCAATAAATGGCATTAAAACATTTAATGTCAAAGTATTATACCTGCACCTTTTAAAACGTAAATTCTATTTTTTTCTATCAATTTATAAAAAAAGTTCTTACCCAAAATATAGCAAGACGAAAAAGCACCAGCTCCAATAGTGGACTCAATGACTTCAAGTGCCAGAAACCATTCATAGGAATTGACAAAGGATCGCACAAGACCCAACCATCCAGTGTTAAAAGCGTTCAAAGTGAGAGCGACGCGACGACCCCAGCGGTCAGAAATATATCCGGTAATAGGTAATACTAGTAAGGTACCAATTGTACGAATAGAACCGATTTGTGAACGTCTCCACTCATCGCAGGCCATGTCGAACTGGAATGTTTTAGTTAATTTTTAGTTAAAGTTAATGGTTAATATTTCAGCGTATGAAAGTTTTTACTCAAATTTCTAAGATTTTTTTTTACTTAAGCTCATAAATAGATATATTTCAATTTGGGGAAATGTTTAAATTTCATCAAAATCGGCTCAGCAGTTTTTCAGGTCCACAGGTACCATTTCGTTTCTGGAGAATATAATCAAATTATTTTGACGTATTCGCTAAATAGTGAAAGCGAAATAATAAATATGTTTGCCTTCCAAGATAATTCATAAAGTTTTAAAGAATTGACTACTTTTTACTTTAGTTTTTTTTATAATTACACATATGATTTACGTATCAACTTACATCATACACAACACTATTAGTATTTTCATACACATAACTCTGGCAAGGCACTGTCTGGGAGCGATCGAACCAAGCCGCTGGACATACATCACTGGGATTGGAAACCATTTGAGAACTATTTTGGTATTTCTCACAAGCCTCAAAATTGTTTCCACTGGTTTGTGGAATCGCATTTAGGACCCAGCTTGGGGCAAATTCAGGATTAGGGCTGTCACATTGTGGTATTAAACATCTGAAATATTTAGATTTTAGTTATATGTAATTAGAAAATTATAATTAATGAAAGTTCTAATGTAAATAATAAGTTCTTGACGAAAATAAATGATGAGCACATTCTGAAATTTACAGCCTAAACTATTGGGCAGATTAAGTTGATATCGAAGTCTGTCTTTATTCAAACATTAGAAGTGAAATATATTATTTAATTTATGACTTAAGTAGGATCTACACAAAATTTTTAAGTACGTATTATATAAATTTGTTAAATAATAATAAATTCTTATACGATAAAGATACTGTTATCTAAAGCCAAATTACCAATTACTGTCCCGACGATTGTACTAACACCAAATAATAACATTTATAAGATAATGATAATCCAGACGTGGTCTTGAAAATTATCGTTTTTTTTCTGTTTTTCATTATTATTAAAAAGATATGCTATTATTTAGTTTATTTAATTTTTGTTTTTTAACTAAACAAAACACTTTTGCTTGCAAGCAAAATAAGCTTTAAATTGCATTTTTCTCAAACGTATCGCAAATAATTTAATTCATCTACATGTATTTAATCATCAATCTGTAGATGTTTTAAATCATCATCAAATCTGCAGATGTTTTCTTAATATTGCATTGTCAATGAATTGGTCGTAATTTGTTTTAACAAACTGCAGAAACGCTTACTTTGAATACTCTAACCCACACCCATCCAGCCCACCTTACATCTTGCTTTCTCTACAAAAACTAAGCCACTGTAAAGATGTTGATAATGAAAATCAAGACCAAAATTTATAAATATCAATTGCTTAATTTTAAACACAACATATATATCTAAACCTTGTTATCTTTGAATTGGCTAGTTAATAACAATATCTTCACATATATTGTTTTAAGTTTAATAACATAAATAATTTCTGGGACCGTAAGATGAACAGCAGCATGGTTGCAAGTCATGATATTATACATGTGTATACATGTACTATAAATATATACTTCATTTATAAGTAATTTCATATTTCAATGCGATTGTTTAAAAAACTATTATAATAAAAAAGATCTAAATGTGTTTGTGCGCTGATGTATTTTAATTAATGTCTCTGAATATAAATACTTAAAAAAAAAACGTGTTGACTTTTTAACAAAAATAAAATAATATTAATTAAGAATATGATTAAAAAGCTAATTACAGGGACAGAAAAATATTTTGAATAGATTAATTTTTGGAAACAGATCTTCTGATTTTTTTTTCAGCTTCCTAGTGTTAAGACACTCCGTTCTCCACTTTCTGCCAAATTCTGGAGGCACTGCGTGTTGAGTGGCAGAACTCAACGCCGCGCTTAATCTCGACACCAGAGCGAAGAAATGGAAATATAAATTTAAGTACATATTCCATCTCCTCAAGTGGGGATCGAACCCACAATCAGTACAGTCACACTTTGTGCCACTGTGCCACGACTGGCCTCAATCTTCTGATTTAGTGTAGATGTTTATTTTACATGCATGTTATTTTATAGTTATAGTACATTATTTTGACCTTATCTATGCTCATGTATGGACATGAGCTATGGCCGTAATTTGTCTAAGAAGGCAGCAGAAACGATCACTTTAAATACCAACCAACAACCATTGTAAAAGCGACGATTATGAGTTCGATTTCCACTCACTCGGGGAAATTAAATATTTCATATTTTCATTTCCTAGCTATGGTAACGAGGCAAAGCCCGACATTGAGTAACAGACACCCAAGTGCTCTATGACCAAATTTAATGCTGATGTAATTTAAAAAAACATAAAAAAAATACCTGGTCGGTATCCTAGCAGTAGTGAAAATATATTCACCGGCAGCGAAAGCTGAAAATATTACAGGGAAAGCAGCCAAGAGGACCATAATAATTTGATATCTTCCCAGCGAGCCCACTTCATTCACTAGAATTTCATCCAAGTCTATTTGTGGCGGCTTTTCATTTTGACCAGACTCAAGCTTCTCGTCGTTAGACATTTTGAGACCTTAGTTTGATGTTTTCCACCCTCGTCTGGTCTAGACAAGTAGTTCGTGGTAATTGATACAAGGTCTAGCCGTATCACCCGTCACAATCTTTTAACATTTATTATTGAATAAGCGAATGAGATATAAAATAAATATCTAAGATAATTGTTTATATGTAATTTGGAATAATCTTATCGATTTTTCTGTATCTGTAACATTAGCAGATCCTTTATCGAACTGAGACCTTTTAGGTAATGCTTATTTATTGTCCTTGCCTTTCAGAATGTCCATTTTATCAATAATATTACACTTTGTATCGATTATTGAAGTTCTACGTTCACGTGCAAACTAAACACACACACACACACATTTCGGTAATGAATAAGTCAATGAAGAACGCTATTAATATGTTATTAAATAATACTCGTTTAAAATTTTGATATGGAATACAATTAATATAGCTGGTGACTTGTGACATAATTATCTTACGCAATAATAAACTATACAAAAATACATATAGGACCTTTACCTCCAGTTTACTCGACAACTTGTCAATCAATTGTTACATTTTATACTAGTTGTCGTCCGTAAGTATGTCTGTGTAGACTTCAAGACGTAAAATCCAAAATCCCGTTTATTCTCGCTTAGCAATTCTAAGAAATTTACAATATATATATGCAATATATATAGGCAGACCCTGGTAAAAGTCGAGATTAATGCCAGGAAGAAGAAGATATATACCCCTATGCGGAAATATTCAAAAACTAATATATCAACTATGTCTATGTATACAAATTTAACTTGCTCTGAGTTCCATTTTTACTCTGGGGAATGAAATATTTACATTTACTAGCTCTGGTAAAAAGACCAAAGGCCGCGTTTAATTCCGTTACTCAAAGCGCGATATCTCGAAGATTGAGTTCCACCCAGGAACCAAAAAGGTACGGAGTATTATAATATAAGGCTTACTCTGCCTCTTCTGCTACTACTAAAAAATACTGCCATTAAAAATAATTATTATGAGATTAAAAAGAAAGGATTTTAAATAAAAATATATACAATTTAATACGTTAATATTTACCGGTTTTGCTATTATATAAAATATGCTGTTATAAATATTTAATTCGTTACTCAGACTTGATAACGGGTTGAATTAACGATGCAATAATATATTTATACAAAAATATTTATATTATTGTTAAAAATATCTCATTACAATTATATTCTCAATATAAATAATAATAGATCAATGTTAAATTTATATTATTGTTATTAAGTTGAAGTGCGAATTAGCGCGTTCAACCAAGTTTGTTTGGTTCTTTCAAGGTTTTGGTAATCTCATGAACTGCGGATTCGGATTGATTTTTTTTTAATTGTATAGTAGAGAAAAACTATAGATTATATCATATTACGTTAATTGTGTTAATATTGTTAGGGAACCCACTATACCTGCGGGCAGAGTTACCTCTCGCACTTAGAATATCTTATAAGTCAATACAATTGTTAGTTACATATTTCCATTTGAAATATGTAACTAACAATTTGCATTAATTATTAATTTTTAATTAACAATTTGTCAATAAGATCAAAAATAAATCAGCTTCACGCCGTATCCCGCACACGACAGGGTAGGCAGAGGGAAGAGGGAAATATATATATGCCGTGTGATCCCGGCCTAGAATAGGATCACCCTGGTACTGGTGGTGTCGTAAGAGGCGACTGAAGTACGTGTGGTAGAGTCACGTCGCCAGCGATGGCAATGGCATTTAAAACTGGCGTGAAGTAGTGGCTTTATGCCACTGCGTTTCGCATCAGGTAACGCCGGGCTCCGGCGCCCAACCCACCTTACAGGCAGGCAACGCACCTGTAGCTCTGGTGTTGCACGGGGTCGTGGGCGGCGGTAGTCACTTACCATCAGGTGACGCGAACGCTCGTTAGCGAACCCGGACGCGGCTTCGCCCGCTTGAACTATACGAATGCTTATTAAATATATCTATGGAATTGTTTTCAGTTTTTAATATAAACGTAAAATATAAAGTAAAATATTTATAAAATAAAACTAAACAAAACCAGTTTCATTATCAATATTATCAAAGTAAAATAAATATTTAAAAATATTAAAATTAAATGTGTTGTGCTATGTGGTTATTTTCATAATACTCCAATACAACAAAAAATAATTTTATATTTTTTGTCTCTGCCTGTCTGTCTTTCTATCTCGTCGAGCTAATGTCCAGAACAACTGAACCGATTTTTATTGAACTTTCAGTGATCGATTTTACTGATTTACCCGGGAAAAATCTTTTTCCACGTTTTCCTTGCGCGAGTACATAGATAATATATGAAATAACTAAACTCCTTTCTACATTAAATTCGATAATTTTTGCGAGCAATATCAAATAAAATTCCAAAAAACCAAAACTACGATTTATTTAGTGTATAACAACGGTATAGATAACCGAACTGAAATAACCGACCATTCTTTCCTTTATACTTAAATAATATTATGCCGATGCCGCGCAGGGCCGCAACTTACATCACACCAAGAAATTAATGAAAATCTAACTAATCAGTACTCGAATAAGCGAAAAACCAAAGAAAAAATATAAATTAATAATAAATTGAAAATAACCTCATAAAAATTAACAGTAGATCGAAAATGTATAAAAATTTACAAAATCGTCGACGTTACCGTGCGGTTCGTAGGCTAACTCATTTTAAATCAGTGATATATCCTTCAGTATTTATTAGAAAGATGTACAGTACAATATAATTTTAATCTAGGTGAAATGCTAAAGGTGACTATTATATTTATTTTGAAAAGGATTAGAAAATACATTAACAAAAATCCAAAAAAAATAATTAAATATATTAAAATGGTTACTGTGGCTCAACCTTCAGAGATAAACATACATCTAGGGAACTTTTTAAAAAAATTTTTAAAAGACAATACTCTTGTAAAACTTATTTTTTATGTCTCATAAAGTTGATGTTGTATATGTTATGCTGTGGGTGTGTCTAAATAAATAAATAAATAAACAGCTACACCACGCTATTGCACCTGTTCTCAAATAAAACAATTATAATTAATAATTTATACATTAAGATAGTTATATGGAATCAATTCTATTAATTATGGTCACCCTATCATACTACTTTCAATATGAAACATATATTAAATGCGATATATAACTATTCGTTACGCATAATATTATGTAGGTTTTACAAATTTCAGTAAATAGGGTTTTTGGTGATTATAATATATTTAGTTTATTATACACATTCAAATTTATTTTAAAATATTATATTCAATAACATAAAAACACTAAACAAATACACTCAATATAAGTACAATTACTATTATTTTTTAGCTTCACACTGTATTCCGCATATAGCAGGGCAGGCAGAGCGAACCTAGCCACGCTTTTTGCTTCGGTACCGGAGCGAAGAAATCTAAATATATTAAAAATATATTATAATAATAACCAAATTCCACTAAATGGAAATCGAACCCACAACCATCAGACACCTGTGCCACGACGGCCTCTATTTAAAAAAATATTTTAATATTCATCAGTATCCCTGGGTTTGATTATCCCAAGTCGTGTCGCGATGGCGGCGACATTAGCCCGGACCTCCTCCTGCACGAGGTTGAAGGACATCGCGAGGAGCGCGATACCGAACAACAAGTACAGAGAACAGAGAGCTATGGAGTGCACAGCGTCTGCTGCTTCCCCGTATTGACCCTGGAATAGGAGAAAAGGCACCTGACAGCTATACACGTTGAAAAATTGTTACAAGAGTTATAAGTAGCGACCGCCGCGTCGTGGCGCAGCGACTGCGGCTGACTGTAAGCGCCAAAACAGTGGACACGATCCTTCGCCCTCCCTCCATTTCCTCGCTCTGGTAAACAGAGCGCGGCGTTAAATCCCGTCAGTTAACACCCAATTTTCAACTTCGTGCATACAGAAAATTTTGTTTTCATACTTATACATCACTCAGACAGGATATTCTTGGAGAGAGAGAGAGAGAGAACCTAGCAAATATGTATGAATATGCGTGTAGATTGGCGGAACCTAACACCGTCTACACAGGTTAAATACAACAAACATTTTGAATATAGTGGCATTTAATAAATATGGATTTAAAAATTTAAATTAAAACAGTAAATTGAAGTCATTATTATACTTCAAATCATTATAGTGTCTGTTTATATAATGAAAAGTAGAGATCAGATCACGTCTCTAAAGTGATTAAAAATAAAGCCTTCAAAAATCTTATAGGAAATGAAATAATAAAGAGATTTACCTTAAAAATAAGTAGTCTTACCTGAGCTGGTACAAAATCACCAAATCCTATTGTCGTCAGCGTTATAAAGCAGAAGTAAGCCGCATCTAAATAGGCCCAGCCTTCCCATTGCTTGAATAGAAACGTCCCCGCCACGATATACGACGCTACTAGGAACACGCATAGCCATATTGGCACTGGTTTGATCTGAAATATAATATTTTTATGTACTTTTTTAGCTTCAAGTAATCAATGTAATTGAAAAAGTCCCATCCTGTGGTGGATTTTTTGAAGATTTTAAATTTTCTTTTTTATCTCCTAAATATTTAATTTTCACTAATTAATATCAGATCAGTCAGTAGGTCATCGGTCTGGTAACGAGTGTAAAACAATATACTACCAAGAGAATAACGACGCAGAAAAATCTAAAAGGAAAAAGACATATAGGAAGACCACACAAGAGATAACAGAATGATATAATTAGAGTACCTGGCCCAAATTAGATTCAAATTGCCCAGGACAGACAATCATGGTCTTTTGGAGGAGGCCAGCCGAAGAGAGGATCTTACAGTTTAATAGAAATTTTATACAAAATATGAAAACACTCACATTAACTCACACACAAATATTATGTCATTAGTTGAAAAGAACACTTATTATGTACGCAAGAAACAATAAACTTTGTTTTTATTTTACACAAATTTCGTGTAAGTTTGTGTAAAATACATGGATGCATACACTGCTAATATGAAATAAGAATATACTTCTCATAATACTTTTTAATATAAATACATAAAGAGAATCATTAAAATTATAATATTTTTGTAATGGTGTCTTTATTAATTATTATTAGTCATAGAGCGATTTTATATATTGAAGAAATATATACAATTTTATTAATCAAAAGCTTACTTCTTCTTTAGCTGGTGCTGCTTGTATTGCATATATGTCCGACTGACGAGAACCCCACGCTAAAAATAAAAAAAATATGCATTTTGTATTACACAGAAAAGTAGAGAATCTAGTGTCATTTCATAATATTCTGTGTTTTATTTCTTTTATCATTTTGTATATGCGGTTTCTGGTAAAATTTCATAAACATACGTATAAATAAGAACAACATTAAAAAAATATACAATATTTTTAATCAAATCTCCGTTTACCTAACGTTAACGTAACCTAACAGCTACTATCTTTATCCAACATTTGTAAGGAAATACTAGGTCATTGTGCTGCTATAGAACAGCAAGTGACAGCAAACGTGACGTGACAGCAATGGCTGTGGGTTCAATTTCCACTCTGGAGAACGAATTATTTTAATTTTACAATACTGGTAGACAAAATGCGGAATGGTCTTCTAACAATCAATAATCAGTCTTGAATTCGGGCGCAAAGCGGAAAACGAAGTAATATTAGGTTCCCTCTGCCTACCCTGTTATATGTAGGATATAGCGTAAAACTAATCAAATTTAAAAAAGGTACAGTTCACGAGGCATAAGTTGAGCGTTACATAAGTAATTACAAAAGCAGAGCCACAAAGTTTCAAGTATAAAGGATTGTTTGTTGAAAGTTTAAAGTTTATTACGCCGGTCACTGTATCCTCCTAAATTTTACTTTCGGTTAATGTGTCATTTGTGTTAGCCAAGCACGTGACCGCGACGTACACGTGTATAAACACTCACACAAATGCAAATCTCAGCTTAGACCTCGCAGACTTTAAAATATGATGCTCAATATAAAATAATCTAAAATATAGATGGAATGTGTGATTATGACCAAAAAAAAATATAACCTGATGGTCTTCCTCTTCTCAATGGCGGCGCTTCGTCGCTCCAACCCTCTCTATCCGGAGACGGCGTCTAAATGTATATGTTAAATATGTAAGAAGCATGTATTTGTTACCTTCAGACGGCAAATATTAAATTAAAAAGATTATCTTCTGATGGATTATTATAAGTATTTAAGTATTGCAAATTCTTGACACTTTTCCCTGAATCTCTAAAAGATTTTGGTTTACTCACGGTCACTACAATAAAAGGTTTTAACCACTAAGCACATCACGGGCCAAAGTATTATTATTATTAGGAAAGCTGGATGTGTGGGTGGGTTCAGGTACAATTTACTTTCATATTTTTATACTTAATCAAATAGTTAAACTTTTAAAATCAAAATACATGAAGACCATGAAATATACATTCATACATAATTACGTTACAGCATAGCAAACAAAACACATGGATTATCCGATCGTCATTTAATTTAACGAAGATTTACGACTATGAACAAATACGCCAGCTCACGCGTGCTTACTAGTGAAATTCGATTAAAAATCGTATGTTATATAGTTTGATTATTTAAAGAAACAATTTTTTGAACTCGTTCGTTGGGATAATTGACGCTAAACTGAATGCTTAAATACATACATAATACCGATGCGGTGACCGTACTGTATCTTCAATAGTGTACAACCGTCTCAACCTCCTCCCGCCTCTCTCCCCCCTCTCTCCTCCTTCCATAAACTCCCTTCTTTCCCCTCTTACTCCTCTCTCGTCGTCATCTTCATATCTCCTCTCGTGCTCGTGGGCGCTCTTGGCGCGTCGTGCGCTGCGGCACTCCATGTCTCTTTCATAGTATTCTGACTTGCCGCGGTTATACCTACAATTAAGCATTTTGGAGCTTTATAAAAAAATCATACATGCTTTTTCTTAAATATCACGATAGACAGAAGGAATCTAAAGACATTTCGTTCTCCAGTTTCCATCTGAATTCGGGACTTGTTAAGTGCCTGAACTCAACGAGACGAGTATTTAAGAAGAAAACATTTTTTCTTTGGTCAAAACAAGAAAATAAAATATCTCAACCCTCCGAGTAGTAATAGAACCCATGACCTTAACGCTTCCTTTCAAACATGTCACGATGGCTAGAAGCTCATGCTTTATTTTTATTACATTTAAACACAAAAAACGTTACACATATACATACTATATAAACAAATACAAATGTTAAAAACTAGTCAAGTGTAAGTCATACTCGCCCACCGAATGTTTGGTTTCAAATCAATGATTATAGGACAACGAAATAACTTATAAATTAATTTTAAAGAAATGAAATAATTGAAGTTTGTATTAATTTTCTCTATGAAATACTTAACAAATAAAAAAATATATTCAAATATATTCATATAACTAACTACCTTCTATCATAACCAGGTTTATTCCTCCTCGGTATATCAAATTCAAAATCCTCATCTTCGGGATCGTATCCGCGGTCTCTCGGCACGAACTCATTCTCCCTCCGTTTCCTCTCCCTCTCTTCCAAGACTTTCCTTTCTCTATAATTTTCATAGTCAACGTCATGAAGGTCATGCATTTCGTACATTTCTTGACCTTCATCGAACACAAAATATTTTTGATTATCAAAATCACGTCGAGGACCAAAATCTGGTTTAGTTTTCGCCGGTCTCGGTAAGGATTTACTTCGTATTTCCGGTTTGTAACTTTTTGTTTGATAATCTTCTAATTCTTTAAATGCTGCTTGTAAATCTTGTAACGGAAGTGAGATTTTGGGAAATTCTTCTGTTTTATAACACACAATAAAGCTTATTAGATATAAATACAGCAATATTTTTTTCTTTTTTCCTAAATGTCAAATAACACTTTAAAAAATGTTCAAAATAAAGATATGTTAATAATTTTCTTTTGCATATACCATATGTATAAAAGTAATTACTCTAATGTCTACAATAATGAAATAATTAAAAAAAAGTCGAGGTCACACTTTTAACTTAATTTTTGATTTATAAATAAAAGCTATAAAAATAAACTGGATAGAGATAAATAGTGCAATGTCAATTACGTTGCATTTTTATTAATTTACCTTCTTCGTCATCGTACACTTCTCTCTCGCATCTTTCATATCTAACTGGAGAACGGTCTTCTGTTTCGAATTCTCTAGGTCCTAAAATGTGAACGTATCCATTAAAAAAAATTTGCAATTTGCATGTTTTGAATTTAAACTTATATTTTTCAATTATTAAATGTTAATTGCTTTTTATAAGAAAAAAAAATAAAAGATAAACAAAAATTTGTACGAGTATGATCATATTTGTTAGAATCATGACTAAATTTTGCTCAGATTAAATAATAAATTATTATTAGTCATCTTTCTTTCAGCTTTCAGTGCATGTTGTTTTTTTAGGAAAAAAATAAACTGCTTGTTATGACGCATGATAATTGATCGAGATAACGTTTTAACAAAACATTAATGAAAAATTGCATACCCTTATGAATTAAACTGAATTATTATTTAACTGAATTATTAATTAAACTGAATTATTATCACTGAATACTCAGTATCATTATTTCATATAATATATTATATGAAATAATGATACTCAATATATAATATTATTACTCCTTATTATCATTATATATAATATAAATAATGATAATAAGGAGTTAATTAAATATTACTCTTAGGTCGATCGTGTTTCTCTATCGCTTGTTCTGCGCTCTCACTTGCACGCTCGGCTCAGGTGGAACGTGACAATAAGTCATGCGTTTTCGTAAGCGCACTGGCGTTAATAAAGTATATCTTATTGTTGTTATTAAATTTCAATAAAAGTAAAAATAAATAGCCTACCAAAGGGCCTAGCAGGTGCAGGCGGCTGCGAGCGCGTCCGCGGCCCGAGCACTGTGGAGGGCCGTCCGCGCCGCGGGCGCGCGCTGCTGTAGCCACTGTCACGATACCTAACAATAGAAGTAGGCTTTGAACGTTCCTATAAGTTGCTAAACATTTTTAACATTTTTATATATATATATATATATATATATATATATATATATATATATATATATTGGCAGGGTAGAAAGGGAACCTACTGTTAAGATACTCCGTTTCCCACCACTTATTGAGACTCAATTCACAATGAGATGAATGGCAGAACCCAACGCTGCGCCGCGCTGCGCAAAATGAAAATAATTCATACCTCCAACGCGTTATTAATATGGGAATTTTTATATTAATGGACATAAAAGTGAAAAAATTTTGATTATTTTAAAATAATTAAAAGTAAGTACTCATCGACCGTACTGTATTAACAAACCTGCAGTCTGTGTCCGAATGAGATCTTTCAAGAGGCTTTCGTCGTCGAGTCGAGCCTCGGGTACTTCCAGCTCGAGCTGATCTTCTATACAAATTATATATTATTAAGAAGAGAAAAAAAATTTTTTGGTTGTTAATGTAATTACAAAATGATTACATAGTATATAGAGACATAGTATACATATAGGTAATTAATCTATATTGATATGTAACAAACTGTTTCATTAATAGTCTGGCGATATACTAAGATCGCTCATGTTTGCAATTTCATATTATCAAATTTACTGAAAATAAGGTATAATTAGGTAATAATAATAACTCTTTATTATATATCCCAAAAAAGACATAGAAATATAATAAAAATACCTATACATATACAAAAGCGTCCTTAATTCTTAAAGAAGATAGGTATTATAATTTATTATTTTATTAATCGAGTGTACAACTTCTCTAAAACTAACCTTAGAGATCTGTGACTTGGCTTCGGAGGTCTTGTACACACGTAACAACATACGCGCCAATATAAAAATCTGGAAAAAAAAGGATAAATATATGTTTTTTTAGCTTCAGGCTCTATCCCAAACATAGCAGGGCAGATATAGAGAAACAGGGAATTCCCCTTGTCCTCTTTTTGCCGAATTATCGAGGCATTGCGTATTGAGTGGCGGAAATCAACTTCGTACTTTGCCACGTAACCAGAGCGAGGAAATGCAAATGAAATATTTATTCATTTCCCCCAGTGGGAACCGAACCCTAAATGAGGCGTTTACTGTTGAACGATTGTGCCCTTGCGCCACGACGACCACATTATAATTTACAACATTATTAATTTACAACATATTACTTTCACTTATTCATGTAGAATTGAATAATGTTTTATAAAGTACAAGTGCCTTTCAAATTATTTATAGCAAAGTTACTTAACCATAAATTGTAGAGTCAATTCTGTGTAATGCAGAATATTAAGTAAAACAATACATTTAAAGACAGATATTTCAAGGAGGAAGGCTGCGTCGCAACTCAGCGGCATAGCATCTAAACGCGGCGATTCGATTTCCACTCGGTGCAATGAATTATTTTCATCTTCTAGCTAAAATATTTAAGTGCGACGTTCAATTTAGCCATCTAACACGCAATATCTCGAAAACTAGACGGAAAGCGGTTTTAACACTAGGTTCCCTCTGCCTTTTCTGCTTTATGCGGTATACATCATTAGGTTAATATAAAGTGTGAAATAACAATAAAAGATACCTTTTGTTATATATACGATAAAAGTTAATTTATATATCGTAATCTCTATATATAATCAAAGGATAGAAAAGTCGATTCTGTACATGAAAGATATAACAAAAATGAAAATTAAGTCGGTTAACATATCAATTATAGAAGTTAAAAAACCACTCAGCAGAATTTTTGTCTGTCTGTCTGTTCGTTTGTTCTCCAATCACGCTAAAACTACTGAACAGAAATGCTTGATTTGTTGTATGGAGATAGCCCAGGGTTTAGAGGGACATCATTTTTTAGATTTCATAACGGTTTTCATTAATGATTCCTTAAAATAAAATCAAAAACCGAAAATGATAATTTATTTAAAATACCGATAACTACTGAAGCCAATGAATGTTGGCATGGTATTAGTTCAAAGCCCAAAGCAACTTAAAGCCGAGTTTTCATGGAGTATAAAGATATTTAGTAAGAAAAATAAAAATCTGACAAAATCAAATTCGACGTAATTTGCAAGTGAATTTCTTGCAAGTGAAGCTAAATTATATAGTTTTAATTAAAATTGTTAATGTTAAGTCGAATATCACTTATCTTCCAATTTTATTTAACGACGATTTAAAGGAAGAAAGTACATTTAATAGTTTTTTAGTTTACTAAAAATAATATTTTAAGCGGCAACATTGGTGTCATTGATAAAAATAACAAATGATAAATGGGACTAGCTGGTATATCTATATTTAACGTGGTCATACATCTGTGAGGGTATAAATTAATAACTGATCAGAATACATTTCTTTATATAGCAGTAAATTAATTAATTCATTGAAATTGCTATAAACGAACAACAAAAATAAAAATTAAATAAAAACAACTAAACCAATTTCAGATCTTAATGCTTAATGTAACACAATTATTTATTTACTAAAGTGGATTATTTACGTGTTCTATAATATTATAATTTTAAACACAATATCTACACATCGAAAATCAAAATTTCAGCCAATTCAATAAAACAGTAATTTTACAGAAATTTACTTTTTTTTACATAGATCTATTGAAATAAAACAAATACTAAATGTTAAGGGAAGTTTTTAACATTTTGTGCACTGAAGTCGGTTAAGCCGTTTCTGCGATAACCATGAATAAATGCACAGACAAACAGACGAACTGACCGGGTTCATTACATTGGTAAACGCCCCCGATAATTCTAATATTTAATAAATATTTTTTTCTAATATATCTTCTATGTATGGAAATTGATAAGTTACTATTATAGTAGAAGTATAGATTGTTTTTTTTTTTCAAAAGAATTGAATATTTATATTGGAATAACCTTTTATAATATTACTACGAAAATGCTACCTAAGGTATATATATAAATGTTAAAATTATTAAAACCTTAGGTAGCATTTTTGGACTGTGTATTAAGGACATAATCCAGTAGTTTAAGAGGGTGAAGCCGCGAGCGAGAGGCTAGTTAGTAATAAAAGCTACTTTATTATATATACCTAAACGAAGAAGCCATAACATCCCCTATATTGGAGAGGCAGAGTAGCATGAGCGGAATGCCGAGAATCGCGTAGAAAATAGTCACTACTTTACCCGTTTGTGTCTTTGGCGCTATGTGACCGTAGCCTGAAACAGACAAATAATTTTATATATTATGTTATATATATCCAAACTGTATCTACTTTATTGCTAATCTTAATTTAATAATGAAAATTTATTACTAGTAATTATTATTAAATAATATTATATTATTTTAATATCACAGCGTATAAAGGCGATGGTATTGGGTTTGATTCCCACTAAATGTAATAAATTATTTCAATTTTCTCACTTTGGTAACTAAACGACCATTCAACACGCAACTTCTTGAAAATTGGGAATAGAGTGTCTTAACACTACGTTCGTTCTATTATATAAAAAAGCGTGAAGCTGCTTTTTACTATTATAAGTTATACATATAGTATATTATATTAGTACATTAATCCTTTTATTGTTTCTTACCGTTTTGTACATTCACAATATACTCTTATCAAGGTCAAGGTCAAGTTAACTTTCATATAATTTTTTGTATCACAAAAACAACTACATCAATAATACTTTTAAATATAGGGCATTACATAATAATGTACGCTTATTTCAAATTTCAATTCAACAGCATCGGTGGTTCAGTGGTAGAATGCTCGCCTGCCACGCGGGCGGCCCGGGTTCGATTCCCGGCCGATGCAAATCTCTTTTTTATTTTCACTTTTTTATCTTTATTTTTTGTGCATTTTTATATGAATATAATAGTAATAACTTGAAGTAACATTTTTTTTAAACCAACTTTAAATTATGATGTTAAATAGTACATACCTACTCTTCTTAACTACTCAAGAGATTAAGATGTATTTTTTCTACAATTTAGTTTTGTATACCGTCGTCTCTCTTAATGGTGGTCTCTTATATGTAAGTCTTAATTTTACATACTTGTAGTAAAACAATATATATAGCAAGTGATTATAATGTTAGAATTGTATATAGAAATTCAGATTTTTTTTATAGAACTTGCACTTTGCGAGACATTGCGTGTTAAGTGGTTTAACTCAACACCGCGTCTTGTTACCAGAACAATACAATAAAAATAATTTACTCCCCAGTATGTAGGAGTTGAACCTACAAACGTCGCGTTTGCTAGCACACGCAGAGCCGGTGTGCCACAACATCTCTTTTACATTACATACTAGATACTAGACTAACGAAATTTTCGTTAACACAAGTTTTTCGACACATTACGTATTGAATGGCGGAACGTAACGAAAAAAATGGATTATACGACAATATTTAAAAATGCAATAACTACTAAAACGTGTTTTAATTTCCGTCAAAACCAACGGATATCGACGAGGTCGACATCTATAATTGACTGAATCACAAAAAAACACAAATAATATTAGGAACAATTCATTATCATAATATTATTGCCTTTATTCATGAAATATAGAGTCTATATTGGTAGAGCAAGTGAAAGGTTATTATTATTATTATAGTAATAATATTTATTCACTTAGCCTTTGAATTATAATGATAGCCTATTGACGATGGGGTTTTCCTAAATATTTGCAATTGAAGTCAAGGAGAATCTCGAATGTAGTAATTGATTTATAAATTGAACCACGTTTTTTTGTCATTAATAAGTTTTAATGGTCTGACTTTGATGTAATAATTATTAAATGTAACTTAATAAATCTTTTCATAATATATCTGTGAAATAAATGTATTATAATTGTAATATAAATCGATATTTTTTTAAATTTATATAAGATTTAAATCGTTTGTAGGTAATTTTATTCTAATCAGTTCAGGTATGTAACGTAATTGACTAACACTAACATACGTACAATGTGTAATTTTGTAAAATAAAAATGTACTATTATTTATAGTCTTAATAGAAAGACTTATATTATATAAAAAAATCTTACGACGTCGCGGGTGACTTTATTTTATTACTAGCGGCACTCGTGCGGCTACGCCCGCTTGAAATATATGAATGTTTATTTAAATATATTTAAGAAAAAACGATTCTGTATCAATTTCAATTTGTGAAATACTTTATAGGTGATGATGTTGCGGCAAATAAAGTTGACAAGTTGATACTTTAGTTTGGGGGCATCTTATAATGTATGAAATTATCTACAAATATAAGCAATGGCTAATCGAAGCCAGTCGTGGCGCAGAGGCACAAAGTGTGACTGTAAAATCGATTGGTTATGGTTTCGATCCCCACTCGGGGAAATTAAATATTTATATACATTTATATTTTCATTTCTTCGCTCTGGTGTCGAGGCTAGGCGGCAGAGGAAACCTAGGGATAACTATATAGATAAATTTGTTGTGTTTAATGAAAAATATTCAATTATACGATGTTTAGCTATACGGTAAGTACGCGTCGACGGCAAGCGCAGTTTTTCCCGCATAAATCCTCCGATCCCGATCCTAAATTTTAAAATCTCGGTGTTTTTATCAGCATACAAATTGAAAGCTTCAGCCAATTCAGTAAAACAATTGTATAAAATAACTGTTATAGCAATTTGTCGAACTAAGTACTTTAAATTGATAAAAGTTTTTTTATTTATTAACTGTAATTGTAATAAAATAAACTCTAAACTTGCCAGAATTCAATAGTGAAAACCGCACTGAAATCGGTTAAGCCGATTCTGAGATTAACGATAACAAACGAACAGAAAAACAGACAAAAAATTTAAAATCATTGTTTTTTGTTCTACTACATTAATAAAGGTCTCCAAAACCATTTTTCTTAAATATATTCCAAGTACAGACACCGTTCCGTTATTTTACATATAGATAGATATAGATATGTAAAGTGAGTTAATCAAAAGCCCTAATACTGTTAATTGAACATTTATATTTTATTTATTATTCGTGCAAGCTGGAGGTTGGTGAGCAACATGAGGATAAAGCAAGTTTAAAATATATTGTATAAAGTATAAGTTTAATATTTTATAGCGATAGGATATGGGATGATTTAAAAAAATGCTATATTTTACGCTTTATATTACGTCGACTACATATATAGTTAAGCTACAATTTTGATAAAATATATAGTTACTATATATATATATATATTTTATCAAAATTGTAGCTTAACTATATATGTAGTCGACGTAATATAAAGCGTAAAATATAGCATTTTTTTAAATCATCAATCAATCAAATTTATGCTTAAATTTGATTGATTGATGATTTAAAAAATATCGAATACAGTATTTTTATTATATTTGTTGAACTTAGTACAAATACTTGTAAGTTATCTTACCTTTATTTCCCATTTTTTGTTTCTTTATAAGATTAAAAGAAAAAACTTAATTAAAATATATAACGATTTTACTACTGTTTTTATAAATTCGACGATTTATAATAATATTGCATGTCTTATTTTGTAGTGAAAAATATTGATTGACATAGTAATAGATAATAATTAACTTAATCACGCAACCAATTGTCAACAGACTACTATAAAGCGCGGGGAAATAAGGAGCTGTCATTTTTTTTTTTTATATAACAAAAATGTCACCCAGTGATTCAGTCGCATTAACACAAATCCTTTTTACATAAAATGTAATTAATTAAGTACATTAATTAATACAGCCATTTTAAAAATTAGTTAAACTAAGTAAAATATTTTAAAATTTAATTTAAAGTTTCTTTTAATATAAATATGTGGGTCATCTATAGTAGACCTTAGGGCTTTCCCAGTCGTAATTGCGTTAGTTTGGTGCAAGTGGCCTTCGCTTGACTGACTGTTAAGTTTTGAAACTCGCTTACTTTATGCACCTGATTATATCTGTAGACTAATTTAATTACGATTAGTCAGTATTGATACTTTTAATTAGAAACTTAGAGTATCATGTAAAAGTAATTATTTTATCAAAATATTATAGTAAATTACAAAGTGCAAGTATGCAAAATGTAAAATCTCAGATTTAATTTAGTTAATTGCGTTTGTAATTGACTATATAAAAAGAAGATTATATTTTATATAGTTTCACCTTGTATTCTGTATAGCAAGTTAGGTTAGACAGAGGACCTGTTTTCCAGACATCGCATGGTGATTAGCGGAACTCAACGCCACGTTTTGTATTGTAGAGGAAATGAAAATAATTAATTCCCTCAGTGGATTATATTACCGAACCCACAATCGTCGCTTTTACAGTAAGACACTATGCCGTTGCACCAGAACGACCTCGAAAAATTATATATTTTACAATTTAATTTATTTTTTTACAATAATTGGCTTCAATATTATAAATCTTGTGATTTTGAAATGATAAGAAACACACTGGTTCTATTAGAACAGCTAGCTGATATTCGTCTTTTTGGGTATGTTGTTGCGCAATGTTGCTCAATTGTGCCCTTCTCGTGTGAAGGGCGATCCATTTGTAATTTTTGATAGTCTTGTAACCATTGACCAATACTTATTTATTTGGATATATTAACGAGACTTAAAAAGTTTACAACTTTAAAAAAGTTGTGGACTGTACTTTCACATTCCATTACCATTAAGACTCTTCCGTTGCCAAATCCTCTATGCATTGCGTGTTGAATGGGGGACTCAACGCATAGCGGAATTTATTAGGAATGCTGCGCTATTTAATCAGACTTTTAGTTAGTTTTTCAAACATAAATTTCCTCTTGGAAAACGAATCAGAACTGTCATGTGTCAGCTACCCTGCGCTTTGCAGCAGCCTTATTTAGACATGCTACAATTACAACATTGTGACGTATTTATGTTTAGGAGCAAATCTTAAACAATATTAACTGAAGAAACGTCTCAGACCGCAAACAAAATGCTTAAACGATTACGTATACTTAAGCAACACTAGTTTAGTGCTAAAGTTAGGCCATCAATACTTTGTATACGGCGCAAAGACACAATTTTGAATTGTATTTTAAATAAAATGCCTTATTGATAAAGTAAAGTTTATAGCATTTTTTTATTCTTGTTTGTAATTTTTCTAATAGAAGATGATAGAAAATCAGTTCAATAATTGATAATTAATTAACCTTAGACACAAAAGCTTTAGAAAGTAAAGAAGAACAGATTATCTTCAAACGGCAAAATACATTTTTTTGAATCCTTGTTAAGAATACTTTCGATAAAGTCACTTTTTTCAATTAAAAAACTGTATTGTGATTGGTTGATCCTTTTAAGAGCCAGAATGTATAAAAGTTGTATAAAATAACTCTTTTATATAACATAATTTAAATTTATATAACTATTTTATTTATGCACCGATCGTAATAAAAAAAACACTGAATGATGACGGAAACTTGCCAAAATCCAATAATGAAATTCAATCACTTAAACCATTTCTGAGATTAGCGTGAACGTACAAACAAACAGATAAAACAATGAAAAATGATCATTTCGAGTTCTATTACACTAATAAATGCCTCCGGTAGTATTTTTTCTGCTATATCTTCCATGTACAGACGTCGATCAGTTACGATTTTATTATAAGAATAGATATAGATTAGACGTAGAGCCTGGACTTCGTTTGGTACAGTATACATACTATTTTTTTGTATGCGTCAAAATAAAATTCCTATTATTTAGTATACCTTTTCTTAAGTTACTCAAAACTCCATAGATACTTTATTTGTAGATAAATATTCCTTTCCGTTGGTTCGTATAGTTAATTCGAAACCAACGAAAAGGAATATTTATGTTTAAAACATTTCAGTTTTTAGTTAGGCAAGATCAGCGTAAGAGGTTGTTTCAACTATGTGTATCTCGTTTTTTTTTTCAATTTCAGGCTTCATCCCCAGCCAGAGCGAACGAAGCGCCAATTGCTAGGGTAAAATATTGATAGCTTAAATTTTCTCTATCTAACATTTTTTTTACTAATACATGAATATAATTACACAAATTTTAACAAATAAATCCTAATAGCGTGCAAACAAAACTAGTACAAATGATCTAGTTTATAATAAATGAGCGTTACAAATAAAAAGCTTGCTCCATAGGTTCGTGTACTATTGCCTGCCTCGCAAGAGTTGAGTCCGGCTGAAGTCAGTCAGTTACATAACAGTGCGGCACTGGGGCGCGCGCTTAGTACCTACTAAATATTTGTTAATTATTATTATTTATTATTTTATTTCTTTGGTTATGTGCTTAATTCGTTATTTGTTAATAACATGTATCTAGGTATGTATTTTAATTTTGTTGAATTTTAATTTTCACACAATTTTTACATTGCACCGCAGGAAAAGAAAAATATTAAATTAAATATAATATATTTTTCAAATATTTCGCATTTTTTGGAATATCTTTTTTATTTCTCATATAACAAGTAAACATGTGCGGCATTCTACGGTGCCGCCTGCCCATAGTCGTCGAAAGTTACGTTTGTACTTCACTAAACTTACGTTATAATATTTTTCGTTTTTTTAATTTGTAAATAAATTTTCATTGTATTTTCTACCAATAACACGCCAATTTTTATTAATAATATTCTATTTTTTACAATATTGTTATTAAAATACAAAATTATAAATCTATAGTTGATTTCCTTTTAATTAATAATCGTCCACAAATTTATCGCAAATCCACAAACATTTATTCTAGGCCATCATGGAGCAGAGTCACAACATCTGACTATAAATGTGGTTGTGGGTTTGATTCTGACTTGGAGGTATGAACTATTGTCATTTCCTCGCTCTGGTAACAAGACACATAATGGTTTAGCATTTAGGCGGAAATAGAGAACAGAGTATTTTAACACTAGGTTCCTATCTTTCTAGATGCAGAATACAGTGTGAAACTAATAAATTATATACGATTCTAAATTGCGGCCTTCAAAAAAATTAATCGTGCGAATGATATCTATATATGGTAGTGATTAAAATGTAAATTTTTGCACAATTCGAGGAAGCTACCTTGACATAATAACCAAAAGACATAAGTATAGCTTTATACCGACATCTGACAAACTTCGCCTTCAAGGCTTTTTTTAACAACATAATATTATCCTTATATTAACTGTTGAGAAACCTCCGCCCGCCCACGATATAATATTACGTTATACGCTAATTTCCCTTTTTGGATTAGAAAGATACCTATATATAAAATGCTGATATGGCAACATAGACGAGTTATAAAGTAGCCAATGTTAGTATCCACGATGGTAATTGTTTTGAATTGTGAAAATGTAATATTTTTTGTTTGTGCATAAGTTCCGTAATCGTATCTCCATTTCTGTTATATTGCACTATGACACTGAATTTCTTTTAATAATCAATGTTTGAGATCTTGTCTCAGCTGGTTGCTACATCCATCTCGTCTCAACAACTTATTGTAGTTAGTCTTAAATCTTTATCAACTCCGCCAAAACTTGTACCTACCACAGCTATACAATATTTATAATAATAACGTCTAAAGTATGTCTTATATCATGATTACTTATTCCATAGAGACCATCCTGTGATCCCTATTCAATGGGATCAATTATTTACATTTCTCTATGTACAAACTCTATGTACTAAATACAAAGTGTCTTAACTTGGTATTCTCTACCTACCCTGCCATATACGAAATAGAGCTTAACTAAAAGAAGCTGGAAAATACATAAAATATCTTGATTCCACACTAAATCAACACAATGATTTTTACATATCTATACTATAAGCGCGATAATAAGCAAATAACCGTAATTAATTCAAAATCAAAACCTCGTTGAGTCATCAATGAGTAAGAGTAAATGATACTTAACCAAGTACTCTAGTTCTAATTGTAGGGTTTGTTATTGTTCTACGAGACAATGCCGTGATGTCACTGCAACTAACAGTCAGTGAGGGAAGACGTCAAATAGTAGCTCACGTGTTCGCGTGTCGCGGGAAATAAAATTATACTTATATATGACCTTAGTGATACATATCTACTGAGGATTTATCCGATATGCCATTAGTTACTTCCTCTTTTATTATCGTTTCAGATTAGCAAAGTAGAGTTGTTGTATTTAAAAAAAAAAAGAATCGAAGGAGATCTCTAGAAAACGTGTTAAATTTTTGAAGAACTCGAATGAATAATTGTGATACGTTTTTGCTTTTCTTAATATCAACCTACAAATATTTAGAATAAATATTATATTAATTAGACGGATAAGGACTTCAAGTTCATCAATATTTTTTATTTTTTGCAGATGTTTTTTTTCTTTTTACTTCCTACCGTATACTGCATAAAGCTCGAAAGGCAGAGAGAATCTAGTATAAAGAGATTTCGTTCCTCATGTACCACTCTATTTTACTAGTCGCGCTGTGTTTCTTACCATAGCGACAATATAAAAATAATTATTTCATAGAGTGGAAATCGAACCCTCAACTGTCGCGTTTATGGCACATGCTGTGCAGCTGCCACGGCATCTTAGCGATAAAATTGTAATATACTTATTATATATTTTATTGTAGACATGGTATTTTCCCACAGAAAGAATCCTTTTATGGCTGTTGGTTGCAACTTGCGCGTGCGCAGAGCGTTGGAGCTGGCCAGACGACTCTGTCGGGGAAGATAGTGTACGCATTGACAGTAAATTACACTTCGGTGACCCGGACACGCAAAGGAATAGTAAAAGGTATATTCTTTTATAAAATTTTCAGTATTCCACACATTTTCGAACATAGCAGGGTATGTACAGAGAATATAATGTTAATACACTCCGTTTCCCACTTTTAGCCTTTAACAAAATGTTGTGTTGTTTTAAAAACCACTAGTGGTAACTATTATTTTCTCAAAGATCCTACCTACTATCTTCACAACTATCCTACCATCTGGTAGTAAAAAGGTAGTCTTAAAGTATTGTATATCAAACTTAAAAACACATTTAAGAGTATGAATCTAACGAACGAATTCATTAATTTTAATAATTATACTTCAAAATGCGATCTTTAGAACATCAATCAGTCGTAATTTGGCAATTATTTTAAGCCAATAAATCTATACATACAACGTTCAAATTATACTATTAGGTACACGTACGAGCAAATGCAAGTGAGCGATGTTGCAATATGCAATACTTTTAATTTATAAATTGTGGTCATTATTATCGCGATTTATGGATATTATTAATATAATTAAATATATATCGTGTTTTGTAATAATCTTGGTACTAAATAATAGAGATAATGGCACGGTGGGTGTAAACGCATTGGTTGCGGGTTCATTCCTGCTCCGGGGTATGATTTTTATTTTAATTACACCCATTTATCCACTCTAGTGGGCAGAATGCAACCTCATGTTTCGCAACACCCATTATGATAAGTCGACAACGGAGTGTCTTGACACTAGATTCTGTCTGGGTCCCTGTCATATGTGGGACACAACGGGTAGGTACTAGCTATAGCTTGAGGATCAAATCTAAATTGTTCACATCGGAGTTGTCAGTCCTCCCTGCACCGGAACCGAACATTAAAACACGCAACTCTAATTTATTTATCAGATTTAAATAACATATTTATTTATTTATTCAAAGAAAATTGGCTCGACCTCTTAACTCATCAGTCTAAGATGCGGCAGTTCGAGGCCACTTCAACAATTAACCACATGAACGGTTTTATAATAATTAAGTTTGCACATCGCACGCGCGCCGGTCCAGCGAGCGCGCCTTGGCCGACATCCCTATAGCACATATTGTTTTCTTATTACAATACTATATTATCCCACAATCTCTGTTTGGGAAATACGATACTGTTTACGTCATAGAGCCAGTTAAATTTAATTTGCTAGTTGTGAAATGATGTTTCATTCTTTCATTATTTATACTTTTGTTTCACTTGTTTTAGATTTAATAAAAAAATGTTTAATAAAAATAACCTATAGGTATATACTATGCAATATACCTCTATTGACCGTGTTCTTACCAGAAATACGTTGATATTTGAAAAACTATTGAGCTAATTTGGATGAAGCTTGAAGTGTTCTCTAATATGGCACAAACGCAATTTAAATTAGAAAACATTATCTTGTTATGAGTTCTAGTTTCCGAAAAAATTTGGATTGAACTAACATACATACACCTAGGAAACTTAAATAAAACGTCATGCCCAAATATTGTCCAATCCTAAGTATGAGATTAAACACACAATATGCATTTTTATGAAAACTATTATTGACTCGATCGATCGATACGATAAAAATATGAATAAATTGATTTTAAATATGTTTGTCATTATATTGTCATTATTGCATCGGTATGACCTAGATCTGATTTACATATTAAGGCTCACATATGAAATAGGTTAAGACAGTTCATTACACGAACTCTAATCAAAGGTGTCTTATTATTGCAATTGCATTATAAAAAGAATGTTGGTTGATTAAATCGAGGGAATTCCACGACCGTTACACTACGAATCGCTTACGCAAGGATATGTTGCTGGTCCGACTGATGATTGTCGTAACTTTAATATGAACATTTTATATTTGCTATTAATTTTGTTGAGGCCAGTCGGCGCGGGGGCACATGCATGCGACTGTAAGCGCGACGGTTGTGGGTTCAATTTCCTCTCGGAAAAATGAATTATTTAATATTTTCATTTCCTCGTTGTGGTAACAAGGGAAAGGGAAAGCGCGGCGTTGATTTCCGCCACTCAATGCGCTATACCTTTAAAATTAGGAAAGTGAGAAACAGAGTGTCTAATTATTAGATTCCCTCTGCCTACCCACCTATACGCGGCAGACAGCGTTAAGCAAAATGCTTTAGTATAGATGGATCGCCATGGTATCCAAAACCCTACGACAAAATTTCGACAGACGACAAGCAAATTCGAGTTAAGTTTCCATGGTTTTCCCCTAAAATATATAGGAATAAGAAAATGAGTTTGCTGGTATTTCATCAATAAAAAATTATTATGAACTACAGCACATTGTTAGTGTGTTCTTTAGTCATTTTGAATTTTAATTAACAAAATGAATTGTGACAAAACGTACAGTTTCAATTAAAGACCACCTTATTTTTTATACGGTATTAAGGTCATTGAGGTGTGATGTTTATTGCTGGCGCTACTTTCGTGTGAATTTCTAATAAACTATTTATTAATTTGTTGCTTATGATGAATTTTAAGCATATCAAAACGATTTATTTAAGTTTATACTGGACCATGAATAGTGTCAAAGCATCATCATCAAGCAAGTCTATCTATGCAACTCATTTTTTATCCTACTACGCGATGCATAGTGGGGTACCATTATATATATTAGGTATTGAAAAATAATTGTTCGGTTCCTTTCATAAAAAACTTTTCAAATCCCCAAGATATTATCTCCCTCAAGGAAATAAAAATTTTTCCGTCTTAGATTTAGTCCTAATAACGAAGCTAATACGTTCTAACGAAAAAGTAAATAGACAAAAAACTCAACTACCTACTCAAAGCTAAAAAGAAAAAACATTATCTATTGTTTACTAGAATTAACAGTCGGGACCTATTCTCCAATCAATGAAATCTTCACAAGAAGTCCTGTGAAATTTAAATAGTCCCGACTGTTAATCCTAATTAACTATTACACTTGTTTCTTACTTTTTAGTTTTATGCAGTATGTTTTTTTATAAATAGTAACTTTTTTTAATATCTGAAATGAATATTTTTTTTACATTCATGTGTCTTTTATTATCACTTATTCTGAAGTTCTGTCATTAAATTGTTTAATTGGTGGCATTGTATTCATTTTCTATTAGTGAATAATCAAAAGCAGCTTTACGCTGTATCCCGCACACAGCAGGGTAGGCAGAGGGAACCTAGTGTTAAGACACTCCGTTCCCCACTTTCTGCCGAATTCTGAAGGCATTGCGTGTTAAGTGGCAGAACTCAACGCCGCGCTAAACCTCGACACCAGAGCGAATAAATGGAAATAGAAATTTAAGTAAATATTTCATCTCCTCAAGTGGGGATCGAACCCACAACCAGTTGGTTTTACAGTCACACCTCGTGCCGCTGCGCCACGACTGGTTTTTTTTTCCATTAGTTATAAAAAATATACTTGATTCTATTTGAGTCTTCTAATTTTTTTGTTTTTCAGAGTATCAGTTGTAACATTGACCACAGACCGTATTGCCGCGATGAATAGATTGCCCCACATTCTATTATGTAAACACTTACTCTCGCTTACGCTAATAATATTGATATTGAAATCAGGAACTTAGTATTGCGTGGCTTATTTTTTGTATTTTCTGTACGCTTGATCGAACAGAATGAATATTTTTATATTTTCACATTGTATTCTGTAAAGCAGGTTACGCAGGGAACCTAGTTTTAAGCTCAATTTTCGAGATCTATAAGTGGTATAGTGGAATTCAACTGTACTTCATGTTATTACCAGAGGAAGAAAAGCACAATAATTTATTTACTCGATTGGGAATCGTACTCACAACTGTCACGTTTACCACTGCGCCACGACGACGGTCAGTCTTTCTTCCTGAATGAATATATGGATTCAAAGTTAGAAAACCTAGCGCCTGAATGCCATACCATTCTCCACTATTTTTTTTCTCCTCCTTCCTTCTTTCTCCAAAAAGGCGCGTTAATAACAAAACAGCAACAAAATAATTTTAAATATAATGTTTCCCCTGTATAGATGTCAAACTCACAATCACTGTGATCACAAGGACAGTGTCATTCAGCATACATTCCTTTAGTAAATAAAATCTTTATGTTAAACATAAGAAAAGAATTACTGGACGCCTTTAAGTTAATTTGATTCTGTTCCTAAATTACGTTACTGACAAAACTTGATATATATTACAGAAACAGCAACATACAACAAGATGAATTCCCCTTCCAAGAGGCAACAGACACGCAAGGATTCTACAACCGGCCGGCGGACGCGGGCCGCTACCCAATGAGAGTTGAACCCGGATTCAATCAAGGGATACGGATAAATGGACAGACTGTGTTCTTAAATGGATATGATAGGTGTGTGATAATAGAGATAAGAATATAAGTTTAATTAAGTGGACCTTCTGTACCGTGACTGTGAATATTTCTTAGTATTTTTAGCATCACGCTGTATTTTACATATAGCAGGGAATGCAGAGGCAACCTAGTAGTAAGACATTCTGCTGCTCATGCATCCCCAATTTTCAAAACATTGCTTGTTGAGTGGTTAAGCTCAACGTTGGGCTTTGTCTAATTATCATATCGAGGAAATGAAAACAAATGATCGCTCTGAGTGAGAACCGAGCCTACATGTGTCGCGTTTACAGTCAGTCGCTGTGTTTCTGAGCCACGATGATCTAATGTTATATGACTCTTTTAGGGAGCATATGGAGACTATGTTTATGTAGTCATAATAAAGGTCTAGAACTAAGTAGCTTAAATAAAAAACGAAAGACATGTATTCGCCCATATGTCTGACTGTCCGTCCGTCACCAGCCTGTTTGTCCAGAACCATCACCAGAGTTAATTAGACAGTTAAAATTCACGGATGGTGTATTTCTGTCGCCGCTATAGGTACAAATACTAATAAATAGAACAAAATAAATATATATAAGGGACGCCCATGATATAACATACTCATGCCCATAGAAAAGGAGGGGGGAGGATTGGTCCGTGGGTGAGTTTATTGACCCTTATGTCTTGCAACACGATATCCAGCCATCGCTTCCTTGAGCGTTCGGGGTTTTACTTCAGGAATAGACAGTTGCCGGTGCGCAACGTGGCCGTATCATCTCAGCCGACGGTCTTAGTACTTATTCGCTACGTCACGGACTCTACGACTACCTCGAAAGAATATGTTATGTATGTTTAAGTCTATGGTCACACCACATTACGCCGCACATTCAATTGACTCTTCCACGAGTCTGGGACTACTCCAAATGGCTAAAGTCTACATGACTACATGAACTAAAGAACAAATTTGACCGGTCCGCTTGACTTGTGGATGTCCAGAGAAGACAGAACTCGCAGAATAGCTCTTTGGTAAAACGTAACGTTAGATATTGAGCTCTGGCAATGTGGGATAGCCAGCGTTATTATTTCAAACTGACGAATTCCGAATGTGTAGCTCTCAATCTACTCAAAGATTTTAGCAATATGCTTGAGCTTTGCTCTAGAAAGGCCATGCTTTTTCAGATAATGGTACGAAACCCTTCATGTGCGATTTTTATTATTTGTAATTTTGTTTTGTTCTGATTTTTTTCTTTATTTGTACTGAAAGTTCTCACTTCTTGATAAAATGATAACTGTAAGTCTACGGGAAATACTCTAGGTTTAGATTTCTTAAGTTTGCAGACGTACGCATTTATTTTGTGTGACATGAACTACAAATATAAGTGTGCAATAATTTTTTTCCTATTAAATATTTAAAAAAATATTTGTATTATGAGTTCTAATTTCGTGCCAAATTTGATAACTGTTTTAAAAGTCCACAGGTCCCTATAGATTTCGATAACGCGGCAAATTTCATACAAAGTACAGTAAAAACCATGGATAAATGCCCGTATTTTTTGCTTGATTGATCTTGATTTTTCCATAGTACAGTGCCCGAAAAATGCAATATGCATTAATAATAAAGTAAATACATTTGAATATTGTTGCAAACATATTATTAAAATTGAATTAATATATAATACGTTTCAGGAATCAAGAATCAGATGGTACACTAGACTCTCTTCAACACTGTAAATGTGTGTCCCGCCCAGATTGTCAGGTGCAGAACGATTATCGAGTAAGTAGTTACTTCAGCTTAACGCGACAGAAGGAAACAAATAAACAAATGTCTAAGAAATTCAGCTCTCAACTACAATCCCCTTCGCCCTGTTTGAGACATTGTGTGCTATGTGGCAGACCTTAACGCTAGACTGGAGAAAGGAAAATTATTATAACTATAACTATTTTCATCGAATCACAACCATCGTTTTCACTTTC
Source organism: Heliconius hermathena (assembly GCA_013403705.1). Taxonomy (NCBI): domain Eukaryota; kingdom Metazoa; phylum Arthropoda; class Insecta; order Lepidoptera; family Nymphalidae; genus Heliconius; species Heliconius hermathena. The sequence goes on from JAAIXJ010000190.1 coordinate 151,698, forward strand.
AAAAACTGTCCCACCGTGACCCACCACTGACATGTCACAACGACGTCCAGAGCTTTTTTAAATTCTAAGTTTACGATCCACTCATAAATGACTAGATATCTAAAATTATTTATTGTAACTATCTAAATATTATGATAGAATTTACAACCTTTACTTTAATTAGCTCTCATATCAGTGTACATATTTTTATTTAATTAAACTTACTGATTTTAAACTTACTTATTTCAAATTTCAGAACGCATGTGGCACGAATCAATACTTATGCTGTTATAATCAACCTAGACAGCAAAACAGATATCCTTCAGGTATGACCATTTCTTACTTTAACAGTTGAATAAAATAGTTTTTCTAAATCAAATAAGCTATGTTTAATGACTCTTATTTATTTTTCAGAATATTTGAATGAAATAGACAATGAACGACCCATGATATATCCTAATATACCAAATGCTGGAACATTTTCGCCGCGAAATAATATCAATAAAGGAATATTTAGACCGAATCAAGGAAATGAGCCAGGTGTTCTGGTTGGACCTGACGGACCTACTGGTATTATAGGCCCACAAAAGAATCAAGTACTGGTTGGCCCCGGCGGGCCCACCGGCATTATTGGACCTCAAAACTTAAACAAAAATGTTGGCAATAAAAATATTTTGGTAGGTCCTAATGGGCCGACTGGTGACATAGGGCCGAGTGAAACCGCACAAAGAGGAGTACTGGTTGGGCCAGGAGGTCCCACAGGTATCATTGGTCCAGCATTCAATCGACCAGTCTTAGTTGGTCCCGGCGGCCCAACTGGTATAATAGGACCCCGTCGTCCCGGCCAAGGAGTCTTAGTTGGTCCTGGGGGACCCACTGGTATAATAGGCCCGGCTGGATTCAACCGGCCTTCACAGCGTCCAGTGCTAGTGGGTCCTGGAGGTCCAACAGGGATCATTGGCCCAGGTAGACAAATCCTTGTCGGACCTGGAGGCCCCACAGGTCAGATTGGACCCAGAAATTACTTCATCTGAGTGTTTTACAGTGATAACTAATAAACTAATTTACTTTATCGGCAATGAATGTCCGCCACGTGTGTGTTTATGTTTAACCGAGAGCTCGTTGTGATTGCATTAGAGCGTAAATATTTTGGTAGATCTAACGAACGCGCTACGTGCTAACGCCATAAACTGCGGCTTTGATCCACTTGTGTATATAGCTATGGAAAATGTGTAAATTTATAGAATTATATGTATATATATATATAGGCATATATGTATATGATATAGTCAAAATTATATTTAAATACTTCTTGTACCATTACAGGCTGTTTGCATCACAAGAACAAACGAACAAAATGTAGAAAAGCAGTCCATCGGCATTAATTTTTGTATAAATTCCATGACAATTTTATCCGCCATTTTAATCAGAAATTTTATGTATATTTTTATTATTTCTCGTGTGTCCTCGAGTTCGAGCCACTGGCCTCAATAACAGCAGTGGGTATAAAAAATGACGTATAGACGCAATCTGGCGTGCCGCCAGCGCCGCCTTGATATATAGTAATGTGCATGAATAACTCAAACAGTAAATTTTTTGACTCCTAATATTTCGTTTAACGTCAAACATTGCACAACTAACGATTCTGGCTTAATGTTAGTTATTTTAACATTTTATTATATATTTTGGCCGAACAATAAAGTACGTACTTACGTTTTAGTTTTTATTCTATTTCAATAAAGTAAGTAATATATTTAAATACAACCGAAAACTGTTTTTTTTAATTATCATAAATTATATTTATATTATAATATATATTTGGCTTTATATAGGTATATTCTTTTTCTAAAGTAAGATATTGCGATTTATAAGCATTTCTATAATTCTCTAGAAGCAGCAAAAGAATAGTATTTCATGTAATAGTAAATATCTTTAAATAAATGTAAATAATAGACGGTTAACTGAAATAATCATCTTAATAAATAAATACGACTAACTTATGTCTAAAAGTTTCAAGTTTATACTCAACATGATGAATCAAACATGAGCTTTTATAATACATTTATAAGAGTTCTTACAAATATATTGTTAAAGAGAGTTAGACATATCATATGTATTAATTCAAATTCTTTTAAATCCGCATCTGTTAAATTGAATAACATGTATCTATATAATGGCGCAACGTTGCGCGGCGCGGTGTTGAGTTTCGTCACTCAACACGCAATGCCTTCAAAATTGGACAGAAAGTCGGGAACGGAGTGTCTTTACACTAGGTTTCCTCTACTTGCTTGTTTAAATACCTATACAAAAAAACAAATGTCGATACTTAGAATAATAGTTAAGACGATATAATAATAAATAGTATTAGAACTCTTTCTGATAACAAAGAATATTTTCACGTACTCAAAGACGTCAATTAGAATTTAACTGAAATTAAATTTATACGTAGAATTTAATGTCATCCTAGTAGTAATTTAATGACTGGTACAATCTATACATACCTATAGTTGTGATAACGATGATAGAGTAGAATAGCGCTCCAGTAAAGGTCCACTGTATGTGGTCCGTGCTCTCCACGCCATCCCAGCCACGGACTTTCATCTCTAACAAGATTGCGTTTTCAAAATCCTGTAAATATATATAATAATGTTAAAAAGAAACATATTTTATATAATATCTCTGGCATTATTTGCGATTGAATTTTATTATTTTAAGTAAATATAAAATTAAATAAAAAAATATTATTATAAACAGTGATATTTAATAATTATGTTAATGTCGTTGATTCGCTGCCTTGTACTTTAAGTATATCCTGCAATCTCCGGCTCTATGAACCAAGATACTAAAGTAGTTTTTTTATCCCGAGCCGAGTACCCATATAGAACGAAGCGTTAAACGCTTGGGCCAATACATGCCTCTTTCGCCTCGTCCCTGTCATCAACTCCTTTATATGTGCTTAAACAGATTCTCACTGTATTCCACATCTAGCAGGGTAGGTAAAGGGAACCTAGTTTTAAGAGACTCAATTCCCCAACTTCGGTAGAATTGAGTGGTGAAAGTACCTTACTTGTGAACCTTGCTTTGTCTTATTACCAGAGCAAGGAGATTTAAATAATAAATTCCCCCAATTAAGAATCGAATCCACAACCATCGAGTTCACAGTCCGATATTATGCTGCTTTATTTATTTAAACTATATATATATAATAAAACATGTATCCACATACCTTAAGCATATCAACAACTTCAGCGGTCCAGTTGGTCTGATTGAGATAGGACACGCGGTTGGTCATCAGCCAGATGCTCTGTGTCGTGTTGCTGCGTATCTGCGATATGTTCATTTTGACCTGCAATTTAATTAAACAAAATGAATATTAATAAATCTTCACTTCACACACAAAAGTCCTATAGACAGCAGGGAGGATAAAGAACCTGATATTACGATAATCCGTTCACAACTTACCACCTTCTTCAAGATATTTTTTTTGTTTCGTGGACCCCACTTAACGTTATAATTTAATATACTAGCAAAACTTAAAATGAAAGATTTACAAACCTAAAAGGATAATTGTTATTGTATATGAGCATAATACATGTGAACTAATATAATATAATAAAAACAAGTAACATAAATATAGATTTATTTTAAATCTGCTCTTTACTAATGTGATTTAAGCTAAGTAAATATGTTATATTGAGGAAGCGCAGGGGCACAAACCTTCGACTGTAACCGCGATAGGTCGCGGGTTCGACCACATGGGGTGGAAATGTAATATTCAATATTTTCATATCCTCTCTTCTTTCACAAAATAGGTTCCCAAAAATCTCTCTGCCTACAGGTTTTGCGGGATTCAACGTGAAGCTAAAAAACTAAATATATTTTTTTAAACATTTTTAAAGTGTTAATCCACTCTTAGGAAAGAAAAATACTTATTTAGAAAACGTATAAAAATTTTAACGTAACGAGACTCGAACCCGCGCCTCCTGGAAACTGACCAGCTGCTCAGAACGTATGGCTTAGTGGTCAGAGCGCCTGGTCGGTTTCCAGGAGGCGTGGGTTCGAGACCCGCTACGTTAAAATTTTTATACGTTTTCTAAATAAGTAAATATATTTTTGTTTATTTTGGCATTCTGAAAAGATATGTTTAAAGAAAAAAACTTATATTTCAAATCAGTACTAGCAAATCTTATTCGTTCTAGCTTGCCAAGAGCTGCGTTTCGATACATTTAATTCCTAGTGATTTTTTTAAATAGATATGAAAAAGTATTAATTAAGATTACAATATTAACGCAGGAATAAATAAGAAAAAAATATAAATGCTGCCAATCAAGAAATAAATTGATAAATCTTGTCAATCAATACTCATAAATTAATAAATATTATATGGTCATTGATCATTAAAAAACACAATTTCAATGAGAATTATTACCTCTCTTTCATGTTGTGCCTCTAATTTTTCAAAAGTGACAGCTCCCAGGATGCAATACGCCACGACCAGGCTTATCATTACAAAGTGTGAAAACACCACCGAGCACAGCTTCCACGTATAATACAAGACCTAAATGCAAATTATAGTAATTTTATAACTTTATCCAAAATATTCAGCATTTCCTATTGAATATTGAAATCGAGTTGATTTTAATAACTTACACTATTACTTTACCACAACGTCAAGTTGTATATTTCTTTATTATTTTGACAATTATTTTATATAATATAGTTATGTTTTGTAGCATTTACTATTTAATCAAGCTTTTAAAATTGGATTAAGGGTTAGCTTTATACTGTGGTAAGCTGAAAAAAGTACCCTCTTATAATAGGGTAGGCAGAAGGAACTTAGTGTTAAGACACTCCCAATAATATTTACACCCGATAAGCATTGGGTGTACATTCTTATTTATTGAATGAAATGTATGAATTTTATAACAAATGCAAAAACGATAAACGCCAAAACCGATAAACGCCTAAATTAAGTGCTCCAAGGGACCGTAGACCTGTACAATGTACCTTTGAGGTTATTTTTAGCCTGATACCTCCAATATTGAGATAAATGGTCTTAAGAGACGGTCAGATATACAGACAGACGGACAACATGTTGTTTTAACATTATTTTTAAAGTGTTAATCCACACTAAGGAAAGAAAAATACTTATTTAGAAAACGTATAAAAATTTGAACCTGGTCAGTTTCCAGAGTTTTTGAACCAGGTGGCGCGGGTCCGAGTCCCGCTGTGTTCGAATTTTTATACGTTTTCTAAATAAGTATTTTAAGATTTCCGTTTTTTTTCTTTCGATGTAACGAACTCTAATAAAATTGTGTGTTTTTCATTTATTACTATAAATTATTATTAATAAAGCAGAGGAACGAGCTATATTTAAAATAAATATTATCATAGTTCCAAAACATCATGTCAAGAAAATGTTGACATTTTTTAAATCAAAACAAAATTTTGAAATATATTATATATGTTGCCGTCGCAAATAAGGCCTTCGTGGGACAGCTATACAGCGACTGACTGCATGAATGAATTATTTTCATTTTCTCGCATCTGGTAAGAAGAGAAGACGCGGCGTTTAGTTTCGCCACTCAACACAGGATATCTAGAAATTGAGGCGGAAAGTGGAAAGAAGCGTGAAGCTTTAATTTTTTTTTGCCAAATATCAAGATTATTCCTATACAATATTTCTATCGTTTCCATTAAGTACGTGTTTTGATAAGAAAATATTAAGAAAAGACTAAGACTATTAAGAATATTAAGATTTAGAAATTTTAATTTCTCTGTTCAATTACAATAAACGAAAATAAAGATGTTCTCCTGACTTGGCGTGGCGTAATAGTCCGCCATCTCTCATCTTTTTGATTTCCCCGTTGTTTTTAGAAAACGGGAAAGATTTATATTATTTTATATTTTATGTTATAATTATAACCGTAACATATTTAAAAAAGTTTGATTTATATATATTTAACATATAAATAAAAATAAAAATATTAAAAAATTAACCTTAGCACACTTGCTAGGCGGCGGAGGAGGGTACTCCACGCGCTCTATACGCGTCTCCCGACGAGACATTTTCATCTAATATCTGTTTTTCAAAAATTAATTATTTATAAAATTATAGAAGTACATTTTTTTCATTGTCTTGGAGGCACTGTATATTTTCACTGCCTATTAGCTAGCACCTTACCACAGGAACTTTGAACTCTAATGTTTTACTTTCCTATAAAGGTTATGTTTAATCTAAAATCACTGTACATCACTCCATATTATTTAAATTCCTTCATATAAAGAGAAAAAATAACACATTATATATTTTGTTTTAATATTAATAATTATATTTACAGCACTTTAAATATAAGTCACAATTAATTTTAACAAAACTACATATTATAAATATATATGACTATGTTTGTTGCAAGGCGGGCGGGCGGCGCGTGCTACACCCGCTGGATACTGCGTTATATTGGGCATTCGGGACTTTGTGATACACAACTTCCCTCTTACATGAAATTTAGGTTTTGCGTTCGCAATATGTTCTATTTATACGATTTATCGGTTCATTGCGAAAATTCTAAATCTATCAATCAAATTCGTATATAAATGTAAAATGAAGGTAATTTTTTATGTACTGTGTATATAGAGTGAAATAAATATTAAATACTGTTGTACTGTTGTTGGACGTAAAAATAAACTAATCGATTTTTTCGATATATTTTTACGTTTCCACCAAACATCAAATGGAGGAATGGTAATTATACTTTCAAAGACAAAATAGAGTGACTGCTTGAAAAAATATGATTGCTGTGTGCAGAATACAGTGTGAAGCTGATTTGATTTGATTTCATTTCATTATGTACTTATGATCGTGAGTGACATGTTTGTTTTTAATCTTTGATTGAATATGTTGGCGAAAGTGATTTGATTTCATTATAAATAATCACACAAAACTATAGAAAAAATAAAACACAGGCTTAGTTCAAAATAAAGTACTTATATTTATTTAATATCACTCGTCGCCATCATCTAGCCAAATGGATGTTTAAACAGCTTCATAACAAACTATTGTAAATTTATTAATTATAATTATATCTAATATAATATTACCTCTTTTTATTTTGTCACAATTAAAATTCGTGCTCTAACTATTTATTTAATTTAAATAACAAATCTATATTATTTTTTATAATATTATAAACAATTTATTACTTAATTACTAACATAAAATTATAATATAATAAAGATATATTAAAATTATAATAGAATTTCATAATATTATCTAAATAAAAATCTGTATGTCATATTTAGAAACCAACAAGAAAGTATAGTATTTTAACTTTAAATAAAATATTCTGTTCTTATTCTTTCTTCTAGTATATATAATTTTATAAAATTTTACAAGCCATACAAATTAAATAAACAGTTTTACTATGTAATTAAAATAATATAAACTTTAGAGAACACTCTGTATATCACAATTACGATTTAAAATTATCCTAACAAAATAAATTACAGCTATTCTAGATATTATCAAAATTTAGAGGTGGCTTGTGCAGGACTGTTGCTCTGTTCATTAGATTTTGTACTTTTTTTTTGAGTTGCGATGCTTTCTGCCTCTTTGATGGTATCAGGGAGACGTGTGTTTAGTGTCTCAGGTGTCGTCAACATCAGTCCACCAGCAATTAGAGCCGTAGCACCAAATAAGACTGATGGCAGCCATTCAACGTAGATAGCCTGGGAAATTAAAATTTATATTGAAAAATTGTGAAAGAGAGAAAAGAAATCTATACTATTTTTTATCTTCCGTCAAATTACAATAAGAATATTCGTCGCCCGCAATTTTAATTTGCTTATGTGGACTTCAAGACTATTAATAATAAATACTTGTATCTACTTTCTAAGTTCTGTGCTTTCATCTACGCGTTGTCTGTCAATCACTTAGTAATGGAAGAGACTTCACTCGGTTTTGTATTTTTATTACATGGAGTGGTAGCCAACTGTCAAAACATCTATTACAATATAATTTTATTCGGAAATAACGTAATTAAAAAGAATGAAACGTATCATGTTTATTATTATACAATATATGAAAAAACTAAATTTATAAAATGTTTACAAGGAGAGGCATTTGGGGAGCAACAATGGACCCAATGCGTCCGATCATCGAGCAGAACCCAAGTAGCGAGTGCCGCGCGTGCGTCGGGAACAGCTCTGACGTGTACATGTAGATGCCGCTAAACGCTTGCGTGATGGCGATCTTCCCTACGAGGTACAGGAGGGTGGCCAGCCAGGACATCGCTAGAAAGGGGGAAGTGTGGTTATGAATCTAAACAAAACTAATAAGGTTGGCAAATTTGAGGAAAATGGTACATGTTAATTATTTTTTTTTTTTTTTGATAAATTTAGAATGTAATGGCAAAAAAGTATAATTGTAAACACGAAGGTTGTGAGTTTTGATTCCCTCCCACCAGTAAAAATGCAAAGCGCAGCATTAAACTCTACTACTCGAAAATTTGGCGAAAACTGAGAGACAAAATGTTTTAACACTAGGTTCCCTCTGCGATATAAAATTTGTAAGCAATCTTGCATTACTTTCAGGTTCAAGCAATCACTCAATTCGCAATATGTCCCATAAAGACAAAGGGCGAAATCTCAATGAAATCTGGCTGCTATGAGGATACTCCCTCTCACTTGCATGAAATATATTTTAAATACATAAATTTTATATTTAAAAATATTATACAAAATACTTTTTTCCTTAATTTAACTTACTTTTAGGGACAAATGTAATCGCAACACAAGAGATACCGCAAACTACATAAGCCATCAACAATGTCCTCTTCCTTCCAATACGATCCAGCACCAAGGCGTTAGTGACCACGGCGATTACTTCCACGCTCACTACCAACATATAGTTGGTGTATTTATCACCGGCGAGTGACACAGAGTTTATGGCTAGACCGTAAAAGACAAATGTGCACGTAATCCACCACCAGGAACAGATGGCAAGACGAGTCATTATTATTGGAGAACGCAGGACTTGAATCCATAGACCTTCTTCCTTTTCTGTTTTCTTTTCATCTAATTTTACTTTCTCCTCCACGCTGGTCAATTGGCGCATAGTCTCGTCGGACAACACGACATTATTCATTTTGGCTGCTCTCAATATAATTTCCAAAGCTTCATCTTTCCGTCCTTTGGACAAAAGCCAACGGATACTCTCCGGAAGGAAGTATATATAAGAGAGGAATAGTAAGGAAGGTGGATACACCACTAAGATAAAAGTACGCCAGTAAGGAAAGGCTTTCGCGAACAACGCAAAGCCTAAACCACCCAAAACTAACATAATGCCGAGGAATGCTGTCGTCAATACTCTCTTATCCTGTCCCAATAACTCGATAGCTGGAAAAAAATATTTACCTTTAATTACTTTTTTCAATATAGTTAAAAATGAGTATACTTTTTTTTAATTATAAAATAATACTGACAACACATATTTTTGAATATAAAACAAAATCATTAAACAATATATTTTTAGAAATTATAAAAGAACAATTTCTGTATTGTTATTATAACTTACTTAGAATGTAAGCAGCTGGGAATGCGCTGGCCCCTGCGACAGTCTCTAGGAACTCTACAATTACATACATTTCGTAGGAAATTGAAAATGCTTTCATAGTACCTATGGCACCCACAAGAGTACAACTCAGAATTAAAGCTCGCTTCCGACCCCATCTAAAAAACAGAAAAAATTATTCGTTTTAAATTAAAATGTAATATAAAATTTCACAATGATTTTAAAATAAGTAATTAGGTGTAAAATAAATATTTTATAATTTAAAGAAGTTTAAAATTATTCCTAATGCTTAAAATATAGAATAGAAATTGAAAATGATAACTGCTATTTTTTATTCAATTTTATTTCTTGTATTATAAATTTGGTCGCGGCGCACTATTTAATGAAGATCCGCATAATCCGATATAAATAATTATTTTTGTGAAAGAACTCAAAATTTACCGCGTATGGGTGAGATATTGTTTATTCTTAATTGTTACCATTTATCTCTAAAACGGCGTGACCGATTTAGATATAGTTTTCTTTATAGACTATACGGGCTTATAATTCCTGAGTATAATACACTGTACATGATATATACTTAAGACGTTTAATCGCCAGGGGGCGAAAAACCAGAAAGCGCTAGAGGGCATTTCTGTTTTTAAGTTCTGTTAACTTAAAGCCATTGTGGCTGAGTGGGACATCGTACAACTGCTAAGGCTATAAGTGTTGATTTGTTATCTACACTAAAGGAATAATTTTTTTCTGTTTCTCGCTCTGGCATCACAAAGCTTGTTATTGGGTTTTGCTACTCAATTCGTAATTCAGGCTGTAAGCGTAGTGAATTGACACTGGCCTTCAATCATATTCATGATAATTATATAATAATAACTTTTGAAATGTATGGTATGCCATTAACTAATAAGTAGAATGACTGTCGACAAATGAATGAACAACTGAACGAATGAGTGATGAAAAAATGGCAAAAAAGATTTATGATGGAAAAATGAGATAGAGGGAGACCTCGGTTGACCTTCGAAAACACAGTGTCAAAGATACTGGAGGAAGGGCACGTAAAAAGCATGAGGACCCCCCGGAGGGCATGTATGAAGAGGTTGATGACAGTGGACGAGGCGAAAGAGGTATGTAGAGACCGTAGCGTTTGGCGCTCCGTTCTCTATGACTACCCCGCTAGGGATAAAGCGTGAAGCTAAGATAAGATAAGATATAATGATTGTCAACTAGTCAAAGTTTAAGTTATGGCTAAACAACTATTTATGTAATTTGATTACTTAATTATATAATACTTTTTTATTAACTTGCTGCTTTTACGCTTCAAATACACATTGAACTGTCCGTTACTATTACGTCAATATTTATAGTTAACTATTGTTGCCTATGGATATCTTTGCACAGATAAAAATAACTACAAATACTAATAAACAATACAAATATTAAATAGTTTAATTGCAATAAATATTAGAAAATTAATGGTAAAAAATGTATGAAATGAGCAGATAGTCAAAAATGTAGTTTTTTGACAAAAGCGCTACCGATAGATAAGGGCCCCACGAAATGAAAAAAAAAGACCGAAAAATAAATTTTATTTTAAAAAGCCTACTTATTTATTACAGAATATTTCTAATTAAATTAGAAATTTAGTGAAAGTAATATAGATTTCATATAGTTCCGTTACCTGTCGGATACGTATCCCAGTATAGGCAGAGAGACCAACATGCCGATGTTGTGAACTGTGCCCACCAGCGTGCGCTTCCACTCCTGACATGCTAGGTTGAACTAAAAATATACATATAATATTAAATCAAATAATGAATCAGCTTAACGCTGTATCCCGCACCTAGCAGGGTAGGCAGAGAGAACCTAGTGTTAAGACACTCCGTTCCCCACTAGACGGGAAATGGGGAACATATAATATTAGCAGATAAAAAATATATAAACTATATTTTTACTCGTCGAGAGTGTCACTATTAGCAAAATGTAAGCGTAGATCAGCTTCATTCCAATTTTGGAGGCATTGCGTGTTGAGCGGCAGAACTCAACGCCGCGCTTAGCCTCGACTCCAGAGCGAAGAAAATGGAAATATAAATTTAAGTAAGCGTGGAAATTAAGCATTTAACAATTATTTCTGTACCGCTGTAACAAGTTTGAAGTTTTTGCATTCTTTATGCATAACATAGTTTTTTAATCTATTCCCAATGAACTCAGATAGCTCACAATAATCTACCTAATGTATTTAAACTAATATTTTTAAATTATTCAAATTATTTGTGAATATAATAATATCGAGGCCAGTTGTGGCACAGGGACACAACCGAGCGACTATAAACGCGACTGATTGTGGCTTCGATTCTAACCCGAAGAAATGAAATAGGTATTTTATATTTTCGCTGCTTCACTCTGGTAACAAGTTGAGTTCCGCCACTATGTGGAATACAGTCTGAATGTCATCCGTATATTGGAGTAGACAGAGGAATCGTAATAACATTTTTTTTACGTTCTCCACGTTCCACACTTTGTTTTGAAATTTGACAAACGAAACTAGGAAAACTTAAATGTTTCTATTATATAAAGAAAATGTGAATGAATATTTTTTATAATTTATATAGCAATATAAATAAAAGTTTAAATGTCAACATAATATTAATAAAAACTAAGATATCGCATTAAGACGATTCTTATTATAGGACGATAATATTTATGACAAACATAAAAACATGTAAGTTGATACCTACATAGAAATGTAAAGCAAAGGTAAAAAAAACCGGACGAGCGCGAGTCGGTCTCGCCCACCGAGAGTTCCGTACAAAAATTGGAGGTCTCGAGCTTTTTCTGAAATTCAAGCTTACCTTAGCCAGAGCCCTTTTATCTGATACCTCACATGAAGTAGCGGATTAATACAAAATTTTGCCCCTTTTAAGACTATTATCTTTTAGGATTTAACCGGAAATGTATAGTTTTAAATGTATTTGTTTTTTTTTTCTAAACTAGTACTATTTCATAATTCTAGGTATACTCGTAGATGCTAGCTGCCAAATTTCATAATTCTAGCTGGAAGCATTAACCGCTAAACATATATCAATGGTGGTAAAGTTAATAATAAAGACTTATCAGTAAGTTTTCTCTGTCCACCCAAAAGATGTACATTTATAAAGCTACCTCAGCTACAATAGTCTCCTTAGTAGCATAAAGCCAGTGCTCGCAAGGCCGTAGTTCATCTGAGAAAGTATCTTTGTCGCAAGGAAGCTGTGCATCGAGCGGCGCCTTGCTAGCACAGCGCCGCTCCCGCCCCGCCGCCGGTAAGGCGCCCTCTAACCAAGCTGGCGTGTACTCGGTACTGTTGAGTGCTTCACATTCCGGTACTACGCATCTGTAAAGGAAGAAAGTAAATAGGATACATTTACAACTTCTTACACCATCGTGACGATTGTAAAAGTAGTTGCCTTAAATCATGTGCGAGAAAAAAAAGTATTATAACTTGTCAAATTATTTGAAATGAAAATTCTAAACTGTGTTTTCCTTATTAATTTTATCAGATGTTTTAATACATTTAATAAATAGCAATAATAATATTAATAATAAGTCCATAGACCAGCTTGTGGCAAGCTCTTAGGGAGTGGTGACTCCACGGAGAGAAACGGAGAGGAAAATGTCTTTATCGGCAGGCAGAGTGAAAATCTGCATAATAGCAGGAAAAGCCGCTTTCACGGTTTCAAAATCATGAGGCGCTCCTCATGATTGGTGCACACGTATCGACACCCATATCTGATTACACTAGTCACACTTATCTGATCTAATATTTCAACACCAATGTTTTACGAAAAAAATAAATCTCACAAGTCCATTAAATTTAGCCCATCTATTACAATTTTGACCCCGCTAAGTATCTTAAAATGCACATATTAAAATTCATAAGGCAAATATTTATCAAAATCTTTATTAAAAAACAAACAACAAATCTTTTTCATAGTTTTTGTGTCTTCTTTGCAACCATGATATAACGTTTACATTATTATTATACTTCAGACATTCAAACAAATAAAGTATATATTTATTTAAATACCTATTATGTTGGCAAAAACCAAATTCAAACATCCGCCAAAAGAAGATAATAGTTTTTTATTCGATGAAACTTGTCGAGTAACAAAAAAATATATTTATCAGGGCCTAATAATATAAAAATATATCTAATATTGGAATATATTAAGAAATACAAAAAAATCGCATTTTAATACAAAATAAAATCTTGATCTGTTTATATACAATATAAATTTAGAATAAATAAATAGATTTATCTGACGTTGTTGAGGCCAGTCGTGGCGCAGGGGCACAAAGTGTGACTGTAAAACCGACTGGTTGTGGGTTCGATCCCCACTCGAGGAGATGAAATATTTACTTACATTTATATTTCCATTTCTTCGCTCTGGTGTAGAGGACAAGCGCGGCGTTGAGTTCTGCCACTCAACACGCAATGCCTCCAGAATTCGGCAGAAAGTGGGGAACGGAGTGTCTTAACACTAGGTCCCCTCTGCCTACCCTGCAGTGTGCGGGATACAGCGTGAAGCTGATTTAATTTTTTTTAATCTGACGTTGTTTTTGCGTTTGGCCTAGTCAGTCACATCCAGTCTAATCCAATCTCACAGTGTGATGTGACTCTTTATCAATCCACAAAATATGTAAAAGAAGCAAGCGGAGATTGAAATTTGAGTGATGTAGCTTCGATTCTAACTTTCACCTCATATAAGAATATTTCCACAAAATTAATATAGCTACTACTACTAATAATACTTTAGGACACCATCTTTATATTCTATTGATCTAATTAAGACTTTCTTATTATTATTTTTTAGCTTCTCTCTGTATCCCGTACATAGCTGTGTAGGCAGAGGGAACCTGGGTACCTAGTGTTAAGACACTTCGTTTCCGTTAAGACATTTAAATTCTCCACTATCTTCCGAATTTTGTAGACATTGCGTGCTGAGTGACGGAACTCAACGCCGCAATATTTTATACATACAGTGTGAAACTGAGATATATTAATGTCATCTCAGCAAAATCTAAAATTACATTCTTTAAATTAAAGTAGTCAGTAGAGTTGTAAAAACATAATATGACATATTATGTACCTAACTATTATGCAACAAGTCCACGGTACGACCGCAAACTTAGGTAGTAACTTATACAGAGTAAAGTAATTTCTATTCTTATAAATATTATTTACAACCGCATCACATGTATGTCACTGCTCGAGACATATTCTTTTGTTAAAATGTATTAGGTTTTTTCTATTAGGTTTTTTTTTCTATTCTGTATTATACTAGGCTTTATCTTTGCTCCCATATGACACAAGACAGATTCAAAGTACGTTAGGTAATATAGCCTCCATCCACGGTGTATACCATTTTTATTTTATTTCAGTGAGTAGTTTTTGAGATTTGTAGCTGCGTCCCTAACCGTAATATTTGGCGCGCCGTTCTCTCTGACTACCCCGCTAGGGATACGTCTTTATATGCTATTGATGAAGTTGATTGCATGAAACTAAATAAGTTTCTAAGGTTAGTGCGGTCAACCAAGCAAACTCTTCAGCCTCATATATTAGTATAGCGTAGGTACCTATAAATAAAGAAAGTACTCTTATTTGAAATTTGTATTTGAACAGAAATTGACAATATAATCTTTGTATGCAAAGATCGTGAGTTTAAATTCCAAATCGTTTCTTTTCTTGTATATAACAAGATAGACAGAAGGATCCAAGATGCTCTGCTTCTCATTTTCTCTTAAATATTCGAGTCATTACGTATTAAGTGGTGGAACTCAATGCCGCGTTTTGTTTCTTAGCAAAAGAAATAAAAATATATAAATATTATAATAATTCATACCCTCGAGTGAAAGTCAAAGGTTACACGCTGTGTCACAGAACCACGTCGTCCTCAAATATATCCACATATACGTTACATATGCTAATAAAACCAAAAAAATGTATATTAATAATATTTTTTGAATGCTACAAAAATATGTTTAGAAACTTATTTTAAACATCAAAATACACATCGATATATACAACTTCATTCCGCATTACATATATAATTTTAACTCTTAGAACATTTCGAGAAAAGGTATAATTTTTTCTAAGTATCTCTATAAGGAAAAATATGTTTCCTTCAATAGACGTTAATTAATTAATTAACATTATAGCACTGCTATCCAAATAACGCCTGCAGAGTACGTAGATATAATCTGAGAACCTAGTGTTACAACACTCCGTTCTCATTAAGACACTTCCTTTCCCCATTAGTTCTCACCGTAGTGATATTCAAAGCAACTTTTAAAAGTGTGTTTTTTATTATAAAATCAACGCTACAAATAAAGAAAATACTACTGAAAATATTTCACACTAGAGGGCACGCGCAGCTTCGCCCGCGTATTTGCACCCTTAGGGGTGACTTCTAAGAAAAAACCACGAAACACGTGTTCAATAAAATATTTTTAACAGTATGAATTTTAATTTTTATAAAAATCGGTGGCGATTTAAAGATTTTTCCATATAAACTTTCAACCCCTTATTTGAACCCTTAGGGAGTGAATTCTTAAAAACCATGAAACACGTGTTCAATGAAATATTTTTAAGAGTCTGAATTTCAAATTTTATAAAAATCGGTACAGATTAAAAAAAATTTCCATACAAACTTTCAACCCCTATTTCATCCCTTTAGGGTTAAAATTTTTCAAATTCACTTCTTAGTGGATGTCCAGAATATGAAAATAAACATCTGCCCAAATTTCACGTTTCTACCATCAGCGGTTACGGCTCTGCGTGCGTCTTACCTCAGTCAGTCAGCACAAGTCCTTTTATATATATAGANATATATATATATATATATATATATATATATATATATATATATATATATATATATATATATATATATATATATATATATATATATATATATATATATATATATATATATATATATATATATATATATATATATATATATATATATATATATATATATATATATATATATATATATATATATATATATATATATATATATATATATATATATATATATATATATATATATATATATATATATATATATATATATATATATATATATATATATATATATATATATATATATATATATATATATATATATATATATATATATATATATATATATATATATATATATATATATATATATATATATATATATATATATATATATATATATATATATATATATATATATATATATATATATATATATATATATATATATATATATATATATATATATATATATATATATATATATATATATATATATATATATATATATATATATATATATATATATATATATATATATATATATATATATATATATATATATATATATATATATATATATATATATATATATATATATATATATATATATATATATATATATATATATATATATATATATATATATATATATATATATATATATATATATATATATATATATATATATATATATATATATATATATATATATATATATATATATATATATATATATATATATATATATATATATATATATATATATATATATATATATATATATATATATATATATATATATATATATATATATATATATATATATATATATATATATATATATATATATATATATATATATATATATATATATATATATATATATATATATATATATATATATATATATATATATATATATATATATATATATATATATATATATATATATATATATATATATATATATATATATATATATATATATATATATATATATATATATATATATATATATATATATATATATATATATATATATATATATATATATATATATATATATATATATATATATATATATATATATATATATATATATATATATATATATATATATATATATATATATATATATATATATATATATATATATATATATATATATATATATATATATATATATATATATATATATATATATATATATATATATATATATATATATATATATATATATATATATATATATATATATATATATATATATATATATATATATATATATATATATATATATATATATATATATATATATATATATATATATATATATATATATATATATATATATATATATATATATATATATATATATATATATATATATATATATATATATATATATATATATATATATATATATATATATATATATATATATATATATATATATATATATATATATATATATATATATATATATATATATATATATATTATATTTCAATATTCTAGAGGCATTGCGTGTTGAGTGGCGGAACTCAAAGCCACGCTTTGTCTCGATACCAGAGAATATAAATTTAAATAAATATACGCAACCAATCAATTTTACAGTCACACCTTATGCCACTGCACCACAACTGGCCCCAATTTAATTAAATATATTTTGATAATAAATGACGAGGAGTCACTGCATTTTAAAATATTTACAAATACAGAACATTCAGACTTTCATACTTATAACGGATCATGTACGGAAATGCACTGAAAGGAATTAAAATAATAAATATCTCAAATAAAAAATATTCCATATTGAAATTATTATATATGGACATGTTGTACACAATTTAATTATAGGAAATATCAATAAAATAACATCCCATTCCTTAGAATGCGGGAAACAAACACAAATACTTTTGTGTTTAACTAGGTCAGCTAGCTTCGCTACAATGATACTTAGTTTGCCTCAGAATTGGAATTAGCTGGCATCCTTGTTATGTTTTGAAACTTCCGTTGTTTCTGTTATTATCTTGTCCGTGTCATAGTTCTCAAACATGATGGATCAAAGTGCATTGTGTTGTGTTGGAATATTACTAGTTACTTACAATATCTTTATATATAATAAAAGGATAGAAAAGTAATAAATAAAGCTGTCATAATGCATTACGAACGTGCTTAAATTCCTTTAAATGTTTTAGTTTAATAATATTCCGCATCTATTACGGTATACTGAAGGAATTTGAATTGAGACATTCCATTCTCTTCTTTTCGCTTAATTTTCGTGACATTGTGTGTTGCTGCAAGCGGAAGTTAACTTAGCCGTGCCAAAGCGCTTCATGGCAATATTTAGAACGTAAGTATGAGTCGGAACTCATTTACTCTATTTTGCATGATTTTCAACATTTTCGACGGTTAGTCCATTGGGTCTCTTATACTGCATCACGACATCCAGCCATCGGTTTCTTGGGCGTCCGGGAGGTCTAACTCCAGCGACAAACAAGCAAGGCACTTCCTTCCGATATAGGTAACATATACCATATACCTGAGCCGGCCATACCATTTCAAATGACGCTCTTGGAGGTTATCAGCTACGTCTCGAACTACCTCGAATGACTATATGGCGTACGCAGTAAGACCGCGTTACGCCGCACGCCCAACTCAACATCTTCATTTCCGTGATGTGATGCTTCTAAGTGTGCCAAGACAGTGCTGCTATATAAAAGATCCGGACGATGCTCTTATATATCAGCCCCTTGATTTTGGGCGGTATTCCTCGATCACAGACCTTACCAGTGACCTACCGCCAATTTGCACAGGCAGCACTTATCCGAGCTTGAATGACGTGATCAATGGCTCCGGATTTCAGTATTATAGGTCCAAGGCACCTACACTTTTCTATGCTATCGGCTGGTTCAGGACCTATATAGATAGTGCTCGGGTCTCTGTAAGCCATCAAAGTTCGATAAGAAATCGATATTAAGACCCAGAGATACATTCTCGGCGGAGCATGAGATCACTTATGCCGAGCGCATGGTATGACTCAAAAACTTAATGGTCCTATAACTATTAAAGTCTTGATTACTGTACCTTACCTAATAAATAGGATATAGGAGTAAGTTAATAACGATTTCTACGCTTCGATCGGAATATCGTTAGGTCCCTCCACTTTTTCGTTCTTCGTGCCCAAGGCAATTACGACTTTCGTCAAGGGTTATTAGGGCAATAAGTCGAAACTTAGGCGGTGGTTCGTGTAAGACTGCACGGACGCTGAGTATTCAGCAGCTTCCAGCAGCTGGAGCTGGAATTTCTAACCCAGAGACATACATGGTTTATATCCCGAGCAATTATCAATAATTATCAATTTGCTTCTGAACTTGATGCTTCTGATCCTCCACAGTAACAAAGTCATTACACAGTAGTGATAAACTCTCTTTGAGGGCTACGGTTACAACTCTTTTGCTGGCACGTTTCGCTACTGTATACTCCAGTTTACCTTTCTATTGCTACAATACCTTAAATACAGCGTTTTTTTCACAAATCACCTCCTCCATATTAACATTCCACCGCCTTGTCTCCTTGTCGATACACGTCCACGTCTTCCCCTAGCACCAAGTACTAACTACTCAACACCAAGTACTCGCTTGCCCACCATAATGATTAAGCAGTATCGTTGCTACTCTAACGCGACTGATTGTAGGTTCGATCGCCATTCGAGGAAATGAAATATTTATTTTAATTTATATTTTCATTTCTTCTCTCTGGTGTTGAGGCAAAGCGCGGGGTTTAGCTCCGCCACCGCCACAAACACACGCAATGCCTCCAGATTTCGGTGGAAAGCGGGAAACCTAATATTTTAACACTATGTTCCCTCTGCCTACCCTGCTGCGTGCGGGATACAGCGTGAAGATGATTTTTTTTTTGTATAAATATTTATGAAATAATGCACAAGTAATAAACCGACGGGTGAAAGTTTTGCAATACGTTTGCTTACATTAACGATCGTCGGCGCAGCATGCGGGTGTTGTTAAGTGACTTGTGAGATTGACCACTATACTCGACTACTATATACGCTATTAAAACTAGAATCAATAGCTATGTATGATAATTCATAAGATATTTATAGTTTAGTTTAGTTTATACTTTATTGCACACAATAAAAAAAAACTTGGGGCCAGTCGTGGCGCAAAGGGACAAAGCGTGACTGTAAAACCGACTGGTTGTGGGTTCGATCCCCGCTCGAGGAGATGAAATATTTATTTAAATTTATATTTCCATTTCTTCGCTCTGGTGTCGAGGCAAAGCGCGGTGTTGAGTTCTGCCACTCAACACGCTATGCCTCCAGAATTCGGCAGAAAGTGGGGAACGGAGTGTCTTAACACTAGGTTCCCTTTGCTTACCCTGCAGTGTGTGATGCGAGAAAAAAAACAGAAAAGAAATAAATACAAACAAGTATGGAAAGGCGGCCTCATTGCTTCAAGCAATCTCTTACAGGCAACTTTCGAAAACAAAGGACTTAAAATATAAAAACAGAGGAGTGGAATAACGTTAAGTGCACATAACAAAAAAAAAAGAAAAGATAATACTAAGTAAACATATAAAATATACTTATGATGTATACAAAAATACATAAACTCATACACAATACACAAATACACATATATTTACAACTACATACAACTACATAATTATATTTATAACTAAATACCTATAAACATACATATTCTTATACAAACAAATACTACATGTAATATAATATGTACAATATAACTTATAAATAGAAGAGTCTACAAATTTACTAAATTAAAAAGGTGTTGTTTTAGACGTCTTTTAAAAAGGATAAGTGACATTGAATGTCGCACTTCAGTAGGAAGTGCGTTCCAGAGAATAGCAACTTGGGACAGGTTGGAAGTTTGAGGAGGTTATCACTTCGCGACTTTAGTTCAAGGCGTAGAAGTAAATCGGAACCAAGGAAGTTGAATCTCTCTTTTAAATAAGCGGGTGCGAAAGGATTGTATAGGATCGAATAAAGAAGGGTAAGCATACGATAATTACGGCGAAGTCTAATAGGAAGCCATTCAAGCTGACGACGATAATCAGAAACGTGATCATATTTACGCAGGCCAAAAACAAATCTTATACATAGATTTTGTAACCGCTCTAGTTTATTCAATTGTTCCTCAGATAAATCCGGGTAACATAAGTCAGCATAATCTAAAATGGCAGCAGTAGTGAATGAGCTAGAGTAGTTTTGATTTTGATAGGTAGAAAATATTTCCATCTTTTCATGGCTCCGATATTAGCGAATAGTTTTCTGCTGACCTCAGCTATCTGCGCTGACCAAGATAGTGAGTTGTCTAAAAATATCCTAAGGTTTTCAATAATCGGCCTAACAGTTAAAACAGCACCATCAAACCGTATAGTAGGATGGCCATTCATATTAAGTTTTTTTAACTGATTTGTACTACCTATGATACTAACCTGTGATTTGCCAGGATTAACGGTTAAGCCATAAGACCTGCTCCACCTAGCGACGTTCTGCAAATCCCTATTGAATTTACGAATAGCTTCGCCTATGTCACTCGAAGGAGTAGCTATGTAAATCTGCAAGTCGTCAGCATATAGATGGTAGGGTGAGGAAAGGTTTTAGGAGATAGTATCAATGAAAATAGATAACAGAAGAGGAGAAAGGACGCCCCCTTAAAGAACACCCATAGAAAAAGAACGAAAGGAAGATATTTTGTCATTAGCTTGTACGTATTATATATTACTTATTTATATTACTTATTTTATGTATTCCATAAGATATTTATATTATTAAACTTTCATTTATATCTACATTTAAGGCCGTCGTTGTAAGTAGCGGGTCAGCGACACAGCAGGGCGTTGCGGTTAGTCCCTAAAATTATGAGGTACTTGGAGAATGGAGTGTATTAATACAGTCCCATTTACACCGCAATATGCATGATGAAGCTTGAGATATAAATCGTTTTCACTCATAGGCAGAGCGATTCATGGAAGATGTTTAATATATACTTAAATTCATTCAGTATTTTTTTTTTACTTTAGCTTCACACTGTATCCCACACACACATAGTAGGGCAGGCGACGGCCAAAGCGACGAAATGAAAATAAAAAATATTTAATTTCCTCAGGTGGAAATCGAACCCATAATCTGTCACGCTTACATTATTTTTTTATATTAAATTTATATTCTATTGACATTTGGCTAACGACCTTTTATAGTATGATTGTGAAACTCCGCAGATTGTATGTGTCATGGCCGCCAATATCTAATAAAAACATCTTTGGTTACCACTTTTTGCAAAGTTATCAACACTTTTTTATTAGAATATATATAAATATTTATATACATTTTATTAGTGTTTATTCATTCGATGCAAAAAAATATTATAAAAATAGTGGTATTTTTATAATATTTTTTTAGCTTCACGCTGTATCCCTAGCGGCGTACTTACATAGAAGAAACTGAGCGCCTCGCATGGACAGACGGTCTATGCATAACTCTTTCGCCTCATCTACTGTCATCAACCTCTTGATACATGCCCTCCGGGGTCGTCATGCTTATTATGTGATTTTCTTTGATACTGTGCTTTGCAAGGTCAACCGAGGTGTGCCCCTATCTCACTTACCGCTCACTTTTTATAAATATTTTTTGCCAAGTGATGAAAAAAATGGCAAAAAATATACACAAACGATGACGAGCCCAAACCACTACAACACACACACGTAAACTGACAACTGAGCACACATTCTCGCTAGTACATTATCATTTGCACAATTTAAAATTAATCTTCAATTACATTATTAGTTTTTTAATGTATGTATAAGTAGCACTTGTTGACATCATAAAAAAATATTTAAATATGTCTTTTCTGGTTAAATGATAATTTAAGAGTTTAGTAACTTAAAAGAAAAAAAACTAGAGCCTCTGTAGGATCACTTCGCTTTCCGTCTGTCCATCTGTTTGGATTGATCTTTAAGCAAATGCTCTCCCGTTTATCTCAGGATCAAGTGGAGATATGACGCTGAAACGATATGACGCTGAAACGCTGAAACGAATTTAAAATATTCAGATCTTTGACTCTACATCTATTATATATAAAGGAAAAACAAGCTTACAAGTCAGTACAACGAAGAACACGCGCATTTATGCATCATCTTTACTGTATTCTATATGAAATTCGGCGCCTAATCAAAACCTATAGGATACTTCCCGTGGACTTACATTTATAAAATTTAGCACAGTGAGAACTTACAATACAAATGTAGGAAAAAAAATTTTAAAAAAAATATACAAAGCTGGCACTTAAACATTTTGAAAGCATCAAATATTTTAAACATCGACATAAATTTCAACGTTATAACACCTTAGATAATAATAAAACGTTAGACACATTTGTCAGTAGAATAAATACACTGTTATAAAAAAATTACTACCGACCACCGAGACATGCTGCTAAGTAGTTAATACTTAGGTACCAATACTAGTTAATCTGTGTAATGTGTATTGTTATTAAAAAGGCATTTTTTTCTTAATTAGGTTGTAGTTACGTTGAGCTTAGATAACTCCGAGTACATTCTATAGCACTTGTAGTATTTGGTGAAGAAATACATGGTTTTTATTGTTTTTTAACTGTATGTACATTTTATCAGCTTCAGTATAGGTAGAGGGAACCTGGAAACCTCGTGTTAAGACACTCCGTTCCCATTAAGACACTTCATTTCACCACTACCTGCTGAATTCTGGAGACATTGCATGTTGAGCACTGGATCTCAAACAAGACAAATGCAAAAAGAAGTAATTCCTAATGATTGTCAAGTGGTCCTAGTTGCCGTTATTAAGCAGTTGGTTATGGGTTAAATACGACCTATAGCAAATATTTGTACTATAGACACTATTTGTACGTATTGGTGTTAAATAATGTACCAAAAATGTTAAATAAAGGAAATAAAATCTTAGTTTTATAGGAAATCATAGCTAGGTGGTATTTTTTCTAGAGATTATATTTTCTTTGAAGGTAATTTAATTTTATAACTATAATATTTTATATGAAAATAACGTAAAAATGAATTTGCTGATAAGAAAACCGTTACTTATTGGACATTAAAAAATGAAATCGTGACGATAATAACATTATAAAAATGTTTTCGCTATGTTTGAATCTGCAAAAATATTTGCCACCTACCCCAAATATGGGATTGTATTTTTAAGAAAGAACGCTCATTATAAAAAAAAAACTAAAAATCATCATCACCATCATAGCGTTTAAATCGTCATCTTTATGCTCGTATATCATTTCACTGCCCTCAAATAATAAAATTAATCCCACGACTGTTCTTGAAAATAACTGTTTTAATCTACTGAGATCGGTCAATTATTACTGACAGGTATATTGTTGCCAATAGACCTGATATAGTACTAGTAGACGAGACGAGAGTGTGATTGTTGACATTACTATCCCACATGATGACAATCTCGTGAAGGCCGAAATAAAAAAACTATGTAAATATTTGAACTTAGCCCATGAGATTGCCACCATGTGGGAATTCAATGCAATCATTGTGCCGATAGTAGTTTCAATTAACAATTTAATAATGAAATTCCTCTGTTCCCTGCTGTTGGATCAAGAACCGGATGCAGAAGGCAGTTTTACTTGAGACGGCGCGTATCGTGAGGAGGTTCCTTCACCGATGGCTTGGACCCTTGTCCCACCGTCAGAAGTGTTTTTTTTATATTTTATAAATGTATCTATATTTAGAAATGTAAATAATTATATTTAAAAATGTAAAATTTACTCCGCTTATGTAATAAAACTATATAGTAAATTAAAAACATACAAAATCTTTGTTTACTAATTTTACATTCAATATTACCTGTATGGTACGTCGCCTGCTAAGAAAATGTAATTTGTCGCATGGAAAGCCATCACAAAGGGCACTACAGCCAGCAAGGCATAGTTCTTCAGGTGAAACCGCTTGAACTGACCCAACTCTTGCATCAAAACCTCCGTATCTACGATGTGACCACTTGGCTTAACTTTTTCACTCCCCATTTTTATTATTATATATTTATTATAAAATTAAGCACTATTTATATACTAATTAAAAATATTTAGAATTTATTTTATATATTTATTAAGACTATTTTAAAGTAATTTATAATCGGAACGTATTGACACGCACGTTAGGTGCGCGTGCGCCGCGGACAACTCTAACAGTGCGAGTGATCCTTATATTATATACTAATAAATATTAATATAATAAATTTATTAGAAATATTAAATAGTTTAAATTCCATACTTAATCTCTTGTGACAATGAATATTGAATTTGAAAAATTCTTGGTAAATATCTAATTACTACATTATTATCGTCTTTGGAGACCATTATAATGGTAAAATCTAAATGAAAATGAACTAATAACATGATTATTGCATAGTTATGTTGTGGTGCTAACTAATTGTTTTCCTTCAACATAATGATTATTATATAAGGATCAACCTCAATTTATTAGCAAATGTTCGATTTCATACAATGACCTTACATGATTTAAGCATAAAAATAAAAAAAAATAGAATTAAGCAACGAGCCTCACACGAGCATTACACGTTCCACAATGTTGTAGGTATGTATGTCACATAAAAGTACTCACATTTGTTTTCATGCTAATTTCCAGTATTATTTAAAGGTTGGAACTTTCTCTTCTGGCGTTTTATCTGACACACAGAAAGTCTTACACGCTCATCAATATTCGAAAATATTAGAATTTGTTGTGCAATGCTGACAAAAATGTGGAAATAATAGAATATAATTCTATTATTTCCACATGTTTTTGTCAGCATTACGCTATAGAGGCAGAGGCAGAGGGAACCTAGTGTTAAGACACTCCGTTCCCCACTTTCTGCCGAATTTTTTGAAGCATTGCATGTTGGGTCGCGGAACTCAACGCTGCTGTTTGCCTTAGTACTTACCAGAGGGAAGAAATAAAAATATTGATAAATAATAATTCCTTCCCCGAATGAGAATCGTACCCACAACCTGCGCGTTGCAGTCACACACTTGTGCCCATACATCACGACTGCTTCTATACTACAGGCTTTCCATCATAATATATAGATATTTTTTTTCACGCACCTTATGTATATATAGCGAAATTATTTTAGAGACAACAAATGTCTGTGATTGAACATTCAAGTTAAATTCGTATATCAATATGAATCTGTGTATCTTACGTCAAAATAGAGAGAAAAGTGATTATTGACAATGATTGATAAGTAAACAAGATGAAATTTGAATTTATTAATTAAAAACCGGATAAGCGCGAGTTGGGCTCGCCCACCGAGGGTTGCGTACGAAAATTGGAGGTCTCGGGCTATTTCTGAAATTCAAGCTTAACTTAGCCAGAGCTTTTTCATCTGATACCTCACTTGAACTAGCGGCTTTAATACCAAATTTTGAGGCTCCTTTTAAGGCTATTATTTTTTTAAGATTTAACCAGAAATGTATATTTTTTTAGATTTTTTCATGAACTAATGCTACCTGTAGATGGCAGCTACCAAATTTCATTATTCTAGGTCAAACGGAAGTACTCCATTAATTTTGATTCCCTTTATAGTTTCGAAATATGCGTTTTTTTATATAAACGAATAAGATAACATAAGATAAAGGTTTTTGACAGCAGACAGACTAAAAGAACTGAATTAAGAAAATAAACGACAAATATATACATATACATATACTTACATATTATATTTATAATTATGATTTAAGAAAGCTTTGTTATATTTTTAGTAAATATTTGATCAACTTTTGTTGTTTTATAATATAATGCCTACAGATATTTTTTTTTAGACCACACTTTTAAGAGTTAGTGATGGAAAATTTTACTTTTTTATTAATTCTCTATACAAATAAGATTTTAACTTTTAATCTTTAAGAGGAAGGAAATGATGAAACACACATTCGTTTAACCTTTAATGCGTATTTGTTTAGCGTTTGCGAATAAGATCTTGAAGGCTGCAAATAGTTTTATGACATCGAAATTTATAAGAAGTATTAGACGATTTTTTTTTATGGAAAAGGACAAGCGTTCGGGTCGATGGTAAGTAACTACCGCCGCCCACGACCCGTGTAACACCAGAGGAGCTACAGGTGCGTTGCCGGCCTTTAAGGTGGGTTGGGCGCCGGACCCCGGCATTACCTGATGCGAAACGCAGTGGCATAAAGCCACTACTTAACGCCGTTTTAAATCCCGAGGGTGATAATGATCCAGTCGAGTCTGCCCATACGTGTTGCCATTGCTAGCGTGACTCTACCACACGTACTTTAGTCGCCTCTTACGACACCACCAGTACCAGGATGATCTTATTCTAGGCCGGGATCACACGGCATAAAATTTATTTAGATTTAGAAGTGTGATTGTTTTTTTTTGCCTCTACGCTTTATCCCGGATTCAGCGGGGTAAGCAGAAGGAACATAGTGTTAAGACACACCGTTTCGAACTTTCCCCTGAATTTTTGAGACGTCCCGCTGAATTTTCGAGACAGTGGCGGAAATCAACGCGGCGCTTTGTCTTGTTTGAGGCCAGTCGTGGCGCAGCGGCACGAGGTGTGACTGTAAAACCGATTGGTTGTGGGCTCGATCCCCACTCGAGGTGATGAAATATTTACTTAAATTTATATTTCCATTTCTTCGCTCTGGTGTCGAGGTTAAGCGCGGCGTTGAGTTCTGCCACTCAACACGCAATGCCTCCAGAATTCAGCAGAAAGTGGGGACCGAAGTGTCTCAACACTAGGTTCCCTCTGCCTACACTGCTGTGTGCGGGATACAGCGTGAAACTGATTTGATTTGATTTGCTTTGTCTTCTTACCAGAGCGAGAAAATGAAAATATAAATAGAAATAAATGTATAAATATATTACAATTAATATTTATTTGCTAAGCGGAGAGCAAAATACTTCTCTCCGTCTTCTTTGTGAAGTGATAATACAGAAAGGAATTCATATAAAATTTGTAGTTGTACTTGTACTTGTATTGTACGTATACACATAAAATAATAAAAACATAAAGTAAAAATGTCATTGAAATTCACAATTAGTCACAGTACTAGTGTAGTATACGATGTACCTGTACGCGTCGGTACAAGGCTGCCCCTTACATCACCCATAAAGGCCAAGTTCAACGACGAATAAATATAACGCAGTAAAAGAATGTACTATCTCTTTAAATATAATAAAAAGTTGTTAGCAAATTCAATAATTTTATAATTCTTATCTTTTATTTTATTTTTTTCATGATAATTTTAACGAAGGTTGTTGATAAGGTTATTGAATAAAAAAATTGTCAACATTATAAAACAATATCAATCCTCATAGTATGTTGTTACCAATTTTATTATAAAAAATAAAATATACTATAAAAGAATACAAAAATTTTGATAGAAAATGGACGCAAGTTTTGTTTGTTAAGTTGTTGAATCGGGATGTCCTTTAAACAGAAAACGCGAGAGGTACGTCCAAAACAATTATTTACTTAAGGTAGGTTAATAAATATTTGAAAATGCTAAATGATCTAAAACATGGTACAGCTTTCATTAAACTAACATGATTGACATGACTGGTAATAATCAAATCTGGAAAAAAAACATAAACATAGAAAAAACATAAATACTTTCTTGTAGTTAAACACAATAATTTTGGGTTTTGATGATTAAATTTTAAATTATTTTCACTTGACCTCCGCCACTCAACACTTAATGTCTCGAATATTGAACAGAAAGTCTTAACACCAGGTACTCTATTTATCCTCTATGCAGGGAAAATCGTAAAATTTGTTATTTTAATAATATAATTATTTCGTGGTTTTATTGCGTGGTAATAGTATTAATAAACAAATAAAGATTAATTCAAATTAAAATAGACATGACATTGATCGCTTTGCCCTATGTCTTTTAAGAATAATTAAGGAGTCAATAAGAACAAGTTAACATTCTTGGTAACCATATCTGTCGAGTGCTTTATCATTGATAAAGGATTCCTTACAGCAATATATAGGTCAAGTAACCTGCGATGATAATTTACTATCGAATATTGCAATTGGAAGCGGTTGCTCCCAATTCGATAATATTGTCTTAATAAATGTGAGTATTATTTATCAGCTTCACGCTGTATCCCGCACACAGCAGTAGGCAGAGGGAACCTAGTGTTAAGACACTCCGTTCCCCACTTTCTGCCGAATTCTAGAAGCATTGCGTGATGAGTGGCAGAACTCAACGCCGCGCTTATCCCCGACACCAGAGCGAAGAAATGGAAATATAAATTTAAGTAAATATTTCATCTCCTCGAGTGGGGATCGAACCCACAACCAGTCGGTTTTACAGTCACACCTCGTGCCGCTGCGCCACGACTAGCCTCAATGACTGGCCTGGAGTATTATTATTTTTAGTTTAATTGTAACTCTTATGTAAAACCGAGTAAAGTTAGCATTTTATTATTTTTTTGAAGGCAAATTTTTGATCGAATCTTTTTTTTATGTCTTTTAGACATCACCCAGTCAGACAGGCCAGTCGTGGCGCAGGGGCATAAAGTGTGACTGTAAAATCGATTAGATGTTGTGTGTTCGATCCCCACTCGAGGAAATGAAATATTTATTTATATTTATATTTTCATTTCTTTGCTCTGATGCCGGGACAAAGCGCGGCGTTGAGTTACGCCACTTAACACGCAATACCTCTAGAACTCGGCGGAAAGTGGGGAGCGGAGTGTCTTAACACTAGGCTCCCTCTGCCTACCCTGCTGTGTGCGGAATACAGCGTGAAGCTGATTATTTTTTTTTATTTAGACATTTCACTATCTGTATCTTATACTTACCAACAGAATCCAGAAACCTGTCACAAAAATATATGAATATTATATAAATTATGTACAAACTATATTCTATTAAAGCGACAGCAAGGTATATTGAATAATTTATGGTATTTTTTTATTATTTTGTCTTTTGTCGAATTTAACAATAGCTCTCAGGCTTTTGTACTACATCTCAATGTAGTCTTAACTAATGTTTCTGTTTCAGCGTCGAGTATAATAAATATTGATTAAGTAATAAAACTTCAAGAATAATACTTATTTATAAATTAAAATTTATAATTGAGGCCGGTCGTGGCGCAGCGGCACGAGGTGTGACTGCAAAACCGACTGGTTGTGGGTTCGATCCCCACTCGAGGAGATGAAATATTTACTTAAATTTATATTTCCATTTCTTCGCTCTGGTGTCGAGGTTAAGCGCGGCGTTGAGTTCTGCCACTCAACACGCAATGCCTCCAGAATTCGGCAGAAAGTGGGGAACGGAGTGTCTTAACACTAGGTTCCCTCTGCCTACCCTGCTGTGTGCGGGATACAGCGTGAAGCTAATTTAATTTAATTTATTTTTTTATAAATTAAAACTATATATGCAATTATCGACATCGAACACTAGGTAAGCTGTAAGTAGTAAGTTTTATTAATGCGAACGGTAGTCATTTCAGTGGAGGTCGTGGTGCAGTGCGACAGACCAAAGTCTGTTTGAGACAAATCTCTAACCGTGTTGGTTGTGAGTTCCTCACTCGGGCGAATTATTATTTTTTAATTATTTTGATTTCATTTGTAGAGAAAGCGTTGAGTTCCGTCAGTCAACACGCAACATCTCGAAAGTTGGGTGCAATATTTGAAACGGAATATCTTACAATTAACACTAGGTACCCTCTGTCCATTCTGCTATACGGAAAGATGGCTTTTCAATAACTGAAGTGGTTGACTGCGGCCACGTTTAAAATAGTGTTCAAAATATTTTAATCAAACAAAACATTTATAGTCGAAGGTTGTATGTATAGTAAATATTGATTGATAGAGAAAGGCCCATTATTTTTCATGGTTGTAATATAAAGTCATTATTGAAATGTCTTGTAATGTATTATTGGATTCTATTGAAATATTATTGGTGCAGTATTTTTTTCATTGAAAATAATAAGTTTTTAATATGGTATAAAATCTATGGTAATAAACTCTTTCACTTTTGGCTCTTTCGAGTTGGGTGTCGAAATCTTTGTTGTCTGTTGGGCTTTTTCTGAACAGAAAATAACAAATATTTTGATAATGATACTGTAAACATTCCCCAAGATAGTATTGAACCCACAACCCACCAGTATTTTGTCAGACACTCCTTCAATTCGTCACAATAGAGCCTTATTTCTTTTTTATTATTGAACATTTCACATATTAATATAAAATATACTATTTACTTAAGTGCACTATTGCATCAGTCACTATGACACTGTAGCGCCCTTTTTAGGCGCCTCCTTGAATACCTTGACTTTCTCAATAGGCATTTTTATGTTAAAAGCTTTATATGCCACATTAATTAAGAAAGTGTTTAAGAAATCAAGTTCATTGCAAATCGGTTTATATATACTTTAATCCAATTCTTTTCACTATTTAAGAATTTGATTTCTTGTGGATTTAAGATGAAGATATTATATTCTCCATGATAAAGGTATCGATTTTTATGGTACATTTACATTGCCAGCACTAATAGATATATATAGGAATTAGGGGTTAGGCTCTAATTAGAGTTTTGTATGATAAATTTTTGTACAAGATTGTATGATGTTTGTGCAATGTGTGCAAAATGGATCTTGTCTCATGTAAATTAAATGTAAAATATTACTACATTTTTTTTAACTTCACGCTGTGTCCCGCACATAGCACGGTGAGCAGAAGGAACCTTGGTACCTAGTGTTAAGACATGTCCCCATTAAAACAATGCCGTTTCCTACTTTTCGCCAAATTCTGATGGCATTGCGTGTTGAGTGGCGGAACTCAACGCCGCGCTTTGTTGCTAGTACAAGGTAACGAAAACAGTAAATATTTCACTTCTTCGAGTGGGAATTGAATCCACAACCTGTTGTACCCGTTGAGATATGAACGCTTAGAATTTTATTTTCAATCGTATTAAATATTACAAAGTGATATATATTTTTATGTCTATGTCTATATACTGTATAAAGCATTTGTTTTGAGAGATTTTTCTACACATATTGAGCAAACAGGAATAGATCATAATTTTATTTATATTATTTCTGCCTTGCGGGCAGTTGCGAGGTTATTCTGTCTTGCAGGCTTAACAATACAACCCTAGTATGAAAATGACAGAACCTCTAACACTTAATTCACAAAAGCTTGTATCACGCTCGTCCAACTCAGATGGTTGTGGTTTCGATTCCTATACGGAGAAATATTTACATCTCAGACACATAAAATATAAAATTATATTTTATGTGTCTAAGAGATTCGTGATGATAAAAATGTTAACAACAATTCTTTAAAAGATTTTAAAGTCAATAAAATTATAGTTTTATTTACATGATACATTTACGATACGAGTTCAAACCCAATTTAAATCACTGAATTAAAAATTGGTTTTAAAACAATACAACAAGTTCAAGACAATTCAATTTAGCATTCTTATCAGTGCTTTAAAGAGTGCCAAAATTTATAATGGGTCTATAAGATCAAATAACTTAGTAAGTAGTAATAGTAAGTAGTAGTAGTAAGTTTCTACTGCACATGTCAAAAACCTAACTGGATTTCTATCAAGTTATCACTTACCTATAAGGAATATCCGCTGCAAGGAAGATATACGTAGTGTGCAGTAGCCCAACCTGCACGGCCGCCATCGCCACCAGCACGTAGACACGCAGATGGAACCGCCCCGCCTGGCCGAGCTCCCGCATCACGTTGTCCGGACTTACTTCTATACATTTCTCCGTTTTCTCTGTTTTCCCCACTTCCTGCTCTGATGCCTTTGATACAGCTGAAGTCATTGCTGATATTTTTTTTTGTTAAGAAAAGATCTTGTATTTTTTATTATACAAACGACGAATTAAAGTCTACAAGCTTTATGACTCCTTCGCACCGCATAGGTGCTTTATCCCGCCGGTTGCCCACAGAGCACTGAACTCGCAGAACACACCAAGTACTGATCTGAAGACGGCAGACAATGCCAATTCGTGGATAGAAAGCCGCTCTGGGTCAGGGCCGCCTCTCGATTGTCATTCATCTGTGCTCATTGCTACATTTGACTGGACACGCACTTGCAATTATATGCAACTCGTACGGCGCTGGCGACTTGCAAACACTCAAATTTGACTTTGAGAAATAGTGAATCGGCACTTGTAAAATTATTATTGACTTAATAGCTGTTACTTACAACGTATCAATAAGGACCAGCAAGGTTAAACGTTCTCTTGAACACATTCTTAATTATTTTATATTGCCCTTAAAAATACAAATATTTTAAAAAATATGCAATATATATGCCCAGTACAATTACTAATATTGCTTTAAGCCAAACTTAAAGTTAAACCAAAGCCAAATTGGCCTCAAAGAAATTGGGATTAATCGGCAGTATGAGAGAGTACTTCACACCAAAACACCGTTTAGCCCTGTATAGGGCCCAGGTTGGCTTCATATTGTATACTATTTTCATATCTGGGCTGGTGCACACCAGTATCAACTTGAACCATTTCATTGCATAACGTAGCGCCGTCCGAATCGTTAGGAAGTCAATAATCTGGGAAGGCTTGACACTTTACTTTGCGGGGAGACATCTTCTTGCTGACCGTGGACTTGGATACATTAAAAAAGCACGCCTGTCTCCACCTCAACGGCCGGCATGGCTGCATCGCCTCTAGTACTGCACGGGGTCAGTGGCTCTGATACTCACCATCAGGTATCCTTACGCTCGTATGCTTTGTCTTTTCCATAAAAAAATCTTCAGTACTACTAACTAACTACCTCAAAACTAAATAATAAAAAAAACAAAATAAAGAACAATAAAACCAAAAACCGCATAAAGTATAAATGAATGAAATCAGCCGAAGCAATATCTACAATGAGGCATGACAGACTCGTCGTCGTCATACTCAATTAACTAAATAGTGCAATACTAAGTGGTAAATCGCATTAACAATGAGCTCGCACTGCATTATACGATTTATGCAGCTTTAGCCGCATTATACGAGATATGAACCAGAGCGATTCTTGAGTTCAGTTTGAACTTATTAGAGAAAAAAATAATATTTATAAGCAATCAATCTATACCTTTATGAGCGGTAAGACAGGTGAAGAGATGTTGATCTTCGAAAAACAGTACCAAAAAGATACTGAAGAAAGGTCAGGTAAAAAACACGAGGACCCCCGAAAGGCATGTATGAAGAGGTTAGTGACAGTGGACGAAGCAGAGGAAGAAAAGAAAAGGTAAACGTTTGGACTCTCTGACTACTCCGCTAGGGATACAGCGTGAAGCTAAGTATGTATACATACCCTTATCTAAAACTCTTTACGTTTTGAGTGACTGACAGATCACAACCACAAAACCACAGGACTTAATAATACTTATACTTATTTAGACTTATTTAGACTTTAAAAATGTAAAAAAGGACTTAATAACTTGAAATTTGGCACCGTACTTAAAGTAAGGGAGTGTGGGGAAGCACAAGGAGGGGATTTCTCGAATCACCTACTGGAACGGTCGAAAAATGTTCTAAAGTGAAGTGACGCTTACTTTAGATATAATATCAATCTCAAAAAGTAAGACATGCTTTTCGTATAGGTATTTATACTTAAATAGTTTAAAATGGTTTATGATACGCAGAATTTCAGATTTTTTATGTCGTTGGTTCGATAACAATTTAAAGTCTTATGAAAACAAAGAGGCCAGCCCTGGTACAGCGCCACAAGTTTTGACTTGTGGGGTTCGATTCCCACTCAAGAAAATGATTTACATATATTTTCATTTCCTCACTCTGGTAAGTGCTGTGTTGAGTTCCGCCACTTAACAAGCAATACCTCAGAAAAGTTCGGGGAACGGAAGTCTTAATGAGAACGAAGTACCTTAACATTACGTTCTCTCTGCCTATGTGCGGCACACTCACACACAGTGTAAAGCAAAAAAATCTTATGAAAATAATTAACAACCTTAATATTTGCGCTTTAATAATTGTAGACACTCAACACACAATGCCTCCAGAATTCGGCGGAGAGTGTGGAACGGAGTGTCTTAACACTAGGGTCCCTCTGCCTACCCTACTGTGTGCGGAATACAGCGTGATAAATGTTTTTTAATAAATGTATTAACCAGGTTAATTATACATGACTTGAAACGTGCTCGAAATGAGGCTATTTTTTAATAAATATGTATATATATACCTCCAATCACAAAAATTACATAAGTAAATGGAAGAATATGTGTTTCTTTTTATATGTTCTTAGAAAAAATAAATAGTTATTAACTCTACATTTACTTATAACTAAAATAAGCCTACCAATGATATACTATTAGGAAACTCGTATAAAAGAGGGTAGATGTAGGTGTAAGACTATAAAAGAAATAAAATTGTGTCTATCGAGGTTCATGATCCATGCTTGTGTCATTTTCGCTCACACCAAGATAGACCTCCTTCAGAGGGTCCAAAATATTCCTCCGTAAAGCATCCGGATGCCCATAGTACGTACGCAACGTGGACCTACAAAAACATTTTAAATTTAGAATCCTTAAATTATAATAATTCTGCAAAAGCCTAACGAGGACGCAGATTCCCACTCCAACTCCTTTCCTCATTGTCAAAGCGTGTAAGTACAGACGGGTTCAAAAAAAAAGTCAATCGAGGCAGTTGCTTGTAGTCAACGGCTTTTATTGGAAGAACACTCGTGTGAAGTATTGCTATTGGGTAATATATATTACTTCTTGCAATTTCCAACAATCTCTTTCCGAATATTTTAGAAACACATAGACGATATGTGTTTTTATGTTGTTTAAAAACGCTAACCGCTTCTAAATTCTAACATCAGAAGTGGGATATGCACGAAGTTTTTATACCTTTGTGTGTATCCCATCGCCCAAAGTTTATTATTCTCATAATTTCTTATTATAAAATCTTTGCTGTATTTCATTAAGTTTAAATTATTATCGAAAATACTTTAATCCCCCTAATTTTATCGTTAATTTTTTTATACATATATATATATATATATATATATAAAAACTCGAAAAATGGACCGAATAGAGGATG
This sequence comes from Heliconius hermathena, assembly GCA_013403705.1. NCBI lineage: Eukaryota > Metazoa > Arthropoda > Insecta > Lepidoptera > Nymphalidae > Heliconius > Heliconius hermathena. The sequence goes on from JAAIXJ010000190.1 coordinate 188,218, forward strand.
AATAATAAGCAACTGTCGGGTTAGGCCGAGTGAAAATACAGGCCTGTGCAGCAGTCTTTCATAGTAAGTTAACCACAATTTACAATTTTATAATTAAAATATTACTCCTGATTGAATTTGAATATTCAATGTAAAATTAAGTTATTGTGTGCTATGGGGTGACCTAGAAAAGACTCATGTTAGTCTCGTTAAATAACTAGCTTCGTGGTGATTCGTGGATATACCGTCTTTATAAATCTACGTTGTGTAGCTCACGGTACCATCACCAGCAATAATACAGATAAATTTGAGCATGAGTGGCCTGAAAAAAATCTGTATAAATCCGTGCTTAAGATACGTACGAGGTGACTGAGACAAGCCTTTATAAGTGTAGGGGTGACTCGGAAAGGTCTGACCATTTAAGACTTAAAATAATTCATATAAATTGTATACATGTACAAAATAAAAATAAAAATTGTTTTCATGATTAGAGGTTATGACCAGTGTGAACATCACTTACTGCTGGTGGCAGGTCTGAGCAGGCGCGAGGACGGACGGACAAACGTGTTAGCAAAAGAGGATAGATATAGGTGAAAAAGACTATAAAAGCAATGGAATTGTATTAATAGAGGGATTGCTCATTTTCATGACACACTCTTCGCCGCCATAAAAGGTGACAAGGCCAGTCCTATCTCACGGCACGTCCGCGCCTCGGCGCGACGGGGCCCATTAATCAAACTCCCCTCTGATTAGCGTACGCAGGGTATTCCCCTGCGACCGCCAACCCTTCACGAGCGTCCATCAAAGCTCATATTTTTTCTTCAGCGGCGAGCTACTCTCCCACCTCCCCGCTTGGTGACGCTGACAAGACCAGTCCAGGTCAACAGCAATAAAGTCTATTCGAAAAAAGAAAGTCAATGGAGGCAGCTGCTTGTAGGCAACGGCCCTTATTGGAAGAAAACTCGTGTGAAGTATTGTTATTATGTGATACATATTATTTACTAGCGGCCCATTCGCGGCTTCACCCGCATACTGCCTATATGTAATTAATTATGCTGCATTTGCCATAACATTGATTATATAATTTATACATTTAATCATTTTTCATAATTTTGAGAAAGTGCAAGCACTACGTCGCTGCTTGCTAGGATGAAATAGGCGGCAAGGGCGCCCCTCGCGGGACTCGAGCCTAGGCTTGCGGCCATAAACAGAGCGTTGAATTATTTTCATAAGGATGAATATAAAAATATAAAAAATACATTAACAAAAACCCAATATAAATGTGAAATAAAAATCGATTAAATATCCCTTTACGATTTTCAATAATTTTTTGTCACAAAATGCATTATTGTCACTTAGTTATAGGAAATAGATATATGGTGTCGCGGACTTTTTTTTAGATCTAATTAATAGAATAGAATATTTTTGTCGTACAACGTAGTGATGTATAATTAACTATGTGTGCAGCGCACGCGCTTAATATTAAAGCAATTCGATGGCGCTCCTTATCATTGTTATTTCGTTATTTAAGGCTAACTGCGACCTACACCGTGATGTTATTTAGCCTATAGCACTTGTGAAGAATGCAGCATTCATACGAAACAAAAAACAAAGTAAATCGGACCAGTAGATCCAGAGATCTAAGCGTTTAAGCAAACAAACAAACAAACTCTTCCGCTTTATTATATTAGTAGAGATAGTATAGATTGCAATTAGATAGAATATATTTCCGAATAATTTAGAAACATATAGACGATATGTGTTTTTATGTTGTTTTTTTTAAATTAACTGCTTACGATTTCTTACAATACTCCACTTGGTCTAGATCAATAACATATAAGTACATACATATACGAGTACATATATGATAATCATAAACTATTATTAAAAACCGTATTATAATACAAAATTATAGTATGATCGTGGTTTTTTTTAATCTATACTAATATAATAAAGCGGAAGAGTTTGTTTGTTTGCTTAAACGCTAAGATCTCTGGGGCTACTGGTCCGATTTACTTATTTTTTATTTTGTATGAAAGCTGCATTCTTCAGAAGTGCTATAGGCTATATAACATTACATTACACATATATACTAATATATTAAAATACTTGAGGCCAGTGGTGGCGCAGCGCCACGAAGTGTGACTATAAAACCGACTGGTTGTGGGTTCGATCGTCACTCGAAGAGATGAAATATTTACTTAATTTTATATTTCCATTTCTTCGCTCTGGTGTCAAGGTTAAGCGCGGCGTTGAGTTCTGCCACTCAACACGCAATGCCTCCAGAATTTGGCAGAAAGTGGGGAACGGAGTGTCTTAACACTAGGTTCCATCTGCCTACCCTGTTGTGTGCAGGATACAGCATGAAGCTGATTTATTTATTTTATTTAAAATACCTTCTAATTTGACATGCAATTTCTTCTGCCATGTTAATAACAACCGACCGTTACTAAGCAAGGGTTTGCAAAGTTTGTTTGTTGTTTTAAGAAAACGTCACCCAAAATGAACTTGGTTAACGAATACATGGCGTGCGCTGACTCAACCTTATGAGATACATAAAAACAGTGTTTAACAAAAATATTGTTCTTTAAATAAGGTTGAGGCCAGCCGTGGCGCAGCGGCACGAGGTGTGACTGTAAAACCGACTGGTATCATATAAAGATAATACTCGTCTCCTACAATAATTTAGAAGCAATTTATAGAACAGACGCATTCCAAACTGAAGTATAATTTGAAGATGGAATACTTGTTTCATTCGTAGACCTACATAAATTTCCACTACTTTTACAATTAACACAGGATGTAAAATAAAACTATGAAATGAGCAAATATTGCGATCTTATCGAAGTTATTTTATTGTCATCAGACATCTTGGGTATCCTACATCTAAAAATTATTCCTTATATATAAAATTATAAAAATTATACTTAATTTCTAAAGTAATTTGTAAAGTAATATGTAAGTATTAATTACTGGACTCGGAGCGTATTGATCATAACAATGTGAATAGATCACCATATTATGAATATTGTATAAGGCATCACTTGGAGCTACTAATTAATAAAACTTATGTTAATCTTAAAGAAATAAATAAAGTGTGTGTATAATGAACTAACTAACTTTGTCTAAACATTTGACATTCTAGAGTTTAAAGTATTAGTAAATAATATTAATTATGTCTAATAAATCTTAACAAATATAAAGTACACTTAAAAATTATTAATTCGGAGTACTTCTTAGTGTTTAACACTTGTTCGCTAAGCGTCCAACAGATCGTGATCCTTTTAACCTCATATTATCTATAAGCTAGTAACTATTCTATATGAGATCCTTATAATATATTAACGTATAGGGTCACGGCACAGTGGTGGAGATGGATTCAGCGGAGGCTGATGAGTCTAGATCTGCGAAGGAATCTGGAAGTCGACGTCCGAGCGTATCTGGTACTAGTCGTGTAAGTGCAGCACTGACTAGTGGTAATGCACCTAGAAGCGTTGTGGGCACCCAAGCGCCGTATGCAGCCTGCAAATTATAATACTAATATAAATATTATAAATCCAAATACTCAATACTACAAAAATATTGTTTCAGTGTGCTACTTCATGCCTTTTGCTGAATAGAAGGGTAGGCAGAGGGAACCTCAAGTTTAAGACAATCTTTTCCCCACTTTCCGCTGAATTTTTGAGACGTTGTGTGTTGTGTGACGAATCTCAATGCCGCGCTTCGTCTTCCAGAGCTGTATATGTATTGTGGCCGACTTAATGGCATTCTTAACATTTCTTTACTCGGAAAACTTTTAGTACACTCGAAAATAAATAGTCAAAAGTAAGAAAAAAATCAAATCTGCGCAGCCATCTACAGTTAGCTTCAAGGCGGTTATATACTGTATTATAAAATTTAAACTTACCAGCAAAGGCGTCTGGGGTGCCAGTATAGCACCAATACGCCCGCAAGTGGAGCACGCAGCCAGTAGCCGCTGTCGCGCGCGCGTCGGGAACAGCTCGGCTGTGTATATGTACAGGGCGTTCAATGCCATGGTGGCACCCATTTTGCCCGCTAGGAACAGAACTGTGCCTACACCGCTGTCTTCTGGAATTAGTGAATAAAAGTTATTATATTATTAGATATTAGGTTTTATGGCCAGTCGTGGCGCAGCGGCACTAAGTGTGACTGTAAAACCGATTGGTTGTGGGTTCGATCCCCACTCGAGGAGATGAGATATTTACTTAAATTTATATTTCCATTTCTTCGCTCTGGTGTCGAGGTTAAGCGCGGCGTTAAGTTCTGCCATTCAACACGCAATGCCTCCAGAATTCGGCAGAAAGTGGGGAACGGAGTGTCTTAACACTAGGTTCCCTCTGCCTACCCTGCTGTGTGCGGGATACAGCGTGAAGCTGATTTATNTCACTTGGAGCTACTAATTAATAAAACTTATGTTAATCTTAAAGAAATAAATAAAGTGTGTGTATAATGAACTAACTAACTTTGTCTAAACATTTGACATTCTAGAGTTTAAAGTATTAGTAAATAATATTAATTATGTCTAATAAATCTTAACAAATATAAAGTACACTTAAAAATTATTAATTCGGAGTACTTCTTAGTGTTTAACACTTGTTCGCTAAGCGTCCAACAGATCGTGATCCCTATAACCTCATATTATCTATAAGCTAGTAACTATTCTATATGAGATCCTTATAATATATTAACGTATAGGGTCACGGCACAGTGGTGGAGATGGATTCAGCGGAGGCTGATGAGTCCAGATCTGCGAAGGAATCTGGAAGTCGACGTCCGAGCGTATCTGGTACTAGTCGTGTAAGCGCAGCACTGACTAGTGGTAATGCACCTAGAAGCGTTGTGGGCACCCAAGCGCCATATGCAGCCTGCAAATTATAATACTGATATAAATATTATAAATCCAAATACTCAATACTACAAAAATATTGTTTCAGTGTGAATTTTTGAGACATTGTTTGTTGTGTAACGGATTTCAACGCCGGGCTTCGTCTTCCAGAGCTACAAATGTACGGTGCCCGACTTAAAGGCATTCTGAACATTTCCTTACGCGGAAAACTTTTAGTACACTCGGAAATAAAATAGTCTAAAGTAAGAAAAACTCAAATCTTCGCAGCCATCTACAGCTAGATTCAAGACGGTCACTTACTGTATTATAAAATTTAAACTTACCAGCAAAGGCGTCTGAGGTGCCAGTATAGCACCAATACGTCCGCAAGTGGAGCACGCGGCCAGTAGCCGCTGTCGCGCGCGCGTCGGGAACAGCTCGGCTGTGTATATGTACAGGGCGTTCAACGCCATGGTAGCACCCATTTTGCCCGCTAGGAACAGAACTGTGCCTACACCGCTGTCTTCTGGAATTAGTGAATAAAAGTTATTATATTATTGGATATTAGGTTTTATGTATCATATATTTATTTAAGATTTATTTAAGCCAGAGAGAAAGAAACGCCATACGTTATAGCTTCTGCAAACCTCTTTCCCTCGTTTAGGTTTACTATCATTAACCTCCTCATACATACCCTCTGGGGGATAGTCATGCACTTTACGTGACTTCCTTCCAGAATAATCGATATTGTGTTCTCGAAGGTCAACTGAGGTCTCCCCTGCCTCTGTTACACTGTTCGCTCTCAGCTTAACTCAACTTAGCACGCAATGCCTCGAGAATTCAGCGGGAAGTGGAGAACAAAAGTATTTGCAATGGGAAAGGAAGTGTTTTGACACTAGCTTCCCAGGTTCCCTCCGCCCTACTATGCCTGCGGGATACACCGTGAAGCTAAAAAAATCAATTAAAAATATCTAAAATAGTATATGTACCTATATTGTTTTACAGTTCAGTCACGTTATGTGAAGAATTCAGCTTCAAAATAAATAATAAACTATCATCATGGAAGGTAAATTTAAAATATTGAATAAATAAAGATATGTCGGTGAAGGTAGACCAATCATTAGCATAAATGAAATGATTGTCATAAACGTAGCAAATACTAAACTAATAATAAGTTTTACTTGTTCGATAATAGTCAATATTTAATTACAGGTCAGACAGACTTTATCACAGTAATATAACTATCGTTAATATCCTTTTAGCTGTACTTATTAATGCCAATAATATAAATACAAACATATTTTACATAATTTAATTAAATAAGTAAATAATAAATTATGCTCGTAATACATACACTCACAACAATATCCAAGGATTTGTGATGTGGAGAGAAGGACAATCGAGTAAGTTTCATTGGAACTATTATATAGAGTCAAATTTATATAGATGGACCAAAGTAGTAAACGGTAGCAATTTTTTAATTGATACTGTCATGATTTATTCAAAAAAAATAGAGAAGGATTTGAGAAATAACAAAACAATTCAACTTACGGTTAGGCAAACAGGGTATAGCAATAAGCGCAACAGAGGTCACCAGGAAGGCGGCGGTGAGTAGCGGGCGGCGTCCAGCGCGGTCCAGTAGCAGCGTGTTGAGCGCCAGTGCGGGCAACTCCGCCGCGGCCAGTAGAGCGTAGTTAGCATGCACTGAACCGGCCAACGCGTGAGATCGGACAGCTAGGCCGTAGAAAACGAATACTGCGCAAGACCACCACGCGAAGCAGACGAGGAGGCGGCGGCGTAAAGCTCCGTATCTAGATAATTTTATTGGATTTTTTATGGGTACAATTGTTGCTCAAGAAGATTAATATTTAAAAAAAAATTCTACAATCGGGCTAGACATGTTAAAAGATGTGAACAAAGCAAATTAAAATATCAAGAACCTTTTGGTATATTTGGAATATTATTACATACGGTGCATCCCGCACATAGCATGGTAGGCAAACGGGGAAGGATCCAAGTGTTCAGACACTCCGTTCTCATTAAAAGACTTCCGTTCCTCACTTTCCGTAAGATGCCTCAAAAATTGAGGCATCTTGAATAACAGAACACTACGACGCCGTCGTTACTTTACCGTTCCGTGTCTCGTTACCTGAGCGAGGAAATAAGAATAATAAAAATTTTATTCCCCCGAGTGAAAATCGAACCTACAACGCCTTTACAGTCGCACGCTTGTGCCCCTACGCCACGACAGCCTTATTACATACAAAATAACAAATTCTATTTTTACGAAAAAAATCTTACTTGATAAACGCCCTGAACAGACTTTCTTCCTCTATTATAGGTTCCACTTTCTCCGAGACTTGGTCTCTTGACAGCATTTTATCCAACGTGTCTTCTGGAATGGCGACTTTGTTGACTTTCGCCGCTTGCTTAATTACGCGTACGGCCTCAGTTACTTTTCCACCAGCAAGGAGCCATCTGATGCTCTCTGGTAAAACCCAGGGATAGAGCAGGAGAAGAAATGAAGGTGGATAAGCCAGGCGAGCCCATGTGCGCCAGTAGCCGGTCAGGTAATCGAGCAAAGCGAGTAACGCTGCTCCCGCAGACAAAGGTATGCCAAGAAGTAAACTAGCTAATATTCTTTGTTCCACTCCAAGCCACTCGATCACTGAAACGATAAATAAAGTATTTAATTCCATATATATATTAATATTAGCAAATCAATATATTATTAAGGTTAAGCTTAAAAAGCTTTAATATAAATTTAAATAAGATTAAATAATACATACTAAGGACAAATGCAGCTGGATAGACGCTAGCTCCGAGTACTGTCTCCAGGAACTCAAATACCAAGTACACGGGGTACGAGCCTGCAAAAGACTTGCATAATCCCAGCAATCCTGCACCGGTACCGCTCGTTACTAGCGCTGCACGGCGACCATATCTGAAGTAGTTAAAATAAATTATATATAAAAATATGTATGAAAAATTGTCAAGTTTTAGAGGCGATAAGTATTTATATTTTAGGATCCTCAACAGTATCACAAAAAGGTAGAATTGAGAAAAATCATTTTGGAATCGATGATGAAGTTTTTAAGTAACGTTTTAATTTTACAATTAAGCAATTGGTACAAACTTTATCAAAATAGTATTATAAGCTTGTTTATCATAAAAACAAAAGCAAGTTTTTTAGTGCAATCATGTGATCTCAGCTAGTTTCTCACATGACTTTAGCACTCAATAACCAAAGGCCAGTAGTATTGTGTCTTTTAGTGATCTAGGGCATTCACATCGAACTAAAAATATATCATAGTTGTTTATAATTCCATGTCCTAAATAGCCGGAATAATTACCTCGTAAGCCGTGACTTCGAAACGCGAGAATACGATGTGCGGTAAAAAGATTGTAATCAGGTATAAGCCATTTGCATGCATAAGTATTCATATTCATTTAAATTTGATGTCAAATAAATACATAAGGCACTTTACTTGGCACCGACTTCAAAATATTTTTTTGTTTATCAAAATCAAAGTACGTTTTACATCATGTAAAATTATTTTTTACTAACTAATACTATTTTCCTTCTATACAGAGACATATAGCTATGGGCTAAGGAAAAGGGGGAGCCGGGTGGCCTGAGCCCACCTCAGAAATTTTGCTAATAAAAAAACGCTGACAAACTAAAAAAATATTTTCTTACACGAGCTATCTGTACAAAGTTAAAGTCCAAAGGTTTGCCTGGTTTATACTTTGTTTTTTGTTATTGACAATCTTGCGGTGACAGTAATCGAAGTTGTTATGGTTTCGATGCACAAATTTTCTCAGGACAATTTTTAATGTTTAAAATATCTTACTATCTCCATTGTGACAAATTAAAATGCGACATTAAATGTTAACATTATACAATTATTTTTTTCCTTTTTTTGTCTAAAAAAGTGGTGATCCAAAGTTCTTAACGCTACATTCTTTCACTCCAAGAATAATTCTACGGCTTTTTTAGATTATAGGTACTTATAGTAAAAATGTAACGAATCGCTGTAGATAAGAAAATCTAAGAATCTAGAATATATATAAGGATATCTATCATTCGGACCAAATTTTCAAAGTAATGGGACCCAAAATAATGGTTTTTACAATTTAAGACTGTTCGTCTATACATTTGTGCACGTTAATCCCAAAAACGGCTTAATTGATAATGATGATGAAATTAAATTGAATTATATTTTCAATAAATTATTTTGGTAAAATGAACCGAGCTTATATTAATTTACGTTCCCATGCAGATAAAATCGCAGGCATAGCTATTGTACGATACAAATATTAAAATAACAAACCTGTCAGATACGTATCCCATAATAGGCAGCGACACCAGCATGCCCACATTGTGCACGGTGCCCACTAAAGTGCGCTTCCATTCTTGACACGCGAGACCGAACTGTCGGACATAATTTTTTTTCTGTTAATATTCTAAAAATAATAAAGACTTTTAAGTATAAATAACATGTGAACTTAAATAATAATTGCCTTAAAACCTAGTTTAAGGATATTTTTGATTTAAAAATTTCTAATATTTTTTCATAAAATTGACTTATAATAGTTAACAATGCTTAGTAATTGTCTTTAATGTAATATATTAGCTTTCACCGATTTACAGTGGTTTTAACTAAAAATTGCCTATGATACCTAACAAATTTTAAGCGCACGAGGTAACTCTAAGCTCACGTACTACGTCACGTAGTCTANTGCTTATTAAATCAGTAATCATGTATTTAAGCGGGCGAAGCCGTGGGCGAGCCGCTAGTTTCTAATAAATTAATTTTTTCATAAATTTGACTTATAATAGTTAACAATGTTTAGTAATTGTCTTTAATGTAATATATTAGCTTTCACCGATTTACAGTGGTTTTAACTAAAAATTGCCTATGATACCTAACAAATTTTAAGCGCACGAGGTAACTCTAAGCTCACGTACTACGTCACATAGTCTATAATATTCCTCGATATATGGACTATTTAACACAAAAATAATGTTTTAAAATAAACCGGTACTTTCTAAGATTAGCGTGATCATCTAAACAAATCTTCTGCTTTATAAGATTATTATAGAAGTATAAATTCAAATATTAAAAAAAAGGCACCGTGAAGCAGTGTTCGGTTCCAACTCAATTTATTACATTCATTTTTTTTGATCTGGTAACATCAAAGCACAGCGTTGAGTTCCGTCACTCAAGACACTCTCGAGTGTTCGGAGGAAAGTGGGTGATTGATTGTCTTTACACTAGGTTAATTCTGCCTACCCTATTATACGCGAAATATAGCGTAAGGCTAAAAAAATTCAACAAACCTCAGCCATAATACTACTATGCTGCTGATACACGAAGTCCTCGCAGTCCAACACAGTGGTGTTATCAAAACCGCCTTCACTGCACATTCCGTCCAGGGTAGGTCGCCGCTGGCACTCCGAATCTGGGGGTAATGCCCAGATGGACCAAGCGGGAGACCACGCCTCATCTGGCACCGGCCCAGAGAGGGTACTGTTGTCCTCACACTCTGGGATGTGGCATCTGACAAAAAGGATATATTTTAAAATTACATATGTTAATAAGAATAATAAAAACAACGGGAAATTATATTCATTACAATAATTATGTTAATAATAGTAGTTAAGGCTATTGCGTCGTGGCACAATGGCACAACGTCTGACTATAAACGCGACGCTTGGTAGGTTCAATATTCTGGCTTTACTCGGAGGAATTAGTCATTTCTATATTCTCGCTCTGGTAAGACGACGAAGCGCGTCATTGGGTTTCGCCACTCAAAGTATCAAAAATTGGGCTAAAAAGGAGGTGCGAAATAGAGATTTTAGCCTGTATGTATTATTTACTTACACAGGAAAAGGATAACAAGAACAAATGGAATGCAAAAAAATCTCCATTAAAATTATAATCATTGAAATATAAAATCCAATCGATTTTTTTTTGTTATCATTTTCCTGCATATGTATACAATACACACAATCTAAAATCTCTACTAAAAAAGAAAAGCTAAAAATAAACTGACGCGGAGCAACTTTTACTTTTGCACGTTTTCATATTCTTGTTTGTATATTAGTAATTCTTTTATGAGCGAGAGCCGATGGCTTTAAATAGCATTACAGCTCAGTTATGAGATTGCAAGCTTTGCTTATTTTTCTTTTTTTATTCATGCATGTGAATTTTGCAGTGTAAACAAGTACAATACGGCAAAGTCAGTCCTTTTTAACCAATTTCTGTAATTAACCGAATTCTGTAAGAAAAGGAGGTTATCAATTCGAGAACTTTTGACTGGGTGAACCGATTTTGATTATTTTTTTTTATTTGAAAATATAAATATCTGTAATAGTTACAAGGAAAAACATTGTTAAAATTGGTGTCAGAAGTGAGATTCCTCATCTCAATCAACTTTAAAAAAGAGGATGTTCAGATTTTCAACCGACTTCAAAAAAGGGAGAAATTCCAATTCGCCCGAATATTTTTAAGTATGTTCTTGTCAATATGCTAAAATGTTAGTATGCACAATAATACCTAATGAAGTTTGAAGTTTTACAATGAACAACCACTAACTTGAGCCCTTTAAGGTCTACCCATCACTTAAAATCGTAAAACAAATTAATTTTTACATTAAAAAAAACAACTTCAAACAACGAACTAACTAGTAAAAAATAATATTACATAATGTAAAACGTACTTTGATTTTGTTAAACAAAAAACAATTTTGAAATCGGTGCAGTTTGTTGCTTGAAGTCGGTTTTTTTTTGTGTAAAAATTAATACTATTTTCTTTCTATACATATACATATAGCCATGGGCTTAGGAATAGGGGGAGCTGGGTGGCCTGTGCCCACCTCAGAAATTTTGTTAATAAAAAAAACCCTGACAAACTAAAAAAATATTTTCCTACAGGAGCTATCTGTACAAAGCTAAAGTCCAAAGGTTTGCCTGGGCCACGTCGTTTTCATAGAAATACGGACGGATGACGTCGCCAGCACAAAATCTACACCAAACAGGGACTTTTTCGGGATGCATTGACGCTCTTGGATCTCATGTGGATTAATATCGTTCCAAATTCGACTATCTTGTTTACTTATGTACCCATTTATCCAGAAATAGGCTTCATCATTAAAGATAGTTTGGATGATCGTTACTACCGTACCGATACCGGTATTTTATTCCGATTACCGATTGTATTATTATTGGAGGTAGTGCGCTGTTTCCGGTAGATTTCCAATAAAAGCTCAAACTACACGGCACTTGTGTTTATTACATGCTAAAATACTATTAAGGAACGTCTTTATTAAAATTAGTATTAAAGTATTTTAATCATAATTAGAATTGGAGTGTGTGTAACAAGAGTGAATAAAATAATTGTAAAAGCTGGATTTTGTGTCTGATTTGTTGGTTCGTCCGACACACACCAAATTTCGTTTAGAAATATGTAATATTTAATTTTAAATAGTGTAACGTCATTTTATTCTCAGTCTGTAGAGGCTCATTTTCAACAGTTGGGATGGTGACATCTTAAGAAAAATATCTGTCTATTACATTAAGAAACTAGCTAGACCATCGAAAATGTGTTACAAAATATAACAATTATCTGTTGTGTAATCTAGAGGGAAGACTATGCAACGGCTTCATGAACAATAATTGAATTTATATTGACAATTTATCAAAAGAAGTGAGCACGTCTAATAATGAAGCTATTATTTAGACGGTTATGAAAGGTTCCTTATAGAAGAAAGTCTGAAACGTGCTAATCGGCGAGCTGTGAAGTATCTTATAAAATCTTTTGTATGCAGATTATAAGTAAATCTAATACACAATCAGGAATAGTCTGAAAAAAATATTTTTAATTAAATTAACATTTATTAATTGAAGTTAAAGTTTGTTTGAATGTTTATTTGAATTAAAAAATTGAGTAATATACAATTCTCTTTGGTTGTCAAAGTGTTTATAAATAAAACAATTTTGCAAATATGTTATTTATAATTTTACAGTTACAATCATCTTAGTTTATATCAAATAGTGTCGATCCCCACTCGGCGGAATGAATAATATTTTCGCTCTGCCACGAAGCCGAAAGCCCAGCGTTGAGTTCCGCCACACAACACGCTGTTTCAAAAAATTCAGCAGAAAGTGAGAAACGGCACGTCTTATCAGTATATTCTCTCTGCCTACCCTGCTATTTGCGGGATACAGCGTAAAATCGGAAAAAATGTATGCAATATTGTTGGAATTGAATAGTCTTGACTACGAAAATTTATCTACAGAGCACGTGTGTTAAATTTGGTAAGTATATATATGTCTGCCCACAGATTTCTAACTAAAAGACATATCGAATGATCCGTTTCGATTTAAATTACGTATATTAAAATTTAGAGAGTGGTCCACGTTTTTTTAAAATCAGTTAAATAGTTTTGAGGTATCGTATTCCAGAAGGGGACAAACATACATTTCCAATATCAGTACTAGGGAACTTGACAATTTCATTTACTACTAGAAGCTTTTTTTCATTACTTTTTTGATAATAAATTTTCCTTGAAGTAAATGCCAGTGTGTAGATGTCTACTATGAACTTTTGCATAAAGTGTTGTTTGACTCAGTGTACTAAGGGCTTGTTCAAAACTGGTAGATTACTCATTGACAAACCGGCTTATGCTGTTTTATATAAAAAAATATATATTATTTTGTTTCAATTTAGATTGCAGTTGGTTTTCATGTCCTGTGTACAGACATTACAAAAGCTTACTTCGAGTTATGTAATAAGAATAGAGGAGAGGGCAGAGTGTTTAATCACTCCGTCCTCACTTTTTTTGTTAGTCTAGTTAAGGTATATACATATTAATATATTTTAAATGTCTATTTCTGTGCTGATTTTAACTTCTATTAAAGCTTCTAGTAAAGCTTAAAGAGTTATTTATGGTTTTGTAAAAAGAGTTCAAGGTTAAAATAAATATTTCTTAATTTAGGTTATTTTTTTACGCTTTTGTCTCACATACAACAAGACAGGCAAGGAAAACCTAGTGTTAAGACATACCGTTGTCCACGTTTCAATTTTTATTCCAATTCCGTGTGAGTTGAATAGAAAAACTTAACGCTGCGCTTTGTCTGCCACAGCGGAAATATTTAATTCCCTCGAGTGGGGATCAAATCTACAACCATCAAATTTATAATACAATCAGACCACACCACTGCGCAAAAACACTACATTACTTTGTAATATAATTGAATAATTAATTAATATCGCTTTTTCTAACCTATCATCTACATATTCTAGAACTTCGAAGTAGACTGAATTCCACATTAAGGTCGGTGTTCTTATGTGACAAACAAATGACATATTTGGTCGCCGCTCCCTCAATTAAACACATCTGGCGCGTACTGTACATATTCAATTAGACTAAATTGTAAATGTTAATGCTCCACGCCTTACGTAACGCTTACTCATATGTAATCAGTATTTACATAGACAGATAGTCGGTCTATATAAATATTACCATTTTAAAATGGTATTTTTACAGTATAATCGTTGCAAAATATATTTTATATATTTATATTAGTTTAGATTTCTTTTTTATAATCATAAAATATATTCATCCGTCTAAACCAGTGATTCTCAACCTTTTTTTTTTTGTTGCGGCACATATTTAACGATTTCAAAATTTGGCGGCACACAAAGATAAATTATTTACTACAACACACTGCATAAATAGTTTATGACAAAAATTTTAAATATACGAATTTATTTTTTTGTGGATTTAAATATACATTCATGTTAAAATATTTTTCTTTTTAAATTATATAATTTAATTATATTAACATTATTATATATTTGCAAAATTTGGCGGCACACAAAAGTGCCGCGGCACAGTGGTTGAGAATCACTGGTCTAAACAATACCCACCGATATTTAATTTGTAAAACAAAACAGCTCCACGTTATTTCCAACATAACAAGGTAGGCAGACCTAATAAATTTCCGAGATATTGTGTATTGAGTGCCGAAACTTAACGCCGCGCTTTGTCTGCCAGGACGGAAAAAAGAAAATAATTTACTATCGTATTAATATAGCATTTCTACATTATATTGATTTCAAAGCTCTCTTGTCACATGAATAGAATAGAGTCAATCCGTGCCCTCACTTCCACGATATCACGCAACGCAATATGGCTATAGAAAGTATGTACAATCGTAATTAAGTTAAGTTGGGTTGCCATTTAAGTAGCTGTCAGTACATTACACTGGCGGCGCCGTCCCACCCTAAACAGGTATTATAAAAATATTTCTAGTACTATAAATAAACTAATACCTGCTCCTAACTACAAGCTACGCTACACGCTGAGCTGGATAAGTTGCTTAAACTCATTTATATGTATTCGTATACTGAAATGTGCCTGCTTATACTAGTACGTAACACAGACGAGCTTGTTAGGTCATTTAATCAATCTTAGAGAACAGACACTGATGATCTTGAAATCATGACTATAATATCAAATTTTACTTGATTATATTTTGAAATTTAAGTCTTAAATTTCAGAAATAAAACAGAAGACAGAAGAATATGGAAAACAGAAGTTTTCTGGTTCCTTTTTTAATCCGAACCTGGAAAAGTAAGTTGGTACAGCTAATATATTCCAACTTTCGATATTCAGTAAAGTACTTTTTACTATGTCTCAAATAAAAAAGCGTCTTAAGCGTTGAAGCTTATAAAACCGGAAACGAGAAATAAAATGTTTTAAATTTGTCAAAAAAAAAATGTTGTTAAAAAAGATATGAACACTTTCAATAGTTTTGTAATGTGTATTTGTGCTTTTTTAAATATATCGCCCTTAATTTAAAGTAACAATAATTACTTACGCTATAAACGAATACGTAATATAAAATCAACATTTAATCGAAAATCAAAACATGGAAAAAATTGAGACAAACATAATTTTAAATCATCTTAAATTTAAATTATACTCAACAATATAAACAATATATCTGTATGTAGTCATTTTTTACTTATTATAATAATATTATTAATTATTGAATAACAAATAAATTAATACAATTAATAAGTTAAAAATGACTACATCTTACAGGAAAAAACTTAAATGGTTTTTTTTATAAGTGACAAGTTATTTGGCATGGCAATTGATGACAGCAAAAAAATGTAATCGTTTTGTGTGACTCTCACAATTGTCACCTTGGCATATACCTACAAGATTTTAGCAATGTACTTGTTTTTTTTAAACACAATTACACAGCTGAAGGATAACTACAAGAGAAATTCGGGAGGATTTTTTTTATAGGAAATGTACCCATGACGAATTTTTAAAGGAGACAGAAAATCATGAGTCCAAATGTAAAGAGTTAAGATATGGCCTAAAAAAAATTTTTTTTTTTCAATTTTAAAATACTAAAAAATTTGCTTAATTGACAATTTGGAAGCGAAGAAAAAATAGACAAATAGTTTAATCTATAATAAGTAATTGCTTCTTTCGTTTCAGTCCCAATAATATTACTTGCTCAGAACGCCATAATTGGCGTTAAAACGAAAAAGAACAGAACAGAATAATATGACTTTTCTAATATTCTACACTAAAAATACTAAATATTAATGACAACTCAGTAATTGTTTTTTTTTCAGTTTCACGCTGGGTGGGGTAAACCTATGGAATTTAGTATTTAGACACTCCGTTCACCACTTTCCGCCGAAATTTCGAGTCATTGCAAATGATTGGTGGAATTCAACACCGAGCTTTTGCCTCGGTACCTCTGGTGCTAATGTAAAAACGCGGCGAAAAAATTTGAATGTTAATAAATAATAATTCATTCTCCCGAGTGGGAATCGAACCCACAACTGTCGCGTTATAGTTACACCGCATGAGCCCCTGCGCTACGACGGCCTCATTTAAATAGTTCAAAAAGTTTATTTTCTTTCTTCATAAGGCGTTTATAGCATTAACCTAACCATATCAGTAACAATAAAAATTATTTTATTAATACTAAAACTTACAATCCTTAGCGACTGAATTAAAAAAAAAGACATGAATACAAAAGACAAAATTGTACCAGAAAGTACGGCTTTTTTCATCCAAGGACAGCAAAACGGTAAAAGTATAGTAGATTATTGTAATAAGAATAGCGGTAAGAAGCCGAAGCGCGTGGGATCTCGCAAAAAACCACTCCCGCTCTGAATCGCTTGAATGGACTAATTCAAGGCCTATTAGTTGTAGCTTTTGGAACATTCCATTAGACAAAAAGTAAAAAACTATATAAGCTATAACTGAAGGTGTAACTAAGGAGCTTTTAGATGACGTCATATCCTGCGTATTTGTATTTTAAACGGAAATGTTAAACGTTTTTTTTAACATAAATTTATAGTATTATAGTTTTGTTTATATCCTCCAATTTTAACCTGTGTTACCTGCAATGTTACCTACGACATTGCATCATAAAATAAAATATAATTCTACCCAGTAATTTTCCATTGCTAAAAGGAAAAAAATTGGCGCAAATTTGACATATACAATCAATATAGATTATAATTGCTTTGAAAATTATTTATTTCTTTGAAAACTTTTCGATTTTTTAAACAACTTAACTAAATATGAATATTACAATTACTGTTCGAGTAAAATTAGAACAGATAATATTAGCGTTTTGTCAAACAAAATTAAAGTACCAAAATACGATCATAAAACAGATGTATTTACATAGGTAAAACTTAAAATGATTTATATAATTTACATTTATTAATTTATATTTTTGTTTCCCATTTCATGGACCAATTTTCCGAAAGATCATATTAACAGACAGAGGAAAAACCTAGTGTGAAGTTATCAATTTTCGACATAATATTCTAGTCCGTTCCGACTATCGAGATTTGTAGTAGAACTCAGTGAAGTGCTTTTCACCAAAGCGGGAAAATTAAAGTTTTTATTACTTTATTTATGTAATTTAACTTTATAAGACCTATACTCAAGGTATATAAAATTAAAAAAAAAAGCTAATAAAAAGTGAAAATGTTCTACAAATAGAATAATTCAATACTCCGACCACAGCCAAAACACAAAGGCGCCGCGCAGTCATAGTAGCGTCGCTTCCGCATATCGACTCACCTAAATATTAGTTTTCAGCGGTAATCAGTACAGTGTACACGGCAGGGGATAATGACCTTTGGGTGATTTATTTTTAAGCCGCCTTTATCTCTCCTGACCGCCTTCAGAAATGAGGTCGCAGGTCAAGCTTGTGGTGGATTAACAATGTTTTTGGAGAAATGTACTCAAAATTATAATAGCCGTCGTGACGCAGGGGCACAGGAGTGTGACTATAGCGCGATGGTTGTGGGTTCGATCCTCACTCAATTAAATAAATTATTATTTATCAATATTTTCATTTCTTCGCTCTGGCACCAAGGCAGAAGCCTGGCGTTGAGTTTCGTGACTCAATACGTAATGAAAAATTTCGGCGGAAAGCAGAGAACGGAGTGTCTAGTGTTAACACTAAGTTCCATCTACCTATCCTGCTGTGTCCGGGATACAGCGTGAAGCTGATTTCATTTTAATTTTACTCAAAGCATTTTTTTACTTCACACTCAAAGTCAAGTCTATTAAGGCAAAAGATATGATATTAACAGTTATTTCAGATACCGTGAAATGTTGACACAGTTACATTAAGATCAATGTTTGGATAGTAACAATAGTTGTAACACAGCAATCGCTGTACAAATATTTTTCTTCAATCAAAAGTTTATTTGAATCTTTTGACCATCTTGTTCCGTTAAGCTCGTATTGATTCACAGTAAGTTTAAATAACTCGCGTTTGGTAAGCAAATTTTGTTGACAATACTACGTATGTATGTAGTTTCTTTCGTAATAGTCACATCTTTGATATGGTATTGTGGCCCTAATAAAGAAATAAATAAAATAAATCAACTTCACGCTGTCCCTATCCCATACTGCAGGGTAGGCAGAGGGAACCTAATGTTAAGACACTCCGTTCCCCACTTTCCACTGAATTCTGGAAGCATTGCGTGTCGAGTGGCGGCACTCAACGTCGCGCGTTACCAGAGCGAGGAAATGAAAATATGAAAATATTTAAATACATATTCGAGGATCGAACCCACAACCAGTCGCGTTTACAGTTACACGCTTGAGCTCCTGCGCCACAACTGGCCTCACGTATTTAAAATAAGATATTTTTGCGTTGCAAAAGCATGTACGAATGAGTCGGTTAATATCGATGGGCGGCGAACGGCCACGCGCTCTGCACGCGAACGCATATTGCGAGGCTAAAGTCCACTCTAATTTAACTTTTAAACGATACTTAAAGCTGACAAAAACAGCTTAATAAAAAAGCTGTTAGACTAATGTCTATTTAAACAGACCGACTATTTTTTTATTTAATTTTGTTTAAAATAATTTCAATAATAAATAAATAACCACGACTATAATTTAAAAAATATCAGCCAATAAACTATAAATAACTATTGAATAGCTCTATTTTTTGAGTAAAATTTGAATTTAGTTCAAAATACACATTTTACAGTCTGCACTTGCAAAGGTAACTCAGAATTATTGGTAATGCTTAATAGAGTTACATTTCGTGTGGTACCATCGTATACCGCTACCACCACGTCCTACACGCGGCCGACGGCGGTGTAGAATTGCCTTCCTGCTTATTGTATTACATCTCACTTGCCCATCAACTTAGATCTTATGTTAATTAGCTTCGTTGGGAGCTACGTACAAAATATTTATAGTATTTATAGGAACATCTTTTATTCAATTCAATTTAGGTCAACCCGATAGGTGATTCAAATGATATTTGGACTATTATTTAGGTCGATGTAAATTTTGAATAGCCAAATGTAAAAATTATTGTATTTCTTTTTTTTCAATTTCACACTGTATTCTGAATGAAAAAGGGTTGGCAGAGGGAGCCTAGTATTGAGATATACGGCTCCCCACTTTCCGCGGAATTCTGCAGGCATTGCGTGTTGAGACGCAGCACTTTGCTTCGACACCAGAGCGAACAAATTCAAATATTAAATGTTTCATTTCCTCGAGTAGAAATCAAACCCACATCCCGTCATGCCTACAGTCATACGCTTGTGCCCCTGCGGCATGACTGCCCTCATTGTTAGTTATAGTAGGTATACCTACACAAAACACATATTTATATAGACATTATAAAAAGATATGAGGAAATGGATGGTATTTTCGTTATTAAGTTATTATTAGGCGTGAGTAGATTACACTACTATGTAGTACGCACTGCGACGACGTTATTTATTTCGGTGGACACGCGCGAGGCACGTGTTGCGTGTCGCCGGGCGTCACGTGAGGAGCGAGTGGTGCCGGCGAACAACCTCCTTCCACATACAATTCTAATGTATAAAAAAAGATTTGCAATTTTAAGCTTCTTCATCGGTAGTATTCAAAAGTTCCAGTAAAATAGGTTATTTTAGATATTATTATGTATTATAATAAAAAAAATCATAGCATTTGTATTAATCAACAAAATCGAATTAATTGGTCCAATTTACTTGATTAGCATTTACCTGCGGCTTCGCCTGCTTCGTTAAATGGTGACAATGCAGGCGAAGCCTTTGGTGACTGTCTTATTTATTGCCCTAAGTGACTGTTCTACAGATTCAAAATAGGCCACATCGAAATGATAATCGTGATATAGCCGTATATCAGAAGAGCTATAGCTCTCCTCAAAGAACAGGTTCATATTTTCTGATATTAGCGCGATCAACCAAACAAACTCTTCATCTTTGTAATATTAACCAGCGACCCACTCGCGGCATCGGCCGCATACCACTTATATTTCTTTTATTCTGCTGCATTTGCCATAAGATTCATTATATAATTTATACATTCAATTATTTTTCATAATTTTGAGAAAGTGCAAGCACTACGTGGCTGCTAGCGAGAACAAAATCGGCGGCAAGGGCCCCCCTCGGGGCTCGACCCTACGCTTGCGCCCGTAAACATAAACATTTTCTCAAAAAGTATACGTCCAAATTACATGCTATAAAAACCAAAGCTTATCTTCATAAATTTTTCTTGATGATAGAATAACTTTTGCTCGTAAGTTCCAATTACTTGCATATATTTAACTATTTCTGCAGCGCACGCGCTTAAAACTATTCGATCCTAATTATTATTATTTCATTATTTATGGCTAACTAAGAATTAAACCTTCATTTTATATATTTTTTTTATGTTATATAACCTACAGCACTTCTCACAAAACAATAAAAAAGTAAATCCGACCAGTAGTTCCATAGATCTTAGCGTTTAAACAAACTCTTCAGCTTTATTATCTATATATATAAAAGGACTTGTGCTGACTGACTGAGGTAAGACGCACGCAGAGCCGTAACCGCTGATGGTAGAAACGTGAAATTTGGGCAGATGTTTATTTTCATATTCTGGACATCCACTAAGAAGGGATTTTGAAAAATTTTAACCCTAAAGGGATGAAATAGGGGTTGAAAGTTTGTATGGATTTTTTTTTAAATCGGCACCGATTTTTATAAAATTTGAAATTCAGACTCTTAAAAACATTTCATTGAACACGTGTTTCATGGTTTTTTAGAATTCACCCCCTAAGGGTGCAAATAAGGGGTTGAAAGTTTGTATGGAAAAATCTTTAAATCACCACCGATTTTTATAAAAAAAATAATTCAGACTGTTAAAAATATTTTATTGAACACGTGTTTCGTGGTTTTTTTAGAATTCACCCCTAAGTGTCCAAATAAGCGGGCGAAGCCGCGCGCGCCCACTAGTATTAGTATAAATATAGAAGCATAGATGTAACGCACAAGTAAGTAACGATCTAGATCTGTTAAGCTAATTATTTATTGATCCAATACGTTTTAAGTAAATAAGGCCACGGTGTAAACAAACATGTAATGTATTCGTGTCCGCCCGTGCGGTCACGTGAGTGAGAGCTGCGCGGGCGCGGGCGCACTCCGCTTTTTATTGCTGCACGCCCATGTCCAGTGTTTGTTGATGTGAGTTGTTGTTAAAACTTGTGCCACAGATTAACGAGCAAAACATTTTGTAGATAAAGCTGTAGTGTAATTATATGCTGTCGCAAAATTATACTAGCGATGTCTATAGAGGATTTAATTGAAGCTTTTTAAGAATTAAACTTATTTTTTTTGTCCCTAATGAAATAAACTATTAGTAAGTACTGAATTGTGATGATTGATATGGAATAATTCCTTTTTTTTTTGTCAATGTCATAGAAATCTTTTGTTTCCCCAGACTTGCTATACAAATTCGGGATTCTAATCCTACAATCAAATGCATAGTCTATAAAATAGACAAAAAGTGAGGAAAAATGTAATATTTGCCCACATCGTATGATGTGAGAGTTGGGCGGAGCAGATTAAAATATTATATATCACCAACACGACGAAACCTCCAATCTACTTACAATACTATCAAATTCAGTAGCAACGGCTAACTCATCTGTTCTCACATAGATAACAGTACAGTGAGGTCACCAGATCTCTTATCAGTCTGCAAGTTTGCCTAAGCGGGTCACGGGGTACCGGCCATCGGACCTCGGACACCGGCGCGAGGCAGCTGACGGAGCTGATAATCCAACACTTGTTTACCAAAATTATCAGTTTTAAATATATTACTTTTTATTATATTTGTTGACACCAAATTATTTGTCTGTGTCATTAATAATTTAAATGGTTTTACAATTTTAAAAATTCGAAACAAAATATATAAATTCTCACTGACTTAAAAGATTATTACTGGATACCAAAAATATAGTACGGAATTGGAATTATTGAGGCCGGTCGTGGCGCAGGGGCACAAAGTGTGACCGTAAAATCGTCTGGTTGTGGGTTCGATCCCCACTCGAGGAAATCAAATATTTATTTACATTTATATTTTTATTTCTTCGCTTTGGTGTCGAAGCAAAGCGCGATGTTGAGTCCCGCCACTCAACACGCAATGACTCCAGAACTCGGCGGGAAGAGGGGAACAGAATGTCTTAACACTAGGTTCCCTCTGCCTACCCTGCTTTGTGCGGGATACAGTACTAGTAGTAGTAGTCGCCTATGATCCGCGGGGCCACCACGTGAGTACGACAACAATACAAGACATATGAAATGTAAATATCTATATAAATATTTATAGAAACAACGATGCCATTCATGTTTACTTTAGCACAAGGTTTTTATTGTTTAGTAATTTAAATATTGTTGTCTAAATCACGTGCAAAATTATGTTTTAATTTTATGAGTAATGACGCCGACTATCGTAGTACGACCGTAGTACAATTATACTCTAATAATGTTTTTATCAATATATATATTTTTTGTGTTTTTGCTATCAACGAGACGAATGTGACCTGATACTTATTCAACTGTAGAGTAAATTTTGATAGACTTGCGCCCACGCGACACGTACTGTGCCGGTTGAAAAAATGTTTATTTGTTTTAAGCTGAATAAAGTAATCGTGTTTTCTTTTGTAGTGACTAGTATGTTTCTTATATATGAAGTAAATATTAATAAAAAGAACATTTAAATAAACTGAGATTAATTAAGATTTTTTTTTAATATAATTTATGAAAATAGAATCTAAATTGAGGAAGAAAGAAATTAAATCCAGGCGCGTTCTATATTATGTAAAATGACAAAATAAGACATAAATTTACTACCAAAGAACGCAATAACTCTAATAAGAGAGTTCAACGCATTTAGTAGAAACGTCCCGGTTACAAGTAAAAAATTAGTAAACCCCGAGACGAACTTGCCCACAGAGTTTTCGTACCAATTTCAGAATTGTTTGTTAACTTTTATAAGATGTACTTCCTGTTGACCTACAACGGGAAGAACACCTTATAAAAGATGACAAACTGAAATCTGTGGGCATATGCACTTATTTTGTATGAAATAAACTACATATAAAAGTTTGAAATGTCTTTTTAATGAATACTAATCAGTTTTAACTTTTAGGATTGTTTCCTTCTTTTATTGTAAGTTCTCACTTTGTGCCAAATTTCATAACTTTAGGTCCAAGCATTTCATACAAAATGCAGCAAAATCGATGCATTTATGCATTATCGCTCGTATCTTTGAATTGTGTTTATTGACTTAGAAGCTTGATTTTTCTATGGTTCAAGGGATCATATATATTTGATACTAATTTCAGCTTGATTGTTTATACAATCTTGCAATAAACTTAACAGATGGACAGGACAGGTGATCCTATAAGAATTCCGTTTTTATCTTTTGAGGTAAGGATCCCCAAAAATACTAAAAGTACTTAATAAGGCTTAAGGTACATATAATTTAAAACAAATTGTCAAGAAATTTTTGTTTTAAGATGAGAAGCGTAAAACCTTCTCTCTTCTTCGTTTATAATATCAAACTCTCAAAAGCTAGCTAGACCTAACTATACTATACTAAATGTCGTATCTTAAAACACATTGAAAGTTGGTCCCTACTCTTACTTAAACATACATAACACAATCTCTAGATGCTGTAAGATAGTTGAAAAATAATAAAACAAGGTGGAGTTGAAAAATTACTATAAAGGCACCGAAACTATCCTTACAAGAGGTATTCCGTTATACTCGGTTAACTACTATTGTTATAATCTATAATTATAAAAGGTGTTGTAATGAGTGATATGTTTAAGTATTGGTACACTTCGTGATCGTGAAAAATAAAAAAATTGTGAACTTCAAGTGAAGTGAAAAGGCCAACCGTGGCGCAGGGGCACAAGCGTGTGACTGTAAACGTAAGAGATTATGGGTTTGGTTCCCACCCGAGGAAATGAAACATATAATAATAATATTTTCATTTTCTTCGTTCTCGTGTCGAGACAAAGCGTGACGTTGAGTTCCACCACTCAACACTCAAAGGAGGATTCCTCAATTCGACGGAAAGTGGTAGCGTACTGTATTAACACTAAGCTTCCCTCTGCCTACCCTGCGACAAGCGGGATACAGTGTGAAGCTGAAAAAAAAATCGAGAACTCTTTTCTGGGTTGTCCCTATTGTACAAATGTATTTACGGATTTGATTTTAGTTCATATATACCTATTATAAAGTAAATTTAATTCTATTCGCGTGGTAGGTGCTTATTTGATTAAATGAATATTCGATTACATTTGATTTCACTTCCTGCTATTTGGCGTTTGAATAGAAATGATCGCAGTTTAGCGAATCTTCGCTTAAATACAAAGGACTTATTATACATTCTTCACGAACATAAATGTAGCAAAAAGCAAGAATTATTTTATATATTTCTAAGTTCTTATGAAGTATTTTTTATATTAATGATTGCAACTATTATCGTTAACTTGACTAATTACTAACTTAAAGATAATAAAAATTGCCAACGGAAGTGGTTTTTGCGGTGCTGTGACTACCTGTCACATTAAATATTACTTGATTATTTTTAGTGTTGCACGGAAAATTCCTTAAATTTAGAGCGTTGGTGTCGAATTCTGAAGGGTAGGGTAATGTTGTAGTTTTAAATAATTTAGAAATAATTTCCTATAATAAATGTTTATAAAGTAAATTTATTCATTTTTATTTCTTCGCTCTGGTAAAGAAGCAGGAATGAGTTTTGACACTCAACACGTAATCTCTCAAAAACTTGGGCGGTGCGTGTGGAACGGAGTTTCCACCAGGTTCCCTATACCTGCTATGCGGGAAATTACTGTCTTGTTTGTTTATAAATTACGACCTTGTTTGTTTATGAATTACAAATTTACATTTTTCACGTAAGTTCAGAACTGGTCGAAAGTGACGACTGCTGCATACATTGCGGTCGAACAGACAACTTGGCGAGCGTCGCACACGCCCGTACTACATACGAATTACGAATAAAGGAAGGCAATGCCCCATCGCGTCGCTCTCTCATACTAGTACACCTAAATTAGACGCGACGTACTGATGACTGATCTGTTGACATTTGTTTGCGTTGACTATTTTTTTTTGAGATTCACTCTGTATTCTGCATGTAACAGGGTAGGTAGAAGTAGTGTTAAGACACTCCGCTCCCCATTTGCTGCCGAATTCTGGAGGCGTTGCGTACTGAGTGGCGGACCTCAACGCCGCGTTTGCTTTGCACAAAAAATATAAAATTAAATCAAATTCATAATATTATTTATTCAAATAGACTTTTGCAAGTACTTTCAAATCGAAAGTAAAAAATAAGCAAAAAACATAACGTTACCGGCTTGGAATGTATTGTGCCGGCACCTGTTGAGCACTTGTTTTTTCTATATGAAAGTTACAATTTTATGTTTTTTTATCTGTATCCTACACATAGTAAAGTAGGCAAAGGGAACCTGGGAACCTAGTGTTAAGACACTTCGTTCCCATTAAGACATTTCCATTACCCACTTTCCGTCGAGTTACAATAATACAATAAAAAAATATAGTACTCGTCGTGAGTCGTCTTCATACCTTGTATTTATTATTATTATTCCCGATCAAAATTATTTAAGGATTAAAATATATTATATTTTATATAAAAAAAATTATATATTTTTTTCCATTTTTACATATTGACATAGAATTACACTGTATAAAAGAAATTAAACTCGAACTCTATTTATTTTGTTATTTTAAAGTAATATATTTTTCATTTACTCTACACAACCATTGTTTAGAATAAAAATATAATTTGGTTTCACAATCACTCTGAGTGATAGTGGTTGTGTTTCGTAAACTTTATGACAATTTTATGCTATTATAATTAAGCGATTTACCGTCTATAAAAATATCTTAGAGATTATCTTTCGTGTTAGTAGAATGTGCTCTTCAAACTTAAAATACTCGTGAAATCCTTTTGATTTGCCTATGTTTTAAATCTTTATTAAAATTATAAAGCTGAAGCGTGAAGAATATGTTTGATTAATTGCCCTAATCTCAGGAAGCACTGGTTTCTGGTGTGTGATAGTCTATTAATTGAAAAAGGCTATGGTATCGTACATAATGTTTACTTTGTCCATTTAACCCACTGTACCGGCTGTTTATACTACCTTGGACACTTGACACGAGTGTGTCATGTGTCATATACAACTCTTAGTTGGTCCATTTGGTCACGCAACCGAAACTGTAGATAGAAGCTAGTTTTTTTATAAAACTGCAGTTATCTGATAGTTGTTTGTGTATATTGTTATTTCAGGCACATCGGAAGATCGGACTCAAACTCGCGGGGGCGTTGAAGCCTCTAGTCATTTCTTATTAATAGACAAGTAACACTTAGACGAGCAGTCTATTCGATCCGCTTCAAATACGATAATATTAGATATACGTCGCAAGTGCGTCTGCCTGCACTCGGCGCAGTGAGGACGAATACTCATTTAGTATTGAAATTGCTTCAATTTAATGGTAATATGTAGGCGCGGTGTGCGACGCGCGCCCGGCCTGCCTGCACCGCACCCCGACGACGCGACGTCTTGTTTACAGGATAATAATAATCACAGACTTTATTAACTAACTCGTGATTTTGAATTATACTATTGTTTACGTTAAAACTTGACTTAGTCGCTAGTGTATGAAAAATATGGACATGGATGTTTTTTATAATAGATATTTAGTAAATTAATATTTTGACATATATATCAAATTTGTTAACGATATGAGCATTTCACTGTCAATTTATAAGTTTCAGGGCGAGTTTCACCACAAGCTATAGTTTTTGGTTTCACAGGTCTCGAATAGCAATATCCAGTAGATTAATACACATGTGACACAAGCATTTCATTTTTCATGTATTTGTAATTTAAAAATGTAATAAACAAATCGTACCTATAATATAAATAATGGTCCCTACTATTATCGTTCATTAATGAGAAAATATTCTTGAAAATATAAGTTACTTTGTATTTTCATCCTCTGTCTGTAAGATAGCATTAATTATTAGATAACTATCTGAAACTTTATTTGTAACCGGTGAAACTGGCCCTAACAGTTATTCTTTAACATGACTATGGTAATTTTATGGACAACCATGGACAAAATGTACAGTAGTAAAAAATATGAAAATAAGTATACTGACCTGTGCGGAGTGCGCGCGGCGAGGAACACGTAGTTGGTGCAGTACATGCCGGTCAGCAGCACGGGCAGCGCCAGCAACGCCGCGATGCGCGCCTGCCACCAGCCCCATCCAACACATTCCTTCTCCATATTTACACCTTCTCTTTATTAATAAATCAAATGTTATGCTTTCCCCTTGTCTTTCGAGGATCTGATCGACGTTTTATTAGTGATCAATGTGAAGGGTCGGACAATGTTTACAGTCAACAGAGTAGGTGGTTGTAGCATGTAGAAGCGTACAAGCGGTATGACACGTCCCGCCCGCCGGAGGGTCCGCGCGGTAATGCCGGCTGCCGGCCGCCTCGCCAGGACCGCTGCGAAAGGAGACTACCGAGTAACGACGGCGACTACTGACCGGCGCCCGCTCACCGCAACACAAACTCGTACATGCAAGTGATTAAAAGTGATCATTCGATGCGGAATATAAAGCTTAACATAGATTAAAGTGGCGACATGACGATCTCCTCGCCTCTCCCGCCTCTCCTCTGCCACTTTCATCTCTCTAGCTTCCAATAGCTTCTTTCGCTCCTTTTGTTTCTTGCGCCTACTTATGTGTGCGCTGATAGGCAAGATGCTCCCTAAAGATATGCTTTGATTTTTTCAAGCTTTACCCGAAAAAAAATATTTAATATATCTTCATAGTTTCTATTAGTGTTAACATTTTATTTCAAAACATTTTTATATTAATAAAATGAAGTGATATCGTCATCCCTTGTTATCAGCGTGCTGCCGGCCGGTGTGGTCGGCGGCCGCACACCGCACGCGCACATGGCGAACGCTCTCCAGATATAAGTACCCTCGAGAAGGCATGGCGCGACCAAAATAAATAAGTGTACCAAAATATATCAACCTTTTATATGTCAACTATGTGCTATGACTGCAATCGCCACCAAATTGTTTTGCGTCAGCACGGCGAAGTCGTAACATATTTAATGAGAGAACGATTAATAAAGTATAAAATCATTTAAAAATATAATATCATATATAATTTTATTACATCTAGGTTCTAGAAGAAGCTACATACGCCATAAGAGCAATTTTACAAAAAAAAGTGCCTGAAACAATTTTAACACTTAATTTGTGTAAACAACGTAGATGAAGTTATGAAATGCTTTAAAGCAGGCGCTGACACAATATATCAAAATATTGATCTATTTTTATGGAATTTCAAATATCGGGGTTATGGGTATACAGACATTATATGAAAGACAATAGGAACATAGGAAGAGCAAATTAACAAAATTAATGACTCTCTTTCTCATTTGATCACAATATATTGTCTTGTTTTTCTTTTTTAAAACTTCACGTTGAAGACACTTTAAGCTGCTAATTACACTTCCCTTCCCCACTTTCCGCCAAATTCTGAAGGCATTGTTGATGGGTGGCGATATTTAATACCGCGTTGCCTCATTACTAGCCTCCCCGCCCGGTGACGCCGTCAAGACTATCCCAGGTCAACAGCAATAAAGCCAATTCAAAAAAAATACGTTACCAGCCTAGATGCAGGTACGGGCAGGTGAGACCAGTCGTGGTGCAGGTGCACAAGCGTGTGACTGTAACGCGACGGTTGTGGGTTTGATTCTCACTCGGGAGAATGAATTATTATTTATTAATATTTTTATTTCTTTGCTCTGGTAACAAACCAAAAGCGCGAAGTTGAGTTCCGCCACTCAAATGCTTTGAAAATTTGGCAAAAGGTAGGGTTATATGCGGGATACAGCGTGAATCTTATTTATAATAAGGTTTTTACAAATTACATATGTACATAAGTATGTCGATGACGGATGTAAATAGTAGGGATTCCATTACCTTTATCACACTTTCCATTCCACACTTAGGAAAGAAAAATTTGTAAAAAGACTTCCTAGGTGCATTTCCTAATTGAGATGTGCTGCTAGGGTTCCACATTAAACCTTTGTTTTAACAATGTCGACAGAAAATGCTTATCTAGTTGACCAAATTTTCTCATGTATCTATCTATCTCCTATAAACTAGATAAACTAAGACCTATGATCAGATATTTAATTCAAAGTTAATGGTAATATATAGCCGAGGACTAATATTTATGTAGCACGAGTTTCATCAAATTCCGTCCAGGCCAGTCTTGTACGAAAAACAAACATCAGACTAACGACAGACAGAAACCAAACAGTAGCCATTTTTTTTAATTTTTAGAATGTAGATGTTATTTTTAGTATATATTCAATAATTACAATTTCCCACCTTTTAACTTAACTTCACTCATTCGTTCGACATGTCCAAACCAGCTGAGCACCTTCTTCTTCATTCTCACAATGACATCCTCGCTAGTACCTGTTATTCTGTATATCTCTTCATTGCGGATTCAATCACAGCATTGTGTACGGCCAAACGCGCAGCTGTGCTGACGTTTCGCCGCCTCATCAATGCAGCTAAGACTCCGTTAACCCTGTTACCGGCAGCAATACTTCTCAAACATACCACTTCATTCACTTGTACTTGTCTCTCCTTTACTATGTATAATTTTAGTTTCTCCATACAAAGTGACATTGGTGTTGTTTTGTACACAGCTAGTACAAACACGTTCGAAACGCTATAATTATATATATTTATTAATATATATAATTATGGTGTTTCTTTGCCACACTTACATATATATTAAATTTTTTCTTGTATATCTTCCAAGTACAGACATCGATCCGTTACAATTTTATTATTAATATAGATTTCTAGAATATGTATTACAAAAAAACCGAATAAGCCCGAGTTGGGCTCGCCCACCGAGGGTTCCGTGCAAAAATTGAAAACATTGCCTCACTTGAACTAGCGGCTTTAATACCAAAATTTATCCCCTTTTAAGGTTATTAGTTTTTAGGGCTTAATCACATAATTTTTTTTAGGACCTGCACCACTACTGGCTTCATCTTATATGGCTTCCTCAAGAGGTACGGAACCCTAAAAAATATAATATTGTATTATACATACTTTATTTCACGTGTGACTTCATTTTAACACAAAGTAATAATAAAATCAGAACAATAATACAAATTAGAAATAAAAATAAACAAAGGATATGATGTGAAGTAAGATGTTTTTAATGGTTAAGGATAAATGTACAAAAAATAAAACAAGTTCTATAATACGACAGCAATTAATATCTAAAACAAGAAAATAAGCTTGATACGTCACATTACATGGAGAATTGTCAACATGACATTAAGGTTATCTACCTTGTTAGGAGTAGAAAAACTGTGGACTCTTCAAGAAGTAGGGCTTGTAGGTCTAGTAAGAGGCATAAGAGCTAGTTGGTTAGGTCACTTCAGTGTCGACCAACGCTTGGCGCCGAATCTAATATCTATTCTTTGTAGCGTTGAACAGGTTTGGGACTTACCTAAACCTTCTATACACTCTTATAAAACTAAATTATTTTTGAATACTGCACTGTGTGTAGGCCGCTCATTTAGAGCCATTTTGACAATAATTGTCCAAAAATGTTCATTATGTGTAATATATTATGTATTTTAACGCATAATATATAATCAGGAGCACGGGCAATGTCACCGCCATCGCGATGCGCGCCTCCCGCCAGCCGCAGCCGCCACCTTCCTTCTCCATACTTAGAATTTCTTCTTTTTATTTCCAAATCAACTAATCCAATATCTTTCTCGCTTTCGAGTAATAATTACTGGTAACTAAAAAGGGTTCGGGTAGTGTTCAGCCGGTGAAAAATATTGTAGTTGCACGAACGACGTTGCGACACGTCTCACTGGCCGGAAGACTTGTACGGTTGTGTTGGCGATCTCATAAGAATGGTGAAGTGACATCCGCTTCCCCCCACCTCATTCTCAAGTCTCAATCATCTCATTCGCCTATATTCAGGCTTTCGAGGGTCGTAAACGAACATATGGATACGCGATACGCCCTGATAATTAAGATCCTGCGTAGGCTTATGTCGCAATAATTCCCATTTATTACACCAACATTTTAGCATTATTATTGTTGTTGTTCTTTGTTTATGGCGTTCTGAGTGTGTCAATTGCCCACTAATTACTTCGCCAATGGCACGTTGATTGGAAAACACACAAGAAGAGTGTGAATAAGAGAGAATCTGCGATAAAAGATAGAAAATATTATACATTAGGAGAATGCATGTAAATATAAAATTCAGCTAAAACATACCTTGACCAAGAAAATTGAAAATTAAAAATTACTACATATACATACATAACAAAGGGTCTATAATAAGTAACAGCTTTCAAAATTGTTAGATAATAAAAAGTGCCTGAAACCATTTAAACACTTAATTTGTATAAACAACGTGGATAGAGTTATGAATTGCTTTAAAAAGCAGGCGCTGAGATAATAAAGTCAAAGTATAAGATCTATTTTTAATATTATATTTTTTATAATTTCAACCATCCAAGTTATAGGTATACAGATACTATATGAAGAACAATGGAAATATAAATCAGCTTCACGCTTTATCCCGCACACAACAGGAATATAGAAATATAGGAAGGGCATATTAACAAAAGAAACGACAAAATAATATTTGAAATTTATCATAATATATTCTTTTTTTTCGTTTATTAGGTTCACTTTGTACTTTAAATACACTGCCCATTAAGATACTTCCGGTGTCTACTTTCAATTGCGTATTGAAGAGCGGTACTTAATGCCGCGCTTTGCTTCATTACCAGGCCAGGAGTGGCAAGTGAGGCTAGTCGTGGCGCATAGAGCAAGAGCGACAGGTTTTGGGTACGATTCCCGAGAAAATTCAATATTTAATATTTTCATATCCTTGTTCTGGTAATAAATATATCGTTGATATTAATATTAAAAGTAGTATGTAAAATAATGTATGCTTTATATTTACAACCGCGTTTCCATAAACGACGTATGTAAATACGTTGATGTAATATGTTATCCGTTATTCTGTTGAGCGTAAATAGTTTAATAAAACGCATAATAAAAGTGAAGTAGTGTGTGCAATAATTTCTTTTAATAATGCCTCATAAGCTTTTTTTCATATTTAATAATATTAATATTTAGTTAACGATATGTTTATAGAGAACAGCCGCATAAACTAGCCTCCTTAGTTCTCATCACATTGAACAACTTTTCCTAAGGCAAATTTCCTAATTTTGCTGCATTGCTAAGGGAGCCCTGAAACATTGACCTGACTGATTTTGTTTTGACGGTGTCAACAGAATGTGCTTATCTAGTTGACCAAGTTTACTCATGTATCTCTTATATCTATCTATCTCTTATAAACTATACAGGCTACAAAATTTTTTAATCAGGTATTTAAGGACTTCAAAATAAATGGATTAATAACTATGTAGCAAAAAAGTTTAAATCAAAATCCATCCAGTAGACAGTTCTTGTGCGAAAAGCAAACAGCAGACAGACAGATAATAGTTAAAAATATATATTTTTGGCTACTGTTATTTACATAAAGTAATGTAGATGCATTTTTTTAGTATAAATTCAATATTCAGAATTTCCCCTCTTTCACGGTTTTATTATATTTTTAATTTCTCCATACAACGTCAATTCGCCAATATCAAGTGATTTTGCGCTCTACTGGAACGCTCTAAACTCCATTAATCCAGAATTTTTTTTTCCTATTTACTTATTATCTTTACCTGCAGCTTCACCTGCATTTGACCACAGGTCAAATGGAGTAGAAATGATGAGGTGGGTCTCTCAGATAATGTGGGTTACATCGAAACTATTAACGTGATATATTATATCTTTGTGTCAATCGATAAATGGACTATACGATTTAAAAATATTTTTTCAATTCCCACCAAGATTTTTTAAAATTAGGGCGTACATCCGAATAAACAAAGCTTATCAATCAATATTATATGCTTAAATATTGTAAATACTATTGCCGACACCACGCACTGTTTAAAATTAGGCTAGTTTGGCAGTTTTTGAATTTAAACAGGAATATAGGTAAGATTAAAATAAAATCATTAAATATAAAAAATAATAATGCCATAATATTTAAAAAAAAAACTAAAATCTTATATAATAAAATTAGATTAAAAAAAAAAATTAGCTTCACGCTGTATCCCGCACACAGCAGGGTAGGCAGAGGGAACCTAGTGTTAAGACACTCCGTTCCCCACTTTCTGCCGAATTCTGGAGGCATTGCGTGTTGAGTGGCAGAACTCAACGCCGCGCTTAACCTCGACACCAGAGCGAAGAAATGGATTAGATTAATTATTGAAAATTCTAAACGCCGCCGCCGTAAAGTTATCATAAGTAATGTGTCAATGTCGTTAACGTCCCCGAGCTCTCTTACACCTGCGCGTGCGACGCCAGTATCAGGTGTGCCGTGTGATATGGCGGAAGTCATCGCCCGCAATCTTGTTGATGCTTTCTCTTACGGTCTAATATGTTAATTTTCCATAAAAGTTCATATATGGAGTGCAGTTTTATGTCAAATTATTAAAGTGAATCAAAATTATAAAGTGTACATTGATATAGAAAAAATAAAAAAATAATATAAAATAAATAAGTTAAATATTATATTTAACTTAAGGAAAACGATGCAGAGAACAATCAAACGAGTTCGATGATACCAAATCAATTTACACCTAAAACAAGTAAATAAATTACAAGAATATGGCGCATGATCAAATGGAGAGCTCTAAGAACAGTGATATTGTAATAAATAATGTAAAGAGTAGAAGAAGCGTAGATTCTTCAAGATCGAAGGCCTTGAAGGACTCAAACGAGGCACTCGAGCTGGCCCTCGGAGAGTTGGGTCATTTCGGTCTCTATCAGCGCTACGCACTATTCTTGCTATGCATCCCGAACCTTTTCGCCGCTATGTACTCCCTGAACTACGTGTTCGTTGCTGATCTAGTGCCATTTCGGTAATCTTTGTTAATTAAAAAATTCTATTAATTATAATCAATACATAGAAAACTTAACTTAACTTTTTATTATTCGTCTTTGAGTTAGAGCCGCGTAACGAAATTTAATAGGATTATATATTAACTAATTGTCGTAAGTCTAAAGAGATTTAAAACCAACATTCTTGTTGTCAGTCATATCTCACCATTATTTTATCATTAGTAAGTATTAACAGTAATTAAGATCTCGTTTATAGATATTCGTAATTAAGAATGTGATAATTTTTAATTCAATGATGGATAATAATATGAAAAATAATGTTCAAGTAGGTAATTAATATTAAGTATATAATTTACAATAAGAAAGACTTACTCGTACGTATAACATTATCAGCATTTCTATTATGCTAAGTAATGATGATTTTTTTTAACAAAAGTATTCCTTTCAATTAAACGACTTAATTTCTATTGAGACAAGTATATAAAATGAAGTAATCAGAAAACTGATAAATGGTATTTAGATAAGAATAATTTTATTGAAGTATTCAAAAAATAAGAATTTGTTAATTCATTTATTTCATCCTCACAATAAACCCCCACACTTACAAAAAATAACAAACACATAAAACTCTTCTGCTCCTGAGTGACTTACACACAACACACAGATGAAACTACTGGGAGCAAGGAAAATATCTTATTAAATTTGCTGATTATAATTAATTACTGTATTATACGCGCAACGATGACTTCACAAAAAAAACGTAGAAACTCTTCTTTATTATGACTGCTTTCTTTTAAATTGATTGAAAATATTCATATTTCCATCTTTCAGTTGTAATTCTATCGTGGTATTCATCTGTGAACACAAATATGTCACTATTTGCCCATTATTTCTTATTGAATAAAATTTTATAAACAACTTACTTGTGTCGCCTTATAGAATATGTTTTTGAAGTAATAAAATAATAATGGTGTCTTACATAATAGTCTAGTTCCGCCACTCAATACGCAATGCCTTCAGAACTTGGTGGAAATTGGGGAACGGAGTGTCTTAACACTAGATTCCCTCTGCCTACCCTCCTGTGTGCGGGATACAGCGTGAAGCTGATTTGATTTAAACAACATATTAGTTCAGAAATTTCTGGCTTTGGTTATACATTTACTGTTGTTTACATGAATGAGTATGTACATATATACGTAGATATGTAAGTTCTTCGTACATATGGCATTGTTAGTTTGTAACGCGTGAATAATTACAATTCGTAGCACGACTATTTAAATGTTCTATAAAACCTTGAGATAGTTTCTGTATAATACGCACTGTATTAAAATACAATTCCTTAATTATACTATCAAATAAGCATATATTTTTAATTGTAAGAACTTAAGAGGCCAATCGTCGCGTAGAGGCACAAGCAAGTGATTGTAAACCACTGGTAGGGTTTGATCACCATTCGATGAAATTATTATTTAATATTTCATTTTACTCAACACGCACAGCCACCAGAATCAGTCGGTAAGTGGGAAACGGAGTGTCTTTACAATACGGCTCCCTCTGCCTACCATGTTACAGCGTGAAGCTGAAAAAAAACAAAAAAAAGAACTTTAACTTTATTCCAACTATAAAAAATACTATAGTACAAAATCTATTATGTCAATACAATCGATATATAATAACAAAAAAATGTTTAAT
Organism: Heliconius hermathena; assembly: GCA_013403705.1. NCBI lineage: Eukaryota > Metazoa > Arthropoda > Insecta > Lepidoptera > Nymphalidae > Heliconius > Heliconius hermathena. Next base: position 224,707 of record JAAIXJ010000190.1, read on the forward strand.
CTTAATTTTATGGAAGTGTGTGTATGAAAAGCACTTTAACTAAACAAATATTTGATTACTAGATAGAAAGAGCTTCAGGATTCTAACTCACTCTATAAGTACTCTATATCTTCTATTTTATTAATACTTTCTGTTTCAATGTGTAATGTATCCCTTCTAGCTGTACGGTGCCTGAATGTGAACAAAATGGAAGTTTCTTTGATAATTCCACTGTAGTGGAGCTACTCCCTGAAGATCAATGTCGTCGCTTCACGCCGCTCACCCCTGACCAGCTGAGCTGCGCAAGAGAAGACTATCATACAAACAATACTATCCCATGCGATGCCTTTGTATACGAAAATATGGGCACTATATATGCAGAGGTATATAAAAAAATGCTTCACGCTGCATCCCACCGGTGACCCGCATATGGGAACCCAGTATCAAGATTCCCCGTTTCTCATTTTCCATCTAATTATGTAAGACGTTGCTCATCGAATGAAGGATATGAAAGCCGCGCTTTGTCTTGTTACCAGAGCAAGGAAATGAATAACAATCATGCCACCGAGTGGAAATCGAATCCACAACCATCGTATTTTCAATCAGACGCTGTGCCGTTGTGCCTCGACGGCCTTAAGGTACGCGGTCCCTGCAGTGCTCCCTCAGAAGTAATGTCATATAATCTGCAACTGCTACATTTATATTTCAAATCATAATTATTCAATAGATATCTCAAATATTGCAGACAACAAAGTAAATTTGTAAGATAATATTTTGTTTCCACAAATTCAGATACTTGCTTTTTGTTTATGCTCTGGGCTTATCTGGAGATAATTTAAAGATAATAATAGATTTTCCCATAATTCATATACTTCAATATCGTTCAAAAAAATATTTAATTTAACAAATTTAGGTTCATAATAAGTAATTAAAAGAATAAATATTTAAATTCATGCACGATTTCTCACTTTTCCATTTTTTTATTAACAGCGCGACGTTATGGCTTCGATTCCTACTCGAGGAAATGAATCTATACTATTATAATATAATAAGACGAAAGAGTTTGTATGTTTGCTTAAACGTTTAAGATCTCTGTAACTACCGGTTGGATTTACTTTTGTTTGGTATGAAAGCTACATTGTCTAGGAGTGCTATAGGCAATAGATCATTACGATTTAAGTCTTAGTTAGTCTTAAATAATGAAAAGACAATAATCAAGAACGCCATCTTTAGCTTCTAAAATAGTTAAATACATATATAAGTACATTGTTTAATACTACAAAAACATTCAGTTTCATTCTAAAATAAAATCCACGAGACCCTATATCTATCTCTAATTAATAAGTTACAATCACAATAAGACATTTTGTGAAAAAAAATATTTTTGTTGGGACTTTTTTCTTTAAACTTATATAATTTTCTAGTTTGACATGGCTTGCAAGGAGTGGCAGCGCACGCTGGTGGGCACAGTTCGCAACGCGGCGTTACCCGTCGCTCTCATTCTTACGGGATTTGTGTCAGATGGGTAATATTATTTTAATGATTTTGACGTTCGAATCCAGAAAAACAAAAAAACACAATGTTTAGATACTAGGTTTTATATTTTATATAAAAAATGTCACTCTTCATAGGTGGGGCCGACGCACAGCATTCTGCATTTTTGCAGCGTTCGCGGGAGCTCTGGGCATCGTGAAGTCTTTCGCGCACAACTATCAACTCTACCTCGCTATGGAGTTCTTTGAAGCTGCTTTGGGATACGGGTTCAATAGCGCGGCGTATGTTCTGAGTAGGTTGTGTTCTCATCTTTTATCTCGTAATTCTATACACATACATAGATGAATTGATATTGTGAAGTAATCCGGCACTATTTATAGCACGCTTGGGCAATTAAGACAGATTTTACTAAACGCTTATGATCTGATCCAAATTTATCAATTTGGATTTGATATAAGTTGAAATTTCAAAGTTGGAAATTCATGCAACAAAATGATTTAAGACAAAATTTTCTCTATCGATCTCGCTTTTATGACTTTATGGAATTAATCTAGATAAATAATGCAGATATGCATATTAAAAAACATATATATATAATGTACAAAATTGCTGGTTTAAGTGGTAGAGCTGGCGCGTCCTTCGCTTCGAGCAGCCTTTGCCTGCGCCACCGGCGTGGCCTACGGCCTGGGCGGCGTACTTTTCGCCTTCATCGCCAGCCGCGTCCAGTACTGGCGGGATCTATTACGAGTTATACACGCGCCTGCGCTGCTGCTGCCTCTTTACTGGCTGCTGCTTGACGAGAGTATACGCTGGTTGCACGCTACCAAGCGAAAGGAACTTGCGGTTATTAAAATTCGAAAAGTCGCTCGGTGGAATAAGGTAAATTTTATTAACCAGACAAAACTTAATTACGTTAATAATTAACCTAATTCGGTCACCATCAGGTTATATCACGAACCCAGTCAAACAAATATTAACAAGCAAGACGAAATAAAAAGTATTATTGTACAGTACAGTCTACGAGTTGTGCCCGCCATGAAGTAAGACTTTCTGAAGTTTTGCGCTTTGTTCACTTGGAAAGAACCATCTTCTTCCATCTACTGCTAACTTCAGGACGACTCGTCGACTGTACTGTAAATAATTCCTTTATTAATCATACTGTATGTTCCAGGTTACTTTAGATGAAGACGTGTTAAAAGTTGTCGAAGAGAAAGATGATGGAGTTGAGGAAGGAGAAGTAAAATCAAAGTACAATCCTTGGCTAAGTTTGGTCAAATCTCGCGTATTAATGCTCAGATTTTTGATGTGCTCTTGGTGCTGGATATCAACTTCCTTTGTATACTACGGGCTCACTATCAACTCTGTTTTGCTCTCTGGTGATAAATACACAAATTTTGCGTTAAATATGGCGATGGAAATTGTCGCTTCTTTGCTGATTATGATGGCTCTGGAGCGCTTTGGCCGCAAGAAGAGTATTTTCGTAGCTTTCTTAATCTGCGGCGTCGCTTGTGTCACGCCTTACTTTATATGTAAGTTATAATATTTACAGATTTTTTCTTCTTGAAATAGTGTTTAAACATCTATATACTGTAATGATATGTTGTTTTTTGTTAGCCCATTCCGGGACAAGCCTCGGTCTATTCTTCGTGGGCAAGCTAGCAATATCATTCGCATTCAACTCCCTGTACGTGTACACGGCGGAGCTGTTTCCGACCAGCTCGCGGTCGTCGGCGCTGGCGGCGGTGTCGCTAGTCGGCCGCATCGGATCCATACTGGCACCGCAAACGCCTCTACTTGTATGTAATTTAACTTAAGAATTTAAAATTACTATAGAAGTATAATATATTTATAGTCTTAGCAATGAAATTGTCTAAAAAAATTGATATATTTATAACATTTGAATATTACATTTAACTTAGTTACTAAGTTCTTGATTTAATAAAAAGTATAAGATGTATAATGTTGCAAGGAAATATTAATTATAATAGTAAAATCATGTCTTAAATGAAGCACAACATCATAAAGTCAAAGTCAAAGTCAAATAATTTTATTCAAAATAAGAAGTTACATGCTTCATTTTTTGAACGTCAAATAATTTACCACCAGTTCACTAAAATTAGTGCCTCAGACCTGAGAAGAACCGGCGCAAGAAACTCAGCGGGACTTATTTTTTTAAAATCACATTTCAATGTTTCTGACAATGATACTTTGAAATAGACTGGAGCGAGCATTTCATTCCCAAGGCGTGTTATCATTTATATAATCATTAATTTGGTAATAACCTTTAACACACAAACGTCTTTTCACAACTCGTTTAAATTGTGATATAGAACATTCTCGGACGTTTTCTGGGATCCTATTGTAAAAGCGTACACATTGTCCCATAAAAGAATTACGGACCCGATGTAATCGGGTCACAGGTGCAATAAGTTTACTCCTATTTCTAGTATTGATATTATGTACATCACCAATTTTGGCAAAATCTTTAATATTCTTCTTAATATACATAACATTTTCAAAAATGTATTGAGATGCAACTGTCAAAATATTTATTTCTTTAAATTTTTGCCTTAACGATTCTTTTGGACCTAAATTATAGATTGCGCGAATAGCTCGCTTCTGCAAGACAAAAATTGATTTAATACCGGCTGCATTACCCCAAAGTAGAATGCCGTAGGACATAATACTATGAAAGTAGCTAAAGTAAACAAGGCGAGCCGTTTCCACATCCGTTAATCGTCTGATTTTTTTAACCGCAAAAGCTGCTGAGCTAAGTCTATTCGCCAATCCATCGATATGAGGTCCCCACTGCAATTTAGAGTCAATGGTGATACCGAGAAACACCGTAGAATCGACAGGTTCCACGGCTTCACCATTCAAGAGTACATCAGCTTTAACAAATTTTGTGTTAGGTGTTCTGAAGATTATACATTTAGTTTTTTTACTATTCAATAGTAAGTTATTAACACTAAACCAATGTACTACTTTCGATAGAGCATTGTTTACATCGTCATATATGTTTTGTCGTCGTTTTATTTTAAAAATCAATGAAGTATCATCAGCAAACAATACTATATCATGGTTCTTTCCCACTAAAAATGGCAAATCATTTATGTATATTAAAAACAGAAAAGGACCAAGAATAGACCCTTGTGGGACCCCCATACTGACAAATGATCCAGGAGATTTCTTGCCATTTACATCAACCCTCTGAACTCTGTTAGCTAAATAAGAGGTCAGAAGATTGAGTGCACGTCCTCTTATGCCGTAATGGTGTAGCTTCATGACCAATGTAGAGTGCTGAACGCAATCAAAGGCCTTAGACAGATCACAGAACATACCAAGAGCATCCTGCGATCCCTCCCAAGCCTCAAATATACTTTTTATAAGTCCTACACCAGCATCAGTAGTCGAGCGACCTTTAGTAAAGCCATACTGTTTATCATGCAAAAGCTGATGTGAGTCAAAGTGCATCAGCATTTGATTTAAAATAATTTTCTCAAAGATTTTACTAAATGAGGGCAGTATAGATACAGGTCTGAAATTGTTGGGATCAGATGTACTACCCGATTTAAATATAGGTATGACTTTACTAAATTTCATATATTTACTATTAATACTACTAATACAACATTCTCAGAGTATCTACATACAAGCACTGCTGTACGGCGCGTGTTCAGCATCCGCAGCACTGCTCGTATTATGCGTGCCGGAGACGCGCCGCGCTCCTCTACCACAGCACGTCGCCGCTGCGGAACACATACGACCACACGAGCCGGAGTTAAACACCGCATCTGGTACTACACGGCTATAAATATGGACTCTACGTATGTAGAGTTGGAGAAGTCTGATACTATGTACATAGATAGGCTAAGAATTTTGTATTGATTAAGATTGAATTATTTAGCAAATAAAGTTTTTTTTTCATACATCGAAGTTATCATTAAATCAGTATTTTTAATTTCAATGGACAAATATATGTATTTACAGCATATACAATAAGATTTCTGATACTGTTTTTTTATATATAATATAAACAACAGCACGGAAAATTTATTAGACTTGTGCAAAATTGTAAATAAAGTATTTTTTGTTATATCCTTGTTAATGATCATAAAAAGTTTATAAATTAAAATATATTTTAAATGTTCTACGTAAAAAAATGTAATATAATATTATAATAAATATGCCTTGTTCCTTGGTTAACATTAAAAAATCAGTTTCACGCTGTACCCCGCACACAGCCTACCCTAGGCAAAGGTAATATAGTGTTAAGACACTCCTTTCCCCCCTTTCCGCCGAATTCTAGAGGCATTGCGTGCTTAATAGCGGAACTCAATGCCGCGCTTTGCCTCAACACCAGAGCGAAGAAATGGAAATATAAATTTAAATAAATATTTAATTTTCTCGAGTGGGGATCGAACCCACAACCAAGCGCGTTTACAGTCACAGTTTGTGCGTCTGCGCCACGACCGGCCTCATTAAAACATACATTTAAACATAAATAAGTTAACCTTAAATTATAAATAATTCATTTACATATGATACTGAGGCACTGGACACAGGTTAAATTACCGTAATGAACTTATTAATATAGAATTATTATACAAGATTATAAATATATTATATTATTGGCACAGAATAAATACATTTATGTTATGATAGTATCAACGCCCCGATTCACAAAAATGGAGTGAAGTAAGGATTTTTTTTCTAACTTTTTTTAAATATTAATTCTCTGACAGGAGATTCAAAATCAAAAAAATTTTTAGAGTTCTGTATCTCAAAAGGAAAAAATGGAACCACGCACCATGTTGACTGTCTATCGGTCTGTCAAGACCAATTATCTCACGATCGTGTGAAGATATCAAGCTAAAGAGTTTAGCATCAAATATCTAGATCTTAGTCTTAGAGCACTCAAAAGTTACGAACATATATGTATCGTAACTTTCAATTTATATTTTAGTTAATTTCATACAAAATGAGTAGATAGGTACGCACGCCAACTTAAGTTTCTCAACTTTTATAAGTTGTACTTCCCGTTAACCTACAATCCTGGAATTGGTACAGACTCGTCGGTGTAGGAGTCCTACTTGCACTTGATAAGTTTTTTTGTAAACGCACGCTGCATCCCGCATATAGCAAGCTAGGCAAATGGAACCTAGGAAGACACATTTACATCGACGTTCCCATTTTCTATTAGTCAATGGCGCGCTTTGTTTTTTTTTTCTTGTTGAGTGATAACCGAACCCACAACCGCCACATTTACAGTCAGCTATGCCATAAAATTTAATTATTATGTATTAAGACATATGGCATATAATGTAATATTTTTGTAATCAACTATATTTAAACGATTCCATTCTGTCTCAAAGTCCCTGTCGTTAGTCGTCACTTGTTGTGTAATACCATATCTTTTATTAGATAAAAATAATCTCGTGCTATTTTAAGATTATCTCGACAAACACTCTGATTGTGGTCTCGCTAGTGAGAGATGAATTTGCAAAGGTTCAGTAGAAGTTATCAAATTATTCTCACCTTTATTAATGTTAAGTATATTTTTTTAATCAGTTTAAATACAATATCTAAGATAATAAATGATGCCTATGGCCTTGTGGACTAACGTTATCGTTAGTAGGCGTGTTTAACACAAACAATAATATCCAATTAATGCTAGATCTTGATAAAAAGTTAAGCTTGAACAAAATTCGAGAAATACCGAATTTTAAAAAAAGGACAAAATTATGTATAATTTACCAAATAAAGCGGATCTCTAATATTTTGTTTATTAATTATTTACAAACCTTAATTAGAAACGAAAGGGAGGCGTGGAAGGTAATTGATAAGAATTTTTATAACAGAAATAAAATAACCATAATAACCTGACCGAAGCTACCATAAAAAGTTGAAGATTAACATTCCGATAATTTCATTGGAATGTGAATCTGTCGACCGCTACTTGCGGTTAGGAAAAAAAACAACACGAGTAAACCCTGTTCCGTTTTATTTATTAATAACTTAATATTATTCTTTATGACAAGGAAGACATGCTTTTTAGGTGTTTTTTTTTATTTTAAATATTGTCTAAGGCATACAATTTTTAAATAATAAATGTTACTTAAATGTAAATTTTTTTTGGTCGCATATTCATGATATTTCACATACAAATATTCGATACTACGCTAGTAATTTAGGACGCCGTTATCAGTACGTACCATTATTTTTATGGAATTATAAAAATATTAATGTAATAAAATCTTCACGCTATATCTCGCATACAGCAGGGTAAGCAGAAGTAACCTAGTGTTAAGACACTCCGTTTCCCACTTTCCGCCAAATTCGGGAGGCATTGCGTGTAGAGCGGCCGCAATATAATGTTATAAATTTACAAACAAAAAAGATCAATTTTAATATACAGGGTGGAAGTGTCAGCACCACATTAAATGAAACCACAGTTTTAACTACTCTATAAAAGCCTAATATAATTCAGAAAAAAATAAATTCCCAAAAATGAAAAAGTTTTTTTTTCAAACAAAATAAATAATAAAATTGTCATTTTAAAACAAAACGCCATTTGTAAGGATGACGCACGCACACATAAACCTATCAAAGGAACACCGCCGCACACGCCTCATTTCGAAATCGAGTCGTATGTATTGGCGATAAAGTTCAAAGTTGTTTAACCTTTAGTAGTATTTTTGTAGTAGTAAGTGTTTATGTTATTGGGATCTATACGTAATCGCGTCACACGAAATACAGGTATGGATAAAAATCGTGAAATGAAAAAAAAATCCTACGTCCAAACTGTTGAGGCATCTTGATTAATTTCTTTAGGTATAGGTTTGAAATATTTTACCCTATATGCTGTTTCCGTAAATGGAGCGCTGCCTCTTCCACCCTGTATATTCTTTATATATAGAACATTTCTTACTTTTGATTTTCTAAGGATTATATACATAGGTACATTTCATAATAAAGTATGTTTTTTTTTATATTACCTATTGATTGACTATTTTCTTTATAAGAAATTTAAACGTGTTTTTTCAATATCTATATTTATAATAGCTAAACGTAATATATTCAGGGGACAATGGAAATATTTTACAATCAATTTAGATTACACGTTCTGATAACAGTAATGACATGTGATAAGACAAACGAACAGGGATTTCATGTATTGTTTGCAGAATGCAATACTTATAGATATTATGTTTTTGTTTTAAAACCTTTACTTTGTAGAAAAAAAAATAAATATCTTTTAATGTAACTACACACTAACTTCTTTATATCTAATCATTTTAATAGTCTCTTAACAATATTTGTACAAAAATATCATTTAACTATATATACATAAATTTATCATATTCTATGATATAAAATTACTGTAATTTTTATATGATATATCAGTACAATACGACAGTGGTCCAACTCGGGTTCTCAGTCTTCTAGACGCAATGCTCGGCTCCTTACTAATAATTAATTACCTTATTATTAACCAACTAACCATTAGTACAGTCATATCATATTTGAATTTGTTTGAGCTAGCAAATATTGAATATACCTTAAAGTAACAATATTTTATATACATCATTTTTTTCAGTTCTTGGAAGACATAAGTTGGTGATGTTTTATATTATTTTTTTTATTCCCCCTTTATAACGCGGGTCGTACGTCACGCGGGGACGGGGGCGCGGGGGTCGGGGATTGCAGGGGTCGTGAGGGGCTGTAGCTCGCGGGCGACGGGTGCGGGTTCGGGGGGCCGCAGTCTGGAATACACGAGGCGCAACGCCACCAAGGCCGCGAGCGTGAGCGCCGCCGTCGACGCGAACGTAGCGTCGGGGCCGCGCCGCGCGTACACCGCCGCCACGAACACTGGGCCGAGCGCGCGCGATGCGCAGCCCGCGCCCGTGAGCACGCCCATCCAGACGCCTTGCGGCCGCGGACCCAGGACCTTCGAGAACAACGTTTGTATGAGCGTCACGCCCAGTGGGTACCCCACCGACACGCACGCGTAACCCGCTATGAACTGCGAGCGCCAAAGCGCGCGCGACGTCGCGCACCATGGCTGCGCCTGCTGCGGACACCCACCCCCTGCTTCCGCCTGCTCCACTCCCTCTCCCGCCAGAGGGGGGGCGTGAGGGCCCCACGGTATACATAATATGGACGCCATAGCGGTGAGTAGGAACCCACCCCATAGCAGCAGCGCTCTGTAAAACAATGTTTGCCCATTAGACAATACTAATAATAAATAAGAAATTCTGATTTACATCGTTCATGTTAGGTTCTTACACCGCTATATTTATATACACACTCTACATTTAATACCCGTCATTATAAATAGAGTAGTGTAAAAAACGCTAAAAAGTAAAAATAAAAGAATCCAATCAGTACTCATACCTCTCCTCAAATATCTTGGTCAGCGGCGTAATAAGTGCAAACACTACACAAGCCACGAGTGCGCCGGCACTCATGAGCGCGCCCATGTACTCCAGCGCCTGCTCCTTGCTCCACGCGAACTGGTCCATGGTGAGGGAGGTGGCGAGCGTCTCCAATAGCACGAAGTTGAACACCAGCACGAAGAACGCCGCCACCAATGTCCAGCTGCTGATGTAGTCCGGTTTGATCGCTTTCAGAGCTTCCTTTTCTGAAATATCATAATCATAATTAATTCCTACTATATTTTACTTACTTAATTTTTAATTATGTATCAATAAGACAATCATGAAGGCTATTTAGAAACATTTCTTGCCGCAGGGTTTGGTTTATTTTAAAATTTTCTTACTTCCGATATGAATAATATAATACATATTGTAATAGCTTAGGGCAAAAATATTTTCATAATTTGAATGTATTATTAGTAATCAAATCTCTTTGGCTGTACTGAATGTAACTTGGCTGGTTACATTCAGTACAGCCATTAAATGTAACATTCTAAAGATAAGATCTGTAAAATGTGACATTCTGAAGATGCAATAAATAAAAAAAACTAGTTCCCGCCATTTTTTTATTGTTTTTCAAGCAAACAAAATGAACGTATGTGACGAAGAAATTCGATACATTTTAAAGTTTTATTATAAAAAAACGGTTAAAATGCGACGAACGCCGCGAATAAAATTTATGCGGTTTACGGACTTAATGCAGTATCAATAAGAGTAGCACAAATGTGGTTCCAGCGTTTCAAGTCTGGAAATTTTAGTGTGAAAGTTGAGGTTTCACTCTGGACGTCCTGTCACAGATAAAATCAGTGCCATCTTTGATAAAGTGGAGCAAGATCAATATATTAGTAGCTACGACATTGCTGAAGAACTGGATGTTGATCATAAAACGTAATTTACGATGGTCTGGGTACAAGAAAAAACTTGACATTTTGGTACCATATAATCTCACTGAGAGAAACCTAATGCAACGTGTTTGCATTTGCTATTCTTTGATGAAACGTAGCAATTACGAACCATTTCTTAAACAGTTGATTACGGGTGATGAAAAATGGGTAACTTACGATAAGAATGTTCGAAAAAGATCATGGTCGAAGCATGGACAAGCTCCACAGACCGTGACAAAGCCCGTCCTGACTCAGAACAAAGTGATGCTATGTATATCGTGGGATTGGAAAGCAATCGTCCACTATGTGTTTTTGCCACCGGGTAAAATTATCGATGAGGTTAAAAAAAGTTATTGAGAAAAACCGGACGGAGCTGGTGAATAGGAAGGGCGTGGTGACACCACCACGACAATGCCAGACCGCACTCATCTATAGCCACGCAGCAAAAATTGAGAATGTTTGCATACTCCGTGTAGCCCTGACCTTGCTGCATCAGATTTCCACCTGGTCCGGTTATTGCAAAACTCTTTAGGAAGCATAAAGCTAGCCTCAAAAGAACACTGTGAACACTACCTGTTAGATTTTTTTTATCGAAAATCTCAAAATTTCTACAGGAATAGGATCATGGCACAACCTATAAGATGGGAACAAGTCATCGATCAAAACGGCACATATATATTATAAATAAATAAAAAATAATATCTAAAAAAAATCCTTTGTATGAACAATACGAAAATGCTTTTGCCCCGACCTTATTCGGGACTGCTAAGGAAGGGTTACATTATAATCAAATTTACATAATAGTACATGCACAATCATATCACAATCACAATAAAGAGAAAATACTTTGAAGTGTGCGTGTGTGTGTGTTTTTTTTATTTGAAAACCAGTTTTTAGATTTTAGGTAACAAAGTGAGAATATTTATTATATGATTAATAACTACCTGTATCTTTGCCATGAGCCAACATAGCTTCTCTCGCAGCGATCTTCCTTTCTTTAAAACAGAAGGGCAAGAACAGTATAAAGTTGATAAGTCCCAACACTGCATTTATCCATCCGGCAGCTGTATACATGTCCAGTCGTATTGGCTGTGTGTGCTCCCCTAGGGGAGGGTAGGGCTGGCCGGGGCCGAGCGGCGCGGCGGCGGCCTGCAGCGCGGGACCCACCACGAAGCCCAGCACCTGCGCCAGCGACGCGCCCGCCACCGCGCGCGTTCTCTCGCCCTCGCGCGTTGCCGCCGACAAATACGAACGCGCTACCGCTACATTTGCTGGAAGGTAACATTAAAATATTTCGATATTATGGTTAATTACAACAATGTTCGGATATTCCTAAATTAATTATAGTCAAAACATCAACACACAACATGTTGAGCCAAGTTCAGACTGAGTCAGTGGTGATAAGGCTACCTAGTGTAGAATTGCAGTTATAAGAAACCTAGACTAATTTTACTAATTTACTTACATCAAAAAAATTCAAAACTATAATCTTGTCCACAGAGCTTGATATCCATTTGTATTAAAATATAGTTGTTGGTAATTACTACTAATAAAAACAGTGACTTCTACCAATAATAATATTGTTTTTAACGGCAACTTCATATAGTTTATATAATTATTTAAACATTTTTCCGAACATAAAAAAGTCACCTACACCAATCAATTATTTTTTTATATATATATTTTTATTGGTCACACAACTACCATACGTAACGCATGGTTGCGTCTCACTACAAGATACAAGGCTAAAAATAATATCCTATCATTAGCCACTTACGATGTTATTATACAAATTAGCCGTCACTTTAATAAATAAATAAAACCGGTCAAGAGCGAGTCAGATTCGCCTATGAATTCCGTTTCCGTAGCAGCAAACAAAAAACATATATTACCACCACCATCATTATATTATTCTTGATATACTATTTTTCGACTTCAAAAAGGAGAGTTTCTCTAATCGAGTGAATGATATTTTTATTGGGAATTTCTATTCCCCCATATTTCTTAAAATACAAAACCTATCTTTTTATTCAATTGTATAATTTCATTTTTTTTACTATTTTCTTCTCCGTAGTTCAAAAGTTAGTGGGCTCTCCACACCCGTGGGCAGACACTTTTCACCAATAGAAGCAAATAATTAATGTTTTTTATGCCTCAGTTACATGTATAGAGAGCTGCCCTTAATAATTTATTTTTTCAAAATCATACTACATCATTATATAGCGGTTAAGTACATAAGATACACCTATCTTTCAATTTATCCACATCTCCGAGTAAAATGATAGTGACATATGGATAGACAGACAGACGGATATGATGAAATACTATATTGTATTACATACATATATTGTATATACATATATTGTATTACAAGTAAAGTCGTAAAAATATTAAATATATTTTCATAATGCGTATTACGTAACGCGATTATCGGGTAGCATGGTGCTCTACCAGCACTGTCGCTCTTATGACATACAGTGTGGAAGCGTCTGCGCTCCTTTTACGGGAGCAGCATTAAGGGTAAAAATATTTCAAACCCATACCTAAAGAAATTAATCAAGATAGCTCAAACGTTTAGAGTAGGATTTTTTATTTATTTCACAATGTTTATCCGTACTGTATTTCGTGTGACGCAATTGCGACCAATAACCTACTACTACAAAAATACTACTAAGCATTGCCGATCTGCCACGTTTCATTCTCAAAAAATTAACTAGGACGAGAAAGAGATATCTCGTTCTATTTTACGCAATTCAACATCGCCGCCATTGCCTACGACTCGATTTCTTGAATGAGGCGTGTGCGGCGTTATCGCTTTAATAGATTTGTGTCTGTGTGGGTCACTCTTTGTTTAAAAAAATCACTTTCATTTTTGGAAAAATCTGTTTTGTTTTAATTGTATTAAGTTTTTTATAGAGTAGTTAAAACTGTGCTTTCATTTAAAGTGGTGATAACAAAAACACTCTGTATATCTCTATTATACTAACACTTAAATGTTATTATTATGAAGAACACTCAACACTCAATATTGTCTTAAGTCATGATTTTTGACACAATTTAGATTTTCCAATTTTAAAAGAAAATAAATAGAAAAAATAAATAGAATGACCTTGCCTTTTGATGAGCCTTTTTTACTGTATATATATATTTTTTTATTTCAAACATATTATGTAGACCACGGAGGGACAAGCAAATAATTTCTCTCAGACCTCTTATTTACGATGCCACAGACGATGCCTTTGTGATGTTTCATTTAATAAAAATATATGTCTGTATAAAATGTCACATAGGCATCGTCTGTGGCAAAACAAAACAAAAGCCGGCATATAATAATAATTTGTCATGTATCGGATTCTTAACACAACAATCGAAGTAATCGAGGTCAAAGCATTTGTTTAATCTCATTAACAAATGTATACTTTATAATAAAATCATAACGGATTAGTGTCTGTACATGAAAGATATATAAGAAAAACAAAATATTGGTCAACTTCATGCTGTATCCCGCACACTGCAGGGTAGGCAGAGGAAACCTTATGTTAAGACGCTACTTTTCCCATTTTCCACCGAATTCTTGAGGTATTGCGTGGTGAGTGGCGGAACTTAACGCCGCGCTTTGCCTCTACACCAGAGTGAAGATATGAAAATATAAATTTAAATAAATAGTTATTTCCTCGGGATCGAACCCACAACCAGTCACGTTTACAGTCACAGTTTATGCCCCTGCGCCACGAATGGCCTGGAAATATTGGTTTCGTTTAATAACGTAATAGAATCGAAAACAATGATTTTTAATTTTTTTAACGGTCTTTGCGTTTGTTCATGCTAATCTAAGAATCGGCTAAACCGATTTAATTGCTGTTTTTACTGTTGTATTACTTCAGATTCATTTTATTATTATTTCAGATTTATTTATTTTTTAACATTTAGTGTGATTTGTTTTATTTCAATCGGCTTATAAATAATAAAGTTATACCATTTACAAAAAGGTTGTTCAGTCAAAGTGTTATATCTGGCTTCTCTATATAGGTATAGATAATATTTTTAAATTTATTTATTATTATTAAAAAAATTAAAGTAAAGCAGATTAAGCTGTAAGTACAAGCGGGCGAAGCCGCGAGCGGGTCGCAAATAACAAATAAATATAATGAACGTGTTACGTTCTTTATAAACACACTGTACTGATGATGAAAAAAACAAACAATGTTATACCAACAACATCACACGTTTGCTTTTTTTTATGTCAAACCATACGTGAGTGTATAATCTATAAGCATAGGCAAATAACCTGTCACTGTATTGCACTGTCGCAGTTCAACGTCGACCCTTAGCTTTTTTTAAAGATATTTAATTTAGGAATCTCGAATTACTTCCTCAGGGAAGAATTCGAGATTCGTGAATTAAATTAAAAAAAATAAATCAAAAAGAAGAAAGAAATGTGGTTCGTACGAGCTCGACTTTATGTAGTTTGTGACAGTTTCCCCCCCTCCCCTCTGCGATGAGGATACATTCTTCAAAAATAAAACCTATATTTATTTTATACATAGCTTTACATGAAGTACTTACAACCAGTAGCCATATTATTCACGTACAACTAAGTAATAATAGTTTACATAAATCAGCAGTTATTCATGTTTATCTATGCATTTGTTTCTTTACGAGTACATCTCACAGTTCAGCTAATAAGAGATTGTATTAGTTAGCAAAAAGTCATTCATAGAATTCTGAGATTGTTCAACAACATATAAGCACTGTGATACTTTTGTACAATTCTTTTGTTAGACCTATTCTTGAATACGGTTCTACTGTTTGGAATCCACACTATAAAACATATATTAACCGGTTAGAAGCTGTTCAAAATAAATTCAATAAATTTATACATTTTAAAAAACAAACCTTAAATGAGTCTACTGATTGTTTTAAAGTATTATCACTCGCCGATAGAAGATTAATCAGAGACCAACTTTTATTATTCAAGTTAATCCAAAATCATGTGAACTCCCCATTTCTTTTAAGTTGCATTAATTTCAGATGCCCGCGAAGAGTTATGCGTAATCCTATACTATTTAATACGCCCATTAATAGAAGCCAGCATGCACAAAATATCTTTGTCAATAGAGCCTGCACCAGTTATAATAAGTTGTTTGCCAGTATTGATATTTTTATAACCAATGATGTTAATGATTTTAAAAAGAAACTTATGAAATGTTTTAATTATGATTAATTTGCAGTATTTTTTTTTTATTTTAATCTTTTTTTAAATTTAATTTAATTTTTTTTAATTTAATTTATTCTTATTTTTAATTTATTTTGATTTTTTTTTTAATTGAATTGTTTTTTTTTAATTAATTATTATTTATTTTTAAATTGATTTAATAGAATTTTTTAATTTTTTTAATTTTTTTTTTTATTTTTTAATAGTATATTTTATCATGTGTTTTTATCTGATAAATTTTAATTTGATCATATATTATTATTGTCAGTTATCTGTAATTTTTTATGTGGAAACTTGATTGGAATGTGTATTATTTTAAATTGTGTAATGTTTGTGAATTTTATGTTCTGTTTGTTTCCCTAATAAAAATAAATAAATAAATAAATATAAATAAATATTAATTACCTTATATTATAATGGTTTTTTTTTTATTCACGCATAGTACCTACCAACCTTGGTTGTAGCGTCAATTGAATTAATGTAAAACTAATTAGTTACTAGCTGATTGATATGGATAGCTAAAATATAACATGTAGGTTCCTTAAAGGCTGTGAAGGAACACTAAAAAAGGATTACTCAGTTTTTACGAAAATGAGATTTTTCTTTTTATAATCGTCATTACTAAAGATATACACAAATATAAATAGTATAGCAACAGTAATTAAGTCCAAATACGGAATTAATAATAAAATATAATACCAGAACTAATTCCAACTAGAGCCCTAGCCGCCAGCATCCAGTAATGCGCGTGAGGGCGCGTGAGGTGGAGGTGGGCGTAGAGAGTGGATGCGAACACGAAGAGCGCGAGCGTGGCCAGCATGGGGGCGCGCGCGCTGCCGGCGCGGTTTGCCCACAGCCCCAGTAGCGGGGACGCGGCCAGCTGGCCCAGCGGACTAGCGCCTACAGCCAGCCCCAGCGCCTCTTTGCTCGTGCCCGGCTGCAGCTGGAACACATCAGGAAGGTAATACTGTACAGGACTCTAACCTATGTAATAGAGTTTTAAAATTATGAATTGTTAATAATGACAAAGTGCATAACCATGTATGATTATATTAATTTTCATATATCGTATTTCAAAAGAAATTAAAATAGGTCAATAATAAGTTTACATTTTACATGTTTACTGTAATGTTGTGTACTAAAATTTAAGTGAATTAGAAAAGAAACTTTCAAGCAATATTTTAACATATAAACTTAGTAACAGAACCGAATATTCGTAGTGGCAGGTTTTAAACAGATTGCTTACTTTGCAAAAGCGCTTTGAGACGTCATTTAAATGTAAGAGTTACATTTTTGAGATGATTTTTTTTTAAGATGAAATAGGTTATAGAATACGTTTATTCTTTTTTTCATGGTACAAATACTAATATCATGTTTACATTTTTATTAGCTTCACGCTGTATTCCATTTAAGGGTAGGCAGAGGGATTCTAGAGTTAAGACACTCCGCTCACCAATTTCCGCTGAATTTTTCAAAGCATTGCGTATTAAATGGCTGAACTCAACGCTTTTGCCTTGGAGCCAGAGCGAAGAAATAAAAATATTAATAAATAATAGTTCATTCCCACGAGTGGGGATCGAACCCACAACCGTTGCCTTAAAGTCACACCCTTGTGCCCCTGCGCCACAACGACCTCATCATCGTATTTCTATTAATATTATAAATACATTACGCAGCTTAGGCAATACTAATTCCTAGTATCTCTTTACAAAGTCCAGTAATTTAGAACAAATTTAGCAATTACTAACAATGTATTAAGAAATGGGAATGCGTATTACATTGTAATGATACATTAGTAGTCAATTAGATGTGTCGTTAGATATCTTCGACGTATGGTAAACATCTAAGTATAGCACGACGCGGTTCGAGACATTTTTACTTCACTGGTATAGTTTAATTCAAGAAAAATATGTATAGTTGCGAAACATGAGCGGAAACGTGGCGACTATTTTTAAAAGTAATTTCCCAATCTACAGGTCTTTGTAGCGACAACCGATCACTGACTGACCACTGACCAATGTGACCTGCCATCAAATATAATCTATTGGAACTTTCTAACATCGACATATCTGTTCTTTAAATGTATAATGTAAATCAAAAGTAAAATTGGACGTACTCTAAATTCATTGCGCGTTTAGTTAATTGAACGTTAATCATTTTATTCCATATAATCTTGGAGCAAATAAATATTTAAATATATAAGTTCTTAGAAACTATTAAGTATATTAAGTTAATTTATTTTAGAGTTAATTTTAAAGTGTGAATTAATCATTTGTTTATTAAAATTAAAAAAAATAATGAGCTTCACGCTGTATCCCGCACACAGCAGGGTAGGCAGAGGGAATCTAGTGTTAAGACACTCCGTTCCCCACTTTCTGCCGAATTCTGGAGGCATTGGCATTGGCAGAACTCAACGCCGCGCTTAACCTCGACACCAGAGCGAAGAAATGGAAATATAATGGGAATATTCATTTATTTATTATTTATTTTAAATAAGTTGAGGCCCGTCGTGATTCAAGGGCACAGAGGGTGACTGTAAACGCGACAGTCTGTGAGTTCGATTCATACTCGAAGAAATAACACATTTAATATTTTCATTTCTTCGCTCTCGTATAGAGGCCAAAGCGCGGCGTTGAGTTCCGCTCAACACGCAATGCATACGCTGCTGTTTGCGGGATACACCGTGAAGCTGAAAAACAATAAAAAATATATAAATACAGAGTCATATATACAGATACTATATTAATGTAGGTGAATCATTTTTAATGCAATTGTGCCTATTTGATAAGTAAGCCGTATTGAATAAGTAAGGCTGGCACGTCGCCACGTCGCCACACTGCTGCAATCCACACTTTGTCACTTGGCTATCGTTCACCGGAACTAGGGATCTTCGTACGCGGGTCTCATACGAGCCATTACATCAATCACAAACATGTCACTCACACTGTTACATACATTTATAAAAATATCGTATTGAAACACAATTCTTCACACTTTAAAACTCAAAGTAGGTAAAATTATGTTTAAATGAAATATTTGTTTTGTTCTTCTTACAATTGACGGCTCTTTAACTAGATATTTCCTGTTTTTTTTTTTTTTTACTTTTAGACGCAAAGACAAGACATTTAAGTTACGATAACGTTTGTATTATTTTCGTAACTTAGATGTGAAACTATAGGCTTAATATTAACGTTATCTTTTACTTAATAAACAGAGTTATTATAAATGAACAACACTACGAATTTATATAAGCAATCATTTAAATCTTATTAAAAGCTTTTCGTTTTAACACAGGGCTCCCAGGTTCCCTCTGGCAACTCTGCTATGTGCCTACTATGAATACAGCGCGAAACTAAATAAAATATAAAAATAATAGCGTAGATAATTTCGTAATATTTTATTTAATAGAACATGTAAGAGCCATATAGAAAGCGTGCACCTACTAGTTAGTACCTATAACCTAGGTATGTCAATGTCAACTAATATGCAGCTTAATCTTTAACGCATGAGATATTAAATTGATAACAGATACGTTACTGTTCCGGTTCAACTTGTTACTTGACACTATCATTGTAGATTATAATAATAAATCAGCTTCACGCTGTATCCAGCACACAACAGGGTAAGCAGAGGGGACGTAGTGTTAAGACACTCCGTTCCCCACTTTCTGCCGAATTCTGGAGGCATTGCGTGTTGAGTGGCAGAACTCAACGCCGCGCTTGTCCTCGACACCAGAGCGAAGAAACGGAAATATTAAGTAAATATTTAATCTCCTCGAGTGGAGGTCGAACCCACAACCATTTTTTTACAGTCACACTTTGTGCCCCTCCGCCACGACTGGCCTCAATTCAGTGGCGTAGCTGGGGGGGTGCGAGCGGTGCAACCGCACCGGGCATCAAAAGGAAAGGGGCATCAAAGTCTACGATAATTTTTTTCAAATGTAAAAGAAAAATGAGAGAATGAAAATGAAAAATACAATCTCACTATCATGTCAATCATGAATTAGTCGATTTGAAAATGTGATTAATAACTTTGCTAGTCAAAAAACGCTTATGGTCCGTTTTTAAATTTTTGCAATATTGTTTACCAAAATCTTATGTTATAACTTATATATAGTAATTTTTTTTTTATGGAAAAGGACAAGGCAAACGAGCGTTCGGGTCACCTGATGGTAAGTGATTACGCCGCCCACGACCCCGTGCAACACCAGAGGAGCTACAGGTGCGTTGCCGGCCTTTAAGGTGGAGATAGACGCGCTTTTTGAAGGTACCCATGTCATATTGACCTGGAAACACTGCCGCTGGTAGGCCATTCCACAGTTCCGTGGCGCGTGGAAGGAAGTTCCTACGAAACCGCAGAGTAGTGGATTGCCACGAATCCAGGTGGTGTGGATGATATTTTAGCTTATGACGTACTGTGCGGTTAGAAAATTCGGCGGTAAGTAACAGGTCAAATAGTTCTTCAGAACACTCCCTATGATAAATGCGGTAGAGAACGCACAGCGAGGAGACGTCTCTAAGCAAAGCCAAAGTATCAGCTTGAACCATTTGATCGCATACAACGTAGAGCCATTCGAATCATTGGAGACCCAATATTCTGTGAAAAGCTTGATACTTTGGCTTTGCGTAGAGACGTTTCCTCGCTGTGCGTTCTCTATCGCATTTATCATGGGGAGTGTTCTGAAGAACTGTTTGACCTGTTACCTGCCGCCGAATTTTCTAACCGCACAGTACGATATAAGCTGAAATATCATCCACACCACCTGGATACGTGGCAATCCACTACTGTGCGGTTTCGTAGGAACTTCCTTCCACGCACCACGGAACTGTGGAATGGCCTACCCCCGGCAGTGTTTCCAGGTCGATATGACATGGGTACCTTCAAAAAGCGCGTCTATCTCCACCTTAAAGGCCGGCAACGCACCTGTAGCTCCTCTGGTGTTGCACGGGGTCGTGGACGGCGGTAATCACTTACCATCAGGTGACCAGAACGCTCGTTTGCCTTGTCCTTTNAGATGAGTAAAATGTACGCATCCCATCCGAATCTGCTGACTTGTAGTGCCAGACGCGACGAGTTGCGGGTGTTCTGCAGCTGCCGCGCTTAATGGGCACGACACTCCGTACCAGGCAGTGGTCAGAAGACCCCAAAGGGGCATCGACGACAACCTGGTACTGTTCCGGATGTGAAGTCAGCAGAAGGTCCAATAAAGAGGCATTGTGGTTGTCCACGTCCGGGAGTCGCGTAGGTGACTCAACCAATTGGGACAATCCGTTCGCCATAGCAAGGTAAAATGCAGCCCTCCTCGCGTTGTCGGTGGTGCGTGATCCAAGCCAACTGGCATTGTGCGCATTAAAATCGCCAAGTATCACGACCTCAGCGGAGGGGATCTGTGGGAGCATATCGTCGATAGCCGATTGAATGAGCCGATCCGTTTCTGCATTACCACTGTGGGGCCTGTAAAGGCATGCGTAGACTCGGGCACGATCGTCCGTCGAGTCAAAACGGAGCCAGATAGTAGACCTTCAAAATGGGTAAGATGACGGAAACTTGAGTCCCCCCTTACGAACACAGCGACCCCGGCATGAGGCATAAAGTTATGTTCTATTTTGTAGCCGGGGTATTGAAGATAGGCTGTATCACTCGGTCGGGCAGTTTGAGTCTCCGTCAGGAATAACAAGGCCGGCCGTGTCGTCTCGAGATGGTGGTGGACGGCATTTAGGTTGGAATGTAGACCACTGATATTTCTAAAGTCCACGTTGAGCGTGGTAGGGGTTGCTGTGGAGCGTACGTCTTGTTTGCCCTGTCTATAGCGCGGAACTGTGCCCTCTCCAGATTTCAAAGGGCGGCGGAGTTTGGAGACTCAGTGTAAGGGATTCTCCAGCACCGGAGGTGCTGGTACTCTCCTGGGGTAGTTTCTCTTTAAGTGCCGCTATCATATTCCAGGGAGGGGTGGGGATTGGGCTCCGGAGCCCGGCATTACCTGATGCGAAATGCAGTAGCATAAGGCCACTACTTAACGCCGGTTTTAAATGCCGGGGGTGGTAATGATCTGGTCGAGTCTGCCCATGCGTGTTGTCATTGCTGGCGACGTGACTCTACCACACGTACTTTAGTCGCCTCCTGCGACGCCACCAGTACCAGGATGATCCTATTCTAGGCCGGGATTACTCGGCATAGTTATTATAGTTTTGAAGCAATAAAAAATTATATATATACTCTACTGTGTTCAAATTAAAATTAAAAAAAAATAATTTAAACACAGTAGAGTATATATATAATTTTTTATTATTATTTCTACTGTGTTTTGGCATCTGAAATTATTTTGACCATTTTAAAGGGCATCAAGTCCTAAGCTGCACCAGGCAGCAAATACCCTAGCTACGCCACTGCCTCAATTATAATGGTGTACAATTTATATTTAGCAAATGGTTATATTTTATTTGTATCTACTCTCATAGTATATCACATTTAGGCATTGAATAAAGCTAGGATCTTAGAGTGTATCCGTTTTTTTGTTGTTTGGTAGGTACTGGTACATTGTTATACCATTCGAATGTGTAAACAAAAATACACGAATTTAAATTCGTGTATTCGTATATTATTTTCCTCTAGTTACTTCAATTCAAAATGTATTTTTCTATTTTTGTTAGGGAATATATTTTTATATTCACTTACATTAATAAAGATTTAGTTAATGAAATTGTTCATCAAATTAAGCTTTTATTCAAATGTTAGAAAAATTAATTTGCAAAACATTTTATCCAATAGGATTCCAATAGGAACCTACTAGGGACTTATTACGTACTTCTAATATATGACTTTCTTTCCCTCTAAAGATAACACTATTCCTAGTTCAATATTGAAAATACGATAAAAAATAAATATTTAAATATATTATATATAAACAAATTCAAATATTTTTTTTATAAATTTCACATTTATATTCTTTGTATGCATAGTATACTACACTCGGTAATTAACGAATTTTAATATTTTTTTCTTATAATGTATGTTACTGTTTATTTGAATAAATATGAATAATTTACAAAAATACGAAAATTAAACTTATATCATGTAAGTTTTATTTATTTACATGCATTGGCGTATCTAGAAATATTTTCGTAAACAATGTTTTTTTATCGGTATAAATTTTTTGTTAGAAAAATCTCTAGGGTGGGTAACCAGACTATTCTGGGCATGGACCACCCGGCCCAGCCTCTTCTTACGCCCATGCTTACAGGACAGTTTTTTTACAAAGTGACAATATGAGAGAAAGTAATAAATCAGGTATCTATAGCAATTTCATTCAAATCGAATTTTATTTTTTAAGCTTTCATATCTTTTGACAATGACTTTATTACATTAGTGAACCGCTTTAACTAAAATTTACTAGAGTACATTTAGGATAATTTACTACCTATAACTTGTATATACAGGATGGTACATTAATATTATTTTATTGATAACATCAATATCATTATCGCTACTATTCTCACATTAAGAGTAATACGCTCGCGTCTTATCATTTATAAAATATATAATTAAGACTCATAACATGATCATATTATGAAAGTAGGAAATAAACAATACGGTCGCTGTGGGCTCATATCTACATGGAAGCGGGCACACAGTTAAACAGGAGCTAAGCTAGACCTAGTTACTGTTAATAGTTTAGCTGTTGTTCTGTAATGTTTGTTGTGATGCTTACCTTATCGAGGTAGGGCCATACGCCGGTGAGCACGATGCTGAACCCGAGCGACATCTGGAACATGGTAAAGTAGATGACATATACGCTGCGCCAGCGCTCCCGTCGCTCGCGGGCAGTCTCCAACCCGTCCTCGGCCTCCGTGGGCCGCTCCCGTCGCCCCACAAGGCCCTTCAGCCACTCCATTGTGCTCTATTTTCCTTCACACACCTCACGTCAGCTGTTCTTATCTATAATCACTGCACGAGTACGTCCCAGCATTCCTGAGTACAATAGGAACAATAGAAATTCCACAATGATTCGCGTCCAGCCGATGCGTCCGATGTAAACAAAGAGCTGTGCTGTGTATCCTGCAGGCGGCTCGGCGCGCGTCGTGTTCGCCCTTCGCCTCTCACGCCGAGACTAGTATTGGAGAGCTCGTTCGTTGGCATCGTTCCCCACTCTACACTACTGACTGAGTCGAGTCACGACGACGTATGTAAGCGTAACTACAAGGCGCTGGCGCAACGCTCACCACACGAGCGTTACATACAAGTATATTGTTATCGCCAAATATTAAATAACAAATGCCAAAATATTTAGTTAACTATCACGTTTATTTTTAAACACCATTAACATTCGAAAATACAAAATATTTTAGAATGACTATTATTTTTATTTTAATATAACTCCTATGTTAAAATAATAGCTTTCTCTGTTCGGCAGCGTTGCCATTTAGTTACGTCAAAATAAAAAAAAACATTTTGAGATAATAACACGCGCACCACGCAGAAGCGACTACTAATATTTATTTGTATTATTCAATTATGGAATAAATTCTTTAGGACCAGAATGTGCCGATGTCACTAACGTTTAGACTCATAAAACTTAGTGTTGTTAAATAATTTTTACTCTGTGGTCTGTGCACACTATGTGAAGGGAAAAGATAACATTGATTTTTTGACTGGTTCTAATTTCAATCCTACACTTTGCAGTCGACTTAAAAACAAATCTCAAAGCTAGTATCTTCTTTTTCGGAGTTTATTACGGTAAATTCAAGATGCTAGCATCACGACCTGTCATCTCCCGTGTCATGCAACAATTTGGTAAGATTTCCCTTTATTCAAATATAATGTATTTGTTACGTTAAACTCACGTAACTATACCATATTTGTTTATAAATGTAACAAGTTAATCATAAAATATTGTTTACTTCGTAATAGAATATGTGTCCTTAAAAAGAAATTACGTTTCTTATTCTTTATTTGTTGTTACATAACAAGCAGAAATAACCTAAAAACTTTGTATTTATCTCTATTGGATTAACATTTTCCTCATATCATAGCGCTTGACTTATTTTTGAATATATATAATTTTCTTTTGTTTTAATCTTTACATTACATCAAATGAAAACTTCATTAAATATGTTTGACGTAATAAAATGTTTAACGTAGCTAAGCTGTACAAATGTATCAAATATAAATTCTTTAAATAATTTCTTATTTTTACATTATAACTTAATTTCATTCTATAAAATAAAATTTAACCTATGATTTTCCATAATTATTCATAACTAAATTATCATTATTTAAATTATATATTATAAACTAGTAAAATTAAACTTAATATGAATCATAATACTCATGTGCAGCGAGGCGCTACCACGGTGAACATGGCCACTTCAAGCCCCCAAGCATGGATGAGCTGCCAGTGCCACAAGGCTCCTGGCAGGCGCAGTATGATGCCAATCAACGACGATACAACTCTATACTATTGTTCGGCATTGCCTTTGCCACTGGAACAATCATCATTGTAAGTTTTTTTTGTTTCACATTTAGCAAAGGTAAGGGTAAGGTACTCTGCTCCCTATGCACTTTGTCTTCTTACTGATAATTTATTCATTCAAGTGAGCATCAAACCCAGAACCATTGAGTTTACTACATACCTCACATACTCACTACTACATAATAGCCCTGAGTTCATTCCAAATATTATTATATTTCATGTAAATCCTTTATAATATAAAAAAGTATAAGATTGAAAATAGTAATATTTTCTTTATTATGAATTATATAATAATATGTTCTTTATTATGTTAGTAGTGCCATTTAAATTGCCAATCGTTTTAATTGTAAAAATCTTTTACAATTTCCTTAATATGCAATTTTTTCTAATCAATAACTTTAACCGTTCTTTGTTTCAGGGTAAAACTAGTGGACTCATTTACTTGAACTACTCCCCACCAAAGTCTCTAGATTAAATATGGAGCACCTGCTTAATATTGTGAATTAATATTTAGTTTATTTAAATATAGTTTCAAAAACTATGTGAATGTTTTATTTCTAGTAGAAAAGTTAAATACTTTTTTTGTTATAAATGTTAGCTGAAGAATGCTACCTTTTCTTTAGATTAATATTTGTAAATAATTTTCTAATTTCAATAACTCACACCTACTCTTAGTTACGTCACCTTTGTACTAATATTTTATAACAACTTGCTCATATTTTTAGTTAATGATGCTTTTTAAAAATCACTGCTACAGCATATCAATTACAGAGCAGTCATTATATTTTCTTAATATCTATATGTTTAAACATGATAAATTAACTATTTCCGACCTTGTACTTTATGCTATTATAATTACTTTACATATAAATCTTCGAAACGAATGCTAATGCAAAATGTACAAAACAATATTTATACACACATATACATATTTTTTAGATTCACGCTGTATCCCGCACATAGTAGGGTAGGCAGGGAACATGGGAACCTAACTTGTTAAGATATTCTATTCCCATTAAGACAGGAGACACTGCGTGTTGAATGACGAACTTCAGGTTTTGCGTTGTTATGAAAGAGCAAATTAAAATATTAAAAAAATAATTTACTCGAGTAGGAATAGACCCACAACCATTGTCACGTTTGTGCTACTGTACCATGACCGGCCCTATAAAATGTTGTTTGTGTAATAAAAATATGTATCTCAAAATTTGTCTCACGAAAGATGCACTATTAGCATCTATAGGTGATTTCCGACAAAAAATTGGTAGTTCTTTTAAAAAAATATTCACTACAAAAAATTCTTTACAGAACATTTCAGAACATTGACCATAATAAATTCCAGGCCGATTAATAAAAAATCTAGTGTGATTTAATCGACCATTTTTACCCCTAATGTTGGATTTGTTCAAGAATTAATTACATCTGTAGCTGTTACTAAATTCGAATTAGGCATAAGCCTATGATTATGAACTGTGAACGCCCAAAACGTAAGACATTTTGAATTTACCACTAATTTCTCGGGTATTCTGAATATTTTTTACCATTGCACTATTAATTAGGCACTGATATAAAACCTATAAAATGATAAGCATATATACTTTACAGTTATATTTAATAGTTTAACAAAGATAGTATATATTATGTTTACATAAGTCAGTGTCTAAAACCTAAGTTTAAAAATGTTATGGATCAAAGATATTATGTATAATGGCTGGACATCATAAGCTACGGGCTAACTAAATAAAATATTAGACTTCATTATTTATCACGTTGTACTATGGTCATTATAAATATTGCTAAGCGACCATTGGGCAATTTGATAATAAAGCTACATTTGCCTAATTGGCATTATAACAAAATCATGTTTTTTTACAATTAAAACTAAACACGGATCGACGTATCAATGGTTGTCTATGGGTCTCAGAGGGAGGAGAGTATCTCAGTAACTTTCCATTTCCCCTCATCTATGTTCGCCGATTTTCAGTGGTTCGGCAGATATTTGAGAATGTGATTATTTTGAAAAAAAATTGATTCTTGTACAAAATTGGCAAATGTAGCCCGACTGTTGAGTCTGCGCTCGTGATATTTTTCTCAGTATAGCTCAATAGTAGCCTTTTGTATATTAAAATATTTCTAAACTATCGGCTTATAAATATTGAAAACAACATGAAAACAAAAATCGTTATTAAATAAGCTAAATTTTATCAAAAACTTTTAAGGGCTGTAGCGAAAAAAAAATTACTAAACTTTAAAAATTAAAATTAAATTAGCTTCACGCTGTATCCCGCACACAGCAGGGTAGGCAGAGGGAACCTAGTGTTAAGACACTCCGTTCCCCACTTTCTGCCGAATTCTGGAGGCATTGCGTGTTGAGTGGCAGAACTCAACGCCGCGCTTAACCTCGACACCAGAGCGAAGAAATGGAAATATAAATTTAAGTAAATATTTCATCTCCTCGAGTGGGGATCGAACCCACAACTAGTCGGTTTTGCAGCCACACCTCGTGCCGCTGCGCCACGACCGGTCTCACTAAACTAAACCGGAATTACTAAACTTTTAGTATTTATTCTTTATATGTTGTTCTTAAAATAGTATGTATAAAAAAATATATGTGAAACATTCTTTCCACAGCGTGTGAAAATTATTGTTACCTACCACCCAAGTGCATTAGCCCTTGAAAGTTTTTAATAAAATTTTGTTTCCATGTTATTTCCAAGATTTAAAAGCCGATAGTTGAAATATTACATTACACAAAAGATTTTTTGGGCATTGAGCTATATTGAGAATATAAATCTCAAGCGCATACTCAACAGTCGGCCTGACATCCAATATTTCCAAAAAAACCGGAAATTCTCAAATATCTGCCGAACCACTGAAAATCGTCAATCATATGCGCAGATAATCGTTGATCCGTCGATCGCGTTACATCTCTATATTATATACTAGCGGCCCACTCGCAGCTTCGCCAGCATATGACCTGTAATACTTTTTTAATTATGGTGCATTTGCCAACAGATTGATACATTCAATCATGAACACTAAATTCTTCTTCACTTCACTAAATTTCCTTGATGATGAAATAACTTTCGCACGAAAGTTTTATAACACTTGTGAAATAAAAATCTATGAAAAATCACCTGACAATTTTTTATTATTTTTTTGTCACAAAAAGTCTTATTATCATTTATTTATAAGAGATAAATATATGGTATCGCGGACGAGAGTTTTTTAGAAGTACTAAAATTGAATATTTCTGCCATATAATGTACTGACATATATAATTAACTACTTTTGCAGCGCACGCACTTAAAGCGGTTTGACGATCTCTTATTTTTGTTTTTTTTTTTATTTAACGTTAGTTAAGACTTACACTGTAATGGTTTATTGCCTATAGCACTCCTTAAGAATGCAGCTTTAATACAAAACAAAAAAGTTAAATCGAACAAGTAGATCCAGACATCTTAGCTTTTAATTAAACAAACTTTTCCGGTTTATATTCTAATAGTTCGTAGTATTATATTCTAATAGTAATGATCGGACATTATAAATATTATCAATTTATTACTTGGTTCACAACAGAAATATTACATAGCGTGCCTCGCTAGTGATACACTCATTTAGTCTTCTAAAAGTTGAAGTCGGTAGTCAGTGTTCCTGCGCGATGTCGCTGAAGGCATCGAGGATGTCCTGCGTGGTGAGCGGCAGCGCCAGCCCCGCGCCCGGGTAGCAGGCCGCGATGCGCGCCTGCAGCGCCACGTGCTGCGCGATGAACTCCTCCTGCATGGCGCGCCACACCACCTGCAGTAGCCCGCCCTCCGCGCTCACGTGCTTGTCCACAGTGCGGTACAGCCGGTGCAGCGCGCGCCGCACCTCGCCGGCCGGGTACAGCGCCAGCACGCGCCGCAGCTCGTGCTTGCTGAATGCCGCGCGGTAGCACACCTCGTCCTCGCGCACGCCCGCCGCCACCGCCTCCGCCACGCCCTCGAAGAACTGCGCCAGCCGCTCCAGCGGCCGCCCGAAGTATGTCGTCACGTACTGGCGCAGCGCCTCCGCGTAACGCGCGCGCGCTTCTCGCCGCTGCGCCTCCAGCGCCGGCACGCGGAGCGCGCTTACAGCCGCGTGTAGCCGGTGGTAGTTCTCCAGTTGCACCACGGCGCGCGGCGTGCGCGGGTGCTCGGCCGCCGCCACCGCGCGCAGCATGCCGCTCGCCAGCGCACCGTACCAGCGCTCCAGGTCGGCGCGGCGCCCGCGCGCGAATATGCGCTCGCACTCCGCCGCCATCTCCTCCAGCTCCGGGATGAAGCTCAGTACGCCGCACTTGGGACGCCGCGCCGCCGCGCGCACAGCCTCGGGCAACGCCGCCAGCCGCTCGGCCACGGCGCGGTCGGCGCCGCGCTTGGCCGCCACGGCCACAGCCGCGAGGGCGGCGCGCGCCCACCGCGCTTCGCCCGCGCCGCCCTCGCCCGCCTCACCGCCCTCTCCCAGCACGCGGCGGCCCACGCAGGCGAGCGCTCGCATGGCGCCGTAGGGGTCGCCGCGCTCAATGTGCGCAACGAGCGCGACGAGCTCGGGCTCGAGTGCTGGGAACAGATCGGCGAGTAGGCGGCGCGCGGCGGGCGGAGCGCGGCGCGGGGAGGAGCGTTCGCCCTCGCTGCGGGAGCCGTCGCCGTCGCTGTCGCCCTTTCCCAGGAAATGTCATACATAAGCAAAGATTCAATTATATATTTTTTTTATATTTTTCCTATAAAGTTAAATTACTATTATTTTGCATTAGCATTCAATAAAAATTAGTACAGTTATGAAATAATTTATGCCTACGTAAAATCTATTAAGTTCTTTTTTTTTTCAATATATAAATACAATATACGGTACCTTCGTATCAGTGTCCAAGTTGAAGAACTGTGTACAAAAGTCCTGCTCGGCGTTGCACATGGTTTCGACGAGCGTGAGCACCTCGTCCAACACTTCGTCCGCGCGATCCGGAGCCGCCGTCGCCAGCGTGGTGCGCGCCGCATCGCACGCTGCACGCACCTCGCGCTCGTACGCGCGCGCCCATGTGCCCACATACACGCGCCACAGCCCCCACCACGCGCGCGAGTCCATTTCACGCAGCCACCGCATAAACGGCGCGTACGGCAGCAGCTCGGCGTGGTGACGACGCGCGCCGCCCACCTCCGTCTCCGCCGCGCCCGCCTCGTTGCCCAGATGGATTAACGCGTTGTTAAGGTGTCGCGCCAGTGCCGCCGCCAGCGCATCCCGGGCGCGCGCCAGGCGGCGTAGTCGCTCGCGCACCGCACCCAGCCGCAACCTCGCTGCGCTCGCCACGCGCTCCCCGCTAAGAGCCGCACGCAGCGCCTCCGCCGCCGCCAGCGCCCGCGCGCGCCCCTCCGCGCTTGCAAGCGAGACCTCGGCCAGCGAGTCCAGGTCGCGCAGCTCGGGAGCGTCCAGCCACGCGTATATCTCAGTGAGCTCGGCGAGTAGCGCCCTGGCAGCAGCGTCGGCACGCGCAGCGCCCGAGCGTGCGTGCAGAGCGGCGGGAGCGGCGCGGGTCAGCGCTTCGAGACGGCCGAGGCGCGCGGTGAGGGCGGCGCCGGCCTCGCCGCCAGCCTCAAGGCGCGCGGCGAGACGGGCGCCGCCGCCTTCGGTTGCCGCGGCCAGCATGCCACCCACGTTGAGAGCATCGAGGCGCGCAAGGCGTTCACCTAGACGGCGTACGCGGCGCTCGGCGTCGGAGTCGTCGGGCTCGGCGTCGTCGAGAAGTGCGGCGAGAGCGGCGTCGGAGGGCGGGCCGGCGGGCACTGCGCCAGCTTGTGACATCTGCGCCAGCGCAACGCACGCTTTCTCGTCACTACATGTCCACGTCAATATTTCTCCTCCTGCTTCGACACTTACACTACCACCCTATTGTGAAAGAAAAAAATCGAAAATGTTATTCTATTACTTATTTGTTTCTTTGCTACCAGACTAATATGTTATAAACTATTGAGAATTTATAGATATGTAGGTAAATAATAAAAGAAAATGTAGACTTAAATCTTATGCATTGTATATCTTCATTTATACATAGAATTAAAAATTATAAAAAAATATGTCAGTCACTTCCATCTATGCATGATGAAAGTAAAAAACATTGTCAAATCTTTTCACAAGCCAAAAGGTCTTTTACTCAATTATATCACAAGCCAAAAGGTCTTTTACAAGGGTATATACAACCAGTTCTGTCAGATGGAACCCAGGTGTGGACACTCTGCAAGCATTGAAAGCATAGTCAAAAATTAAGTTCAATGACATGTAATTGAAGAGGCCTATATTCTGCAGTGGATGAGGAGAGGCTAATAACAATGTTGATTGAGATTTGAGTATTTCTGACTTCTGAGTATTTTGACTTATTAAGTGAGACTTATAAGATATACTACAGAATACCAATACCTCTAAAATTCGGCGGAAAGTAGGGAAAGGAGTGTCTTAACACTAGGTTCCCTCTGCCTACTGCATGCCATAAATGAAATAGTACATATTCCAATATGCAACTACAAAACAAAATTCTAATGTTATATACATATACATACATTTTCATTATCCGTTACAAGTAACGCACTACTACTAATATAAAGTTACATACTGGTAAATCAGTTTTTATCCGTACAACGTGTAGCGGCCAGCACCGCAGCCGCGCTGTGCCCTCAGACAGCGTGAGCGAATTGCCGTCGATGCTGAGCCGCTGTTGACGACCGCTTGCGTTTAATAACTCAGCACTTATTACATTATCCAATCCTGATCCTTCGTCTAACTTCATTTTAACACATTGATACGCCTACTTAATACTCAATTCTCATAATAAGTACTTCAAAACACTTCAGTGTGAGAGAGTGTTTAATTTTTGCAACTATTGTTTTTTTAAATATATTTATGGTATAACATACATATAATACTTCAACTAATATATGAAATAAATATAACACAACACATTTTCTAATTTATGACTACATGGCATTTTGATTTTGTGAAATAATAGTGACTGTTTATCATGTCAGCTGACATTTGACAAGTAACAAATTCAATCAAGACTGTACTGTCACAGAAAAACAAACACGCCATAAAGGTACAAATACTGTACTGTACTTAGCCTACCTTACGGTACACGGTGACAATGTGACTTTTACAATAGGATCTTAGAAAACGTGCGAGAACGTTCTATATTACAATTTAAAGAGTTGTGAAAAGATGTTTGTGTGTAAAAGGTTTTTACCAAAACTGATGATTTTATAAATGATGAATCTACTTTTCATTATAATGCTCGCGCCAGTCTGTTTCAAAGGTACAAATAAATGTGTATGTGTATAATATCAATTATATATTATTTTTAAAAAACCGCATTGAGTTTCGCGCCGGTTCTTTTTAGGTCTGAGGCATTAACTGTAGTGAACAGGTGGTAAATTTTTTGACGTTCAAAAAACGAAGCATGTAACTTCTTATTTTAAATAAAAAAAATGACTTTACCTTTAGCGCAGTTGTTTTATATATTTTTATCTCCGGCTAAACACTATCCAGGGACTATCTAGG
Organism: Heliconius hermathena; assembly: GCA_013403705.1. Lineage (NCBI taxonomy): Eukaryota > Metazoa > Arthropoda > Insecta > Lepidoptera > Nymphalidae > Heliconius > Heliconius hermathena. Next base: position 257,749 of record JAAIXJ010000190.1, read on the forward strand.
ACTGGTAGTACTTGTAAAAAAAAAAACAAACTGACAATATCATTGACGGATGTGAACTGTCACTCATTATTGGCATTTAGCTATTTTCAGCTCATTCATAATTTCATACGACAGTACCAAATGGTAGCATAATATTGGTTTTATCATCTAATAGACGCTTGAAACCATTAAATTACCACCACATCTAAACTATAGTACTTGAAATTAATACTTAATATTATTATTATACAGTTCTTTATAATTTTTACCTCATCAATAATATATAACCTCAACAGAACTTGCAATAGAAATAAACCAAATTTAAGATGTCTAAGTCCACGAATAAAGGCGGAAAAGCTAAATCAAATGAAGAAATATTCGCAGGGTTTCAAAACTTGCGAAGTGAACAGAGGCAACTGGCTAACAAAATTTCGGAACTTGAAATGGATTTGAATGAACATAAGTGAGTTAAAGATTTTTTATTTTAACAAATATTAAATAAACACCCAATTATTTAAAAAACAAATAAATACCAGTCTGTGTCAGTTATTATAGTTATTTAATAGAATATTTATTATTTTTAGAATAGTCATTGAAACACTAAAGGCAGTTGAGCCATCACGCAAATGTTTTCGTATGGTAGGTGGAGTGGTAGTGGAGCGCACTGTAGCTGAAGTACTACCGGAATTGGAAGTTAATACAAAACTGCTACCACAAGCATTACAGGTATGAAAATATTTTTTAATAAAATATTCAATACTTAACTTAATATTGTCACAAATATAAAAAAATATATATAATTTCTAGGCTTTACAAGAACAATTGGCTAAGAAAGGTCAAGAAATTAATGAATACATTGAGAAACATGATATTAAAGTTCAGCGAGGTGCAGAGAATGCTAATGAAGCTCCTCAAGATAATGCACCCGCCAAAACTAATGTCCTTGTTGCTAGCGGCTGACCACAACATAGAGCTTATAGAATACCTCTCCCTTATATCTAATTAATAAGTTTCTTGAAAATTTTAAGTAATTTAAAATTGATTCACATTTATTTAGTTACTTTTTGCCTAGGTGGATAACATTTATTTAATAATAACATGTATTTTAAGGTAATGTACAATAAAGATCTTTTTGTATTTTAAATAATTTATTTATTAATAATATTGTAAAATATAAAAATGCTATATAAAAATAATCAAAAACATTATTCAATACAATGTTCCATAACATTTGTATAAAACATGATTTTTTGCAAAAATGCAATACTAAAACTTACCCACAAAATATAAAATATTAAAGTAACACTGCATTAGCAGCTATTTAGGTAATTAAAATATCAATTTACCATAATGTAGCAAAGAAATTATAGAGCATTACAATGTTAACATATTAATAGTAAGGCTGAATTCACACTTCAGGGCCACTCTTAACACATTGGTGTCAACATAAGGCTCATTTTTACATGTGCAGGTTCTAATCACACTTCAGTCCTCTTTTATCTGCCAATATGAAATTTTATTTGATTTCTACTCAAGAAATTTGCCTTACTGAAGTATATCAAAATTACTTTTCTCAAAACCTTTCTACTAGTGCAAAGTAATTATAATAATAATCATATACATTGCATTTTTTAAAGGAACATTTAAATATGTTAAATGTATGCTGAAAATATACAATATATATGAACTTATTGAAATATTTCAATAAGTTCAAATACAATTCATATGTTACATGCATAAATATTCTTTGAAATAATCAGTGTCACAATGTAATAAGATAACAATGTAAGTTGGTTCATTGCTTCTTTGTTAATCCTAGGAAAACTTAAATAAAATGTTTCTCAAAAATATAGATATAATTAAAACATATTTTATTTCAATTGTTTACTTAATATATAAACATATGGCATAATCTATTATAAGAGAAAACTGCCAGTTCATATGAGATTAAATTTAATGGCATAAATGTTACTAATATAAACTTTATATTAAGTACAAAAAACTACCTGCACTCTTCATTCATTCTTAAGACTGAAATATATATACTTTTACAGTGTACTTTAGTTTCCTTTAGAATTAAAAATATTCACATTTTTATCTATCAGACAAACTTAGTTACAATAGTAATTTGCATAAAGTAGTAATTACTTTCAGCATACTACATGTTATTGTAGTTTAGCACCATCATATTTTCATACTTACATTAGTTGCAATAAATACCTGTATTTTGTTATCTTTATATTGTTAAGAAAATAAGAATTATAAAAATATTGAAAAAATGTTTTACATGCAATAGAAATCTATCCTATTAATAGTATATTCATATTTTGCTATGGCAGCTTACATTAATAAAAGAAACTATATCTATAAAAAATATACTTTGTAATAGCTAAATGAAAAATAATTAGAAAATAGTATATATATAATGTATTAGTCGTCGGTGACTAGAAATGTGCGACGTTAGTCGGCGCGTACGCCTCTCCTGCCGGCAGCGGCGACGTGTCGTGTGCGCGCACGCGCGGCTTCTCCTCTGCCGCCTCCTCGTGCAAGTCGTCCACCTTCCCGCCCTCAGCCGGCGGGGGCCAGGGGGTACTGCCGCCCTCCTTGTGCACGACGCGTAGGTCTGTGATGCGCATGTGTTTGTCGACCGCTTTGCACATGTCGTACAGCGCCAGCGCCGCCACCGCGCACCCCGTCAGCGCCTCCATCTCCACGCCCGTGCGCCCCGTCGCGCGCGCCTCGCACCACACACGCACGCGTGCGTCCTCGCTGTCCTCGGGGGGCAGCGTGACGCGCACGCGCGCCAGCTCCAACGGCAGGGGATGGCACAGCGGGATGAGGTCGGCGGTGCGCTTGGCGGCGAGCCCGCCCGCCACCTCCGCCACGGTGAGCGCGTCTCCCTTGGGCACACGCGCGTCGCGCAGCAGCCGCAACAGGCGCGCGCCCACCTGCAGGAAGCACTCGGCCTCGGCGGCGCGCGCCGTCACCGCCTTGCCCGCCACGTCCACCATACGCGCGCGCCCCGCCGCGTCCAGGTGCGTGAGCGTGCAGTAGGCGCGCGCGGAGACACGCAGGGCGGAGCGAGGAGCGCGCGCTGTAACGGGGTGCAGTATAGCGGCGACGCCTAGCCGCCTATGAGAATCATCGGCCGGTTCTTCAAACGAGCGAGATTCTGCATGCCTACAAAATATTAGCCTAAGCGTCATCATTCCCACCGCGCCCTGCGGCGATCTCATCGTATTAGAGATATTCAGTAAAGTATATTATGACCCCAATTATGAATATGGATATGATAATAAATCTACAAAGTTCGTGTAAATTTAAGCATAGCAAAAATTGTAATCAATGAAGGTGATGAAGTGTAAATGTGTAAGTGTGTTCTCCATACCTGCATGCTGCGGCAGCTTGCGTCGCAGCGCGGCGCGCACGTGCAGGGCGAGGTGGTCGTCGTCGGCGCCAGTGCGCATGGCGTCGCGCAGACTGGTCTCGGCGGCGCCGAACAGGCACACTTTGAGGTTCCCGTCGGCCGTGAGGCGTAGGCGACTGCACGTCGCGCAGAACGGCTTGGACATGGAGGAGATGAACCCTACGCGACCGACGTGGCCAGGCGCGCGCCACAGCGCCGCAGTATCGCAGGAGGCGTCGGGCGCCGAGCGCTCCAGCCCCGGGTAGGCGGCGCTCAAAGTGGCCAGTACCTCGCGCTCTGGGACCATGCGCGTGTCGTCCCAGCGGTTGCCGGAGAAAGGCATGAACTCGATGAAGCGCACGTCGAGGCGACGGTGGCGGGTGAGCTCCACAAAGTCGAGTACCTCGTCGTCGTTGAAGCCGCGCATGAGCACAGTGTTGACCTTGACGGCGGCGAGGTCGAGGTGTAGCGCGGTATCGATAGCGGCGCGCACGTGCGCCAGCGCGGCACCGGCGCGGCGGGACAGGCGCTCGAAGCGGTCAGGACGCAGGGAGTCCAGCGACACGTTGAGCGCGGTGAGGCCGGCGCGGCGCAACGCGGGTAAACGCCGCGTCAGCGCCACGCCGTTGCTCGTCATGCCCACCGTGCGCACACCTGGCACACTGCTGAGCTCCTCTAACATATACATACCATAAAATCATTTCATATCTAATTAAGTAGCACAATGAGCAAACTATTTAGATGCTAGTGCTAGTACAAAGTTCACTGATAATATTTAAAGTTCAAGTGATATTAATGATAATTGGGGAATATTAACATTAATGGATCATTAAAAGTACTGTGTTTTTAATATTTCAATATCAAGCAGATGAATGTAACAATACAGAGAAGAAACTATTGTAAATTGATTTGATGCTACTGATTGATTTGTGCATATGCCAGGCTTGATGTGTTGTAAGATAATAAGCCCCAAGCAGTACCTGGGACTAGGGATTCAAGTGTAGATTTATAGGACCACTTAGAAATGCATATTAGTGTGCCTTCCTTCTTCTTGATACCAAATCAGGAGAGAGAAATAAAAAAATAAGTTCTAAATTATTCTACTAATGTTGCTTTGAAAATATTATATGTACTAAGATAAAAGATAAGAAGAAGTCCAGGTCAGAATACAGATGTGATATCTGCAAGATTCTTGTTAATTTAAGCATAGCAAAAAATTTAATCAATGAACAATGCAAATAAAGTGTAAATGTGTGTATTCCTGCGGCAGCTTGCATCACAGTACAAAAAAGATTATTATAACCATAATCAATATACTCACGCACTATATCAACAAGGTCAGAGCGCACGGTGGGCTCACCTCCAGTGAGGCGCAGCTTGTCTATGCCGAGTGCTGCGAAAACGCGCGTTAGGCGCAGCAGCTCCGCGCGTGTCAGCAGTTCCGAACGGGGGCTCAGTGTCACACCCTCTGCTGGCATGCAGTACTGACCTAAAATATAACATATGTTACTATTGATTCCAAAGTTTACTTTTAATTATAACAGACACCGTGAACTAATTAATATAATAAATAATAATTATATTATATATAATAATTTAACTCACATCGTAAATTACAACGCTCAGTCAATGATATGCGCAAGTAGTTATGTCTCCGACCATATAAATCGACTAGTGGAGACTCTTTACTGTCACTTTTAGGTGGATTCGTCCCAGCCTATAAAAAACCAAAAATATACCATAAAATCTCCTTGAATTCAGTATGTTCAAACTGAATAAACAATACATTATTTACTTACATTGGTATGTGTTTGCTTCTTTCTGCTTATAATTATATTATAAGCAAGTTTTCCTCCGTAATCATTCGTTGCTATGCGTAATAACTTTAATTTACTGCAAGCCATCATGTTTCTTTATAATTAATACGTTGGTATAAGAAAGATAGCTAAACTTGTTAAGTAAATTGCCAGCACAGTTACACTTTTTCAAATGTCTTGCAAAATATAAATGAAAGGCGTCCACGTACCTAATAATGTATTTATTTAATAAATTAATGTATTCCGTTTTGCAAATCTAAAAAAGTATTGGATTATTTTTAATTTTTTAACGACTACTGCGGTTTAAAATTTATTATTTCTACACTACACTGTATATTTTATGCAAAAATATAAGGAACAGCACCTACAATAACTTTATATACTAAAATTAAAGTTTGAAAATATGTAATTATATCAGTTAAGTACGTATGTTTTTACAGTATACATACTTACAGTATACTACTTTTCGTTGTCACCTCTGTTTACGTTGTAAAATGGTTGACACTTGACTTTGAAACTTGAAACTGAAGGTAACTTTAAGTTACAGATTATATATGGTGCATTCCACGCGAAGACAGGTAAAAAAGTCGATGTTTCTGATTTTTGTTAGTTTTTAATATTATAGAATTATATGGGTCTTGAACACAATTGCACAATATTTTGATACAGTGTTTAACTTAGGAGTTATGCGGCTTGGAGTCGTGACTTGGTGAGTAATTAGTGGACATCAACTATTAATAAGTGATAAATAAATAAATAAATAAAATGTGAAATAGATTTATCATTATATAAACTTTGTAATGATATGTAAGTCAATTGAAATTATTTTATTTTTCACAGAAAAATATGATTTTATTTTATGAAATGAAATTATAGAAATATAGCATGATTTTTTTTTACTGATTGTCTTAAAATAATTAATAACGTGTAGATGGGCGTTACAAAGTTCTATAAAGGGAGGCCAATGGCAGTTATCCAAAACGCACAAATTTCAATTTCCTTGTGATTACTCATTAATAGTAAATAATTTTAATAAGATGAATATCATATTAAATACTTAACTAAATAATAAACAAGGCGTCTAGACAAGTTTGATGATTTAGTATATACAAAAATATATTTTAAGAAAAAACCTTCAAAAAATTGAATATTTTACGTGGAGATTTGGTGTGTTCTTAGCTAATTTCTTTTCAAAAATATTCGTAATTAAACTATATTAATTTTATTTGCTATTTTTAATGAAATAAGTACATACTTAAAGGTTTTAATAATAAAACGTGCTTATAATTTAGGTGTAGCTACACAAAAATCGATCGCAAAAAAAGTTTATAAAAATGGGGTCATTGATCGAGCGAGTTTTTGTTTTAAATATTGCCACGAAAATACGTTATCTAACGTAGTGTTTATTTTGGCTTATAATAATGTTAGCATGCAGAGCTTTAATTTCCGACGGTGCAACTGCCGCCACGGATGCTTTAACAATTTATAAATAAGTCGTAAATTGGATTCTCCTAATTTTAGCACATGAATCGTCATTGATATCTTTATTTACTACTTTTAGATTAAAAATGTTTCGGCAATCGTTAATATATACTTATATTGTCATTTTGAACAAATCTGTAACCAGCAAATTTCACGTACTATGAATAAGTTTTTCATAAAATTCCAACGTGTTTTATGTAAAAACATCATTGGTTGCGACGTCATTGCTAGTACAATTGTAAAAGATGGCAATGACGCTGGAAGAAAAGTAGGCGAAGACAATGATTATTAGCTTTTAGAGTAGACGAATGGGTCTGATTTCAGGCTGTAGTCCTGAATCTTAGACATATTTCTAATAGTACTAGTACTCACTGATGGATCGTGTAAAGAATTTTTAATGTTTAAACCAGCTATGACTAAAAAATTACGTAATAAATTTTGTTCGTGAATTTTTCTCGGATTTTATTCTTTTGAATCTTTTTGCTATATCACTTCCATGACATTTAGTTTCATTGTAATGGAAACGTTATAAATAATATTACTGTTTTTAGCATATAGAACAGTACAAAAATGAGCGACTTCAACTTAAATTTTATATTTAGAGATAGAGATTTGTATTAATATTCTTTAGTTGTTTTTATTTATTTTTTTCATTATTCTTTATTTTTTACATCTCACTTTATCCCTAGCGGGGTAGTCAGAGAGAACGGAGCGCCAACAGCCCTACTCTCTGTATGTTTTACTTTATCAACTGTTACCACTCGTCAATCTCTTTATAAATGCCATTTTCTTTCGTGACCTCTGTATTTATCTTTTCTCCCGAGCGAGGGTTTGGGATTTATAAGACACGATATTATGGTTAGGTTTATCCGCTCTTTACCCGGCGCAGCTGACTTCGATGCATGTCCATTCTTGACATCGAACATTCCCTCAATACCGATGCTTCCCCTTTTTTGAACAATTTATTTTAAATCTCAGTTACTATCTAGTTTTTATAGGTCTACACACTGCAGAGGAAAATTACGGTTCACTGGTCTTAAGAATTGGATTTACTTTCTTGTTAGACTTAAATATAGTTTTAATGGAGGCTTTTCTCTAAAAATGCTCTTAAAATGTTGCAATTCTGTCTGTTTCAAAAGTTGTTTTACATATGATAAAAGTCCCGGTTTCTACTGAGGGTCTTCTGATAACGCTGGAGGGGAGTAGGCATCTTGCTCTGATGAAAGGCATTCTTCACCCATCAAAGCTCGTCCCCTAGGTGTACAGCGTCGCAGAATTGGTGGGCTCTTTGAAATAAAGATTTGCCAATGGTAGATAAACGTGAGTAAGATTCACTATTGAAGTATGAAGTGGGTAAGATTCACTATTGAACTATTGAAGTATGTGAGTATGGTTTTTCGTTAGCTAACTTAAGATCTTTCAGCCCACAAAAAAACGGTAAGAGTCCATGGCATGTTGAGTTTATACCTCGGCGTACCGATTTGGCTAACTATTGAAGATACAGTCAGTTTAGTCTTATTGTGTATTTTCGACAACCTATACAATTTAGGATANCAGACTTTACAACAAGGGGAGCGATTAAAGTATTGTACCGAGGTAGTCTCCTAAAATATCTTATACACCTGTCAAACATCTAAAAAAAAATCATGGTTTAGGACCTCCTGCGACCTGCTCACTGCTGTAAAATGTGTGGCAAATTAATGAACAACTTTAGGAATTACTAAAATTGCTCGTTAACATTTTATTTCTTTCTTTCTCAGAACTTTCACGCTTCATCTTTATCAGTACTTTCGTTTGGTGCCTTTGTAGCATATCCTTTTTCTTTTTTAAAAAGATTTATCTGAGGCCTTATGATCCTAACGAGTTTTTTTTCTCTACAGTGTCTTTCATTTTATCATCACATTTATCGTGCTTTTTACTAAAACCTCGTTATCATTTACCACATATTCCTGTCGCTGCTTTTCTTATATAATTTCCGTTTTCTGTTTCAAAGATGTCTAATACTTTGGAAGTACTTATTCCTCTTTGATCGATGGATCTTAAAACTTCCAGCTTCTTATGCGATACTTCGACTCCAAGTTTAGACTCCAAAATGAAATAGACTCCTTATTATAGCAATGATTACATATTGGTCTGTTCCCAAGATAGCATTCTAAGCACTCGTGTATCCACAACTTAACCTTAAATATACTGATCCGCTAGGAATAAGTCAATCATACTTTTCACGGTGACAATATAATAGAACGTGCAAATGGATTGATGATGAAGGAATAGCAAAAAAGATTAATGAAGATAAAGTGAGCGGTAATAAAGATAGACCTTCGAAAATACAGCATCAAAGATAATGAAGGAGAAAAATCACGTAAAAAGCATGAGGACGCCCCAGATGGCATGTATGAAAAGTTGATGATAGTGGACGAGGTGAAAGAGGTAGATAGAGACCGTAGAGTTTGGGGTTCCGTTCTCTCCAACTTTCCCACTAGTATTACAGCGTGAAGCTAAATAAGTAAGTATTTAATTTCAATTCTGTTGCAAAGAATCATTGTTAGTACCACAGCATCATTTTTCTCCAGTTGCTTATCATTATTCTACACTAGTCGTCATTGTCCGATTAACACATTTTTTAAAAATTCCATTTATAAAATAAATAGGGGTTGTTCATAGATGCCACTTCAATAAACGTGCATTATAATGTCCATGCTTACATCTGACAGCAAAATTACGGCTTTACACGCTGGTTTTAAAAAAGACATAATTTTTGGTTAAAAATAACAATTTTAGGAGAACTGCCACCAAGCCAGAAGCAGAAGGTACATTGATCATAGTCCGCAAGTGCGGCGTCAGATGCTGTTTTTGCACCTGCCGCACCACTACCACCTTACGGAAATCTTTAATTCTACTACGTTTTAACTAAATTGATTTAATTTTTCTATTTAACTAATAGAGTTTAACTTCAAATAATAATACTAAATATACTTTCTCAATAAAACATTTTAATTACTGTATTTAAATAGCGATGTACCAGTTCAATAATTATTCTATTTCTAAATATTGATAAAATTAATTCAATATTTTTGATTAACACGTCGTTATTAATCAAAAACATTGAATCAATTTAGTTAAAAAGTAATAGAATTAAAGATTTCCGTAAGGTACGCTCGGAACGTCATAATAAAAAAAAACAAAAAACAGAACAGTATACCTATCTACTAGATGAAGTGTTTAAAAGACATTACCTTACAATATTGTAATAGCTGTACAATACAGTATCATACTATATATTTAGATAGGTAGCTAGAGAGAGAATTAAATAATAAAATTTTCAGCTTAGATGATGGAGATGCCCAAGAAACTATCAAGGTAATTAACTTTAACAAGTCGGTTTACGGCCAACAATTTTGCGAGATAACGTGATAAAAACATTTATGAAAAATTGCCTACTATTATATTATGAATTGAATTAAAAATATTATTACTGAATTATCAAACAAGGAATTTTGTATAATACAAAAAAATCGAATTAAAAATTACGATTTTGATAAAGTAACATTTAATTGCTCTTGTTAATTAAAATAATTTTTACTTAAATTATACGGATTAATTACAAGTAACAATATGCTACTTGATTACAAGTACGAAAGCTTAGAACAATCGAGCTTCTCTATCGCTTGTTTCGCGCTCTCGCTGACAACAGGACGGTTTTGCTTTTTCCAGCATGCTGCCGGTGTCCATCGAGTTATGAATCGTTACCAAATATTCAAAAAATGTCAATTTAGTGTATACTATTATATATAATTTTAACATACTGTACTTACATCGTATGGTGTACATATACATTTATTTAAAATAATACTGTTGCATTTTGAGTTTATCTTATGTTTACGAATCAAAATATCATTAATAGGGCCCACCTGTGCCCAATTGAAAAACATCGTGAATCGCTTGCAATCGTAGGTTGTAGGTACCGGTAATCGTTACGGTACTTAATATATTTTAAATTTAACTATTTAACCGGATTAATCGCATATATTCTAACCGTACACTGCCTGTATCTGCGGACTACTACAAAGTGTTCGAAGTATTGGGTTTCCAAAAACGTTTAAATAGTCCTGTTAAATAGTTTCATTTAAAATGTGTTATAATCGTGACAATACAATATCTTATTCAACATATTGTAAGTCTGTGCCTTTAAGAAGGTTTACAGAATTACAGATTACTTATGATTATGAATTTATGACTAGGGTAACAATGTCAGCTGTCAGATGATGTTTAAGTTTACTTAATTTTTATTATTAGAAATTTAGAAAATATTAATTATTGAATTAGCTAGCTAATTAGTAATTTCTAGTTATTATCTTTAGATTTTTTAAAACAAAATGAAACATAAGAACATTTTATTACTTTGGCGTAAACATTCACAAATAAAACAAATGTGAACTAAAGAATAATATTGTCTTTTAGAAAGAAATAAATAATAAATGGCTCTGTTTCCAGCGTATTCTTTAATATCTGACAAGCATAACGATTTCATTGATGATTCTGGTAATAATATTATCATATCATATGATTTATATGCAAAAAAAAGTAATTTTGTGTGTTATTTGATTTTGTACGTTTTTAGATCTAAAAGAATCAGACAGTTACCCCGATGAACCAACAGAGTTACAATTGCTTGTTAGTGACGATAACTCAGAAGATGATAAACCACATAAACATATTGACGATTCTTCTTCAAAAGTTTCATACAGTGCAGACATAAGCAATAAGGACTTTTACATTGATTGCAAGCTTGATAATGGCAATCTTCGAGTATCAACATTGTACTACCCTGGAAGACCCCAGTAAGTCATTATTTTCGCTCTATATATATATATATATATATATATATATATATATATATATATATATATATATATATATATATATATATATATATNATATTTCATCTCCACGAGTGGGGATTGAACCCACAACTAGTCGATTTTGCAGTCACACCTCGTGCTGCTGCGCCACGACTGGCCTCAAAACCAATATACACCTATATTAATCATTCCAAGGACAATTCTTGGAATGATTTAATACTTTCCTTTTTTAAATATTTTTCTAGTAGCCCTTGTGGCACTGCAGCACAACCTTTAATTGTAAACACAGTTGCGAGTTTAATTTCTACACATTATTTTTTCATTTCTTTACAACAAGATAAATGCACTGAATTCTGGCCCAATAGTCCTTTGAAAATTAGGCAGTGCATGAAATCTTTCTGCTGTATGGGGAAAACAGAGTGAACCTAATGAAAAAATTGTTTACCTATAGGTACAAGTGCTCAGGCAGAGACAGACTACAGAGTGATTACTCGTCAGCGCGAGAGAGCCGCAAGCGGCGCTACTATAGCCGGCGCGTGTGCGACGAGCCTGCCGCACCCGCCGTCGCCGCGCGCACCGCCGCCCTACGCGCGCTCATAGCCCACTCGCCCCAAGATGTCATGCTGTGGGAGCAGTACATTGACTTTCAGGTGACAAGAAATATTGAATATAGTTTTTATTTATGTAAAAAATATCCCATATCCCATATAAAGTTTTATGTAATTTTAGCTTGTGAAAAAGTTAACCAGAAAAAAATGAAATGATCCTCATTTGAGGAAATATTTTCATTTTTTTTTTCAAAAATATTTATTATTTTCATTTCTTCACTCTGGTGTCGAGGCAAAAAGTGTGGTGTAGTCACTCCGGCGGAAAGTGGAGAGCAGAGTGCCTTAACACTAGGCTCTGTCTAGTGCCCCTGCCTAGTGCCTACCCTGTTACATGTGGAATACATCGGGAAGTTGATATTTTTTTAACAATACATTTACAGGAACACAACTGTAGCATTGAAAAGCAACTTTATTACTGAAAGTATATATAAGTGTAAAATATAAATATTCTGAATTTAGATTATGTTTCAATTAAAGTTTAACATGCTAGTAACACCTTACTGCATATATTACAGGAGGAGTGGTGCGGCGCGGAGGCGGCGCTGCAGGCGGCGGACGAGGCCTGCGAGCGCGTCTCCGCCCCCCGGCTGCGCGCGCGCCGCCTCGCCGCCCTGCGCGCCGCCGCGCCGCCACAGCGCGTGCTGGAGCGTCTGCGCGACATGCTCGCAAAAGGTCATTGTTGCAACTACCTATGATAATAGTTTTAATTAATATTTTTGATTGATGTTCTCGTTATAATTATGTAAAATTAAAAAAAGTATTAGGACCCTGAATAAGTTGCTGCTGTTTTGTGAAAGATGGCGTTGCGGCACTCTGTTCAAGGTATTTCGTACGATAACGAATCACCAAAGTAGTACTATATGTAACCTCAAATTATAGTAGAATAGTGTTTACTACAGTGTCAACTACATATTTATTTTCCCTTTGTGAAAATGTGTACTTTTGTGCCAAATAAAGTGCTTTTGCGGGGAATTTTATTGCACTGCTTTATTCAGAAAAAATCTGCAGCAGAAGCACACAGAATTCTCGTGGAGACAATGCTTTGTCGAATATAACGTGCAGAGACTGGTTTAGGGGCTTCAAAAGTAATGATTTTGACCTTGAAGATAAAGAGAGTTCTGGAGCACCGACAAAATTTGAAGACTGAATTGGAGCCATTACTTGAAGAAGATCCATGTCAGACGTTAGTAGAGCTCGGGAAAACGTTACAAGTAGATGCGTCAACAGTTTCAAAACGTTTAAAAGCGTTAGGAACTATTCAAAAGCAAGGGCATTGGGTGCCGTATGTGTTGAAGCCGAGAGACGTAGAACGACATTTTCTCATGTGTGAATTATTGCTTCAACGGCAAAAGAGAAAAGGTTTTCTGCACCGTATCGTCACTGGGGATGAAAAGTGGATTCACTGTGACAATCCAAAGCGAAAAAAATCGTGGGGCATGCTGGGTCCGCATCAACATCGTCGCCAAAAAGAAATATCCATGGTTCTAAGCTTCTTCTCTGCATAATTTTTTTTAAACAAAAAAAAACAGCGATAACTTATTCAAGAACCTAATATAATAATATATATGTTGTTTTGCATAATTAAAAATAGATTTTTTAAAATTAATGCTTTAATCAAAACAGAAAAATGCGCAATTATACGCACGGAACTATGGGAGGAGTTGCTACAAGTGTTGCCGGCCGCGCCTGATGGAGACGCTTCCCAGGTGACGGTCGCTGCCGGCGCCGCCCTGCGCGACACGCGTGCCGCCCCGCTCGCCGCCGCCGCCCCCGCGCGCCTCTTGTACGCCGCCGCCGCCGCCCTGCGCTCCGCCGGCCACTGGGAGCGCCTTGCGCTGCTGCTGAACCTGTTGGTCGCCATGAACTACGCACCCGCCGCGCTCGCGCCGCCCACGCCAGAGCTCGTCGAGCGCGTCGAGCGCCGCCTGCGCGCCGCCGAGGACGCCGCGCTCGCCAGCGGCCTCCCGCTCAGCGCCGTGTGGGTGCGTGTGGAGCGCTTGCGCGCGGCGGCGCACTGGCACGGCGCGAGCGTGCCCGATGCAGACCCGCAACGCACGCCACTGCCGCACGACGTGGCGGAGCTGCTGCCGCCCGTCACCGATGGCCAGCTGCCGGCGCTGTCGGCGCGCATGCTGGCGCTGGCGCAGGTGCCGGCGCTGCCGGGCGCGCAGTGGACGGCGCGGGCGGTGGGTGGCGGGGCCGGCGCGGGCGCCGTGGAGGCGCTGCTGCCGCTGCTGGAGGCGGCGCGCGCACTGCCCCCCTCGCACCCCGCCGCCGCGGACCCCGCGCTGGCGCGACGAGTGCTTGCGCTGCTGCTCGACCCGCCGCACTACTTTACTGACGATAGTGGTAACATTTTCTTTTACTTTCATTTTATCAATTTGATAATTTCTTTCATATTTCCAACATATCTTAAAATATAAGTGATAAGAGGACATTGACATAAGAGGATTGCAGTGCGGTGTATGACACAGGTTTCCTGAGCTGGGTGAACGGGGTGTGGGATGCGTGCTTGTCGCGCGCGCACGGCCCGTGGTTGACAGCGCTGCTGTGCTGGCGACTGCGCTGGCTGTGCGCGCTGCTGGCGTTGGCGCCGGGAGACGAGGCAGCACGTCTGCGCAGTGAGGCGCGCACACTTTTGCGACGATACAACACTATAAGTACGTCTACGCGTACTATAATAGTACATTTTTCTTTCTTAATTTCATGAATAAATCCTAGCAGTTAGGTCTAGCGTTACTAGAAAGAACAGAGCGGTAAACGCTACAGAATGTGAATACCTTTTTTCGCCTCTCAATTTCACCAACCTCTACGTACATGCTCTCCCAGAAGTCCTGCCGGATATCTCTCTCTGCCTCTCCTGCCACTCACTCTTGCTTTATAAATCTATCAGATTCTCCACTGCCGTTCGCGGAGTTCGCGCGCGTGGAGGCGGCGTCGTCGGGATCGGCGCGCGCGCGGCACGTGGCGCTGGCGGCGTTGCGCGCCGCACTCTCCGACGCCGACTGTCCGCAACATTACGCGCTTTACATTGCCAGGTTTATATTCGTACAGTACAGCTGACGAGTCGGGGCTGCCCTGAAGTTTAATGTTTGTACTTTTGGGCATTGTTCACCTACTGGGCGAAGGAGTCCCAGCCATCTACAGCTAACTGCACGGCGGCCACGACTCGTCGACCGAACTGTACCACGTGTATAAGAAGAATAAGTTAAGTCTTTATTCATAAATATAATTTTTAAAATCATAATTTGCTCTTTAATAAGGCGATTACTTAAACAAACATAAATTTTGGTTCTGTAATCGAACAGACGTATCGATTATTGGAAGGAAAAATATTGCATATTTCACTTTTCCTGTAATATTGTACTAGTTGTTTTAATTGCTCTTATTATTTTATGATTGTTTATCAAGTCATAAAAAATCCTTAGTGAATTATTTGGTGAAATAAAATAATTTGATGTAATATATATTACACTTGTTATTGCAATAAAATATATAAAAAAATATAATATCATTGTGGCCAATCGTAGCGCAGGGGTAAAAGTGTGTGACTGTCGCCGCGGATGCGGACTAGTTGTGAGTTCGATCTCCACTCGAACAAATGAAATATTTATTAAAATGTATATTTTCATATCTTCGCTATGGTTTCAAGGCAAAGCTTGGCGTTGAGTTCCGCCACTCAACACGCATTCCAGAATTCAGTGGAAAATGGGATATGGAGTATCGTAACACAAGGTTCCCCTGTCTACCCTGCTGTTTGCGGGATATAGAGTGAAGTAATTTTTTTATAATAATGTAAGCCGCCGTACTACTGTGGTATTATTATTAACACTTACTTTGCTGTGTGCGGGATACAATGTGAAGCTATAACAAATGTAGAGAAAAATTACATGTATTCATAACTAAATTCAATGTTTATTTGTGGTATTTACCCAGCATTGCTTATTGATAAAAAATGTGTTTAACTTGTTTTAGGATATTCCGTGAAGTGAGTTCAGACGTAGACGATAGTAAATGCGCATTGGTCAGTACGGTGCTCAACCGCGCGCTGCCTACTGAACTACAACCACCTTCGCAGGATGATCTACGTGTAGCACTCGATATGGTATGTTACATTTTTTTGCTTCACGCTGTACCCCGTATAGAGCAGAGGGAACAAAGTGTTAATACACTAGGTTCTGTGCGCTTTGTGCACTAGAGCGGGGAAACAATAGTAATTATGAATATAATCATCACTCTGAGCGAGGATCGAATTCTCAACCACTCTGGTATATTAAGATTTATTTCTTTACTATTTTGTTGTATTGTGGGTTCTGGGTGAGGATTCCCAGGGGCACTGTCCTGTGCCACGTGCTTTAATGAGTTTCGTACCAGAAATGAAAATTCAAAACCAAACGCAGATGGATCCGCACTGTAGCATTGATCATGAAAGTGTCAGTCCTCCCGCCTGGTAAAGAGTACCGACCTTAAGAGGTTCCAAGAGGAAAAAAGTATTTTCTCCCTCGCAAATAACAATAATAAATAGATTTAGTGAACTTCCAACTGACGTACAAAAAGTAAACTGTTATCTTCTTAAGATAAATTCCAAACCACCACCAATAATCTTTATAGTATAGAAGATGTAAACAAATTTTGGAAAACGTAATAAAGATTATACCATCAAAGTTATTTATATATTTACATTTAGCTTCACGCTTTATCCCTAGCGGGGTAGTCAGAAAGAACGGAGCGCCAAAAGCTACAGTCTCTACATACCTCTTTCGCCTCGTCCACTGTCATCAACCTCTTCATACATACCCTCCGGGGGTTCTTCTTCATTCTCACCGTGACATCCTCGCTAGTACCTGCCATTCTGTGTATCTCTTCATTGCGGATTCGATCAGCTAATTTGTATCCGCATATCCTACGAAGAGATCGCATCTCCACGGCATTCATCTTTCTTTACTTCTTCTTCTGTAATACCCACGTTTCGTTGCGGTATAATAGCGTCGGTACCAACACTGCATCGTGTACGGCCAAACGCGCAGGTGTGCTGATGTTTCGCCGTCTTATCAATGCATCCAAGGTACCGTTAACCCTGTTACCGGCAGCACTACGCCTTCCCACATTTTATTACCCTAGAATACGGCCCGAGTAACGGAGCCGTTAAAAATATTAGATACAAACATTACCAATCGGTTTTTATAGAAGATCCACGAAATCACAACGCAGTAATGCAATGCCAAACCAGAGGCACACCAAAAACTACTGCATCAGGCATCATCATATCGTTGTGTAAATGCGCACAATCTTACAAAACTGCAGATTGTCCTAAAATTGAACGTAATATTCCTAAGTGTGTGTTAATGTCTTGGTTCTCACCAAGCGAATCATAAAGGCTGCAAAGTTTATAAAGAGATACTAGCTAGAAAATTTGGTAAATAAACTAACATCAAACCTAGAGTTAGACTAGAAAAATATTCCAATTTAAACACCGATGACCTGCCTCAGACGGGAAGAACTGATAAAACTAAACGGAATTATGCTGAAGTATTGAAATCTAAAGAAGCATTGGAATGTATGTATTGGATTTCCAAGAACACCCACTGGGGTTCCATAAATAGAGGTTGAGAACTAAAAAAAAAGCATAGACAAAAACAATCTCTTTGCAATATTTATAGTAGAGCCTACGAACTGCCTTAGCGATCCGAAAAGAATACCTGATGTCATTGATTTCGTTATTGTCAAAAACTTCTTAAAAGTTTTCTTTAACATAGGAATATGTCTGGACGCGGACTCCAACCATGTTCCAGTGATATTTTCATTTAGAACCACAATGATTACAGCCTCAAGATTTAAGAAACTATAACAACCGTTCAGATTAGTTTTGATTTAAATAACAGAAGCAAATGGTGCTGTTTTACAAATTTACCTCGAAGGCCTAATAGCACTATTCATTGTATAAAGCTTGCAAAAACTTTGATCGACTATTGGCCCACAAGCTGCCGCTACGAATGCCGAATGGAGAATGGGCCAGAAATGAACATACCAAGGTGGAAGTATTCGCGAAATATCTGAGCACAGTTTTCACGCCGAACAATGCACCTAACGCTGACGAACAGACATTGTTTTGGTTCTCAATCAAGATTTTCAGCTCGACTTTCCCCCAAAAACCAGTGACGCCCATCAAAACACACAGAACCATTAAGTCTATGAAAAACAATAATGCACCTGGGTTCGACCTCATCGACAAAAAGGTTTTCCAATAACTAATAAGAAAAAGTCGTGATATATCTTATAATGGTATTTAATGCCATTATGAGGATCGGATAAGTATCCGATCCTCATAATGGTAGGGAAAAATGGGAAGTCCCTGACTTGTGAAAAATTTCCTAATTAATGATGATCTAAACTTGGTTGAGCCCAGTCGTGGCGCAGCGGCACGAAGTGTGACTGTAAAACCGACTGGTTTTAGATTCGATCCCCACTCGAGGAGATGAAATATTTACTTAAATTTACATTTCCATTTCTTCGCTCTGGTGTCGAGGTTAAGCGCAGCGTTGAGTTCTGCCACTTATCACGCAATGCCTCCAGAATTCGGCAGAAAGTGGGGAACGGAGTGTCTTAACACCAGGTTTCCTCTGCCTACCTTGCTGTGTGCGGGATACAGCGTGAAGATGACTTTTTTTTTAACTTGGTAAACCTCCTTATGAATTCACCTCATATAGACCAATTAGCTTACTTCGGTTATGTGGAAAAACTTTGAAAAGTGCCTACTTCTTAGACTTTACATTGCTCTAAATAAGATTCCTTTTGAATATATATTTTTATTTTTGATTATTACAATGTTGACATGAGCATTTTTGTCCATATCAGTGTGAGGAGCGTTGCGGCGGTATCGAGGCGGAGCTAGAGTCAGAGGAGGATGAAGACGTGGTGGTAGCACTGTCGCCGGGCGTGGGAGAGTGGGCGTGGGCGCGCGCGGTGCTGGCGGGCGCGGGGCGGCGCGCGGCTCTGCTGCGGGCCGCGCGGGCGGGCGCGGCGCGCGCGGCGGCGCACGGGCGGCGCGCGGCGCGCTACTACGAGGAGAGCGCGGAGGCGCTGTGCGCGAGTGTGCCGCGCGCGGCGTGCTGGGCGCGCACCTTCTCGCATCTGTTTCCGGACAACGCGTATCTAGCGCTAGGTTGACCATTAATAACAGCTTATATTATGTTCAAAATAAATTGTTTTAAAAAAGAAATTTAAAAATTAGAAACTGTTATTTTTTGGGTAATTTGTAGAGCTGTCGAAGTATGAATTTTGTGATATGAATGTATTGTGCTGTCATCAAACCTGCAATGTTTTGAACAAACCCCATGATCACAAGTGAATATCAAAACAGTGTGTCAAGACTTATTTTAATTTATAAATAAACCTAAATCAAGCTGTTTAAAAACATATCCTAATTTTGCACTCGTATATAATAAAATTAATTATAATGATTTCTATAGATATAAAGTATAATAATTCCACGTGTGTTACTTTTAACGTGTATTCCACGGTGGAATACATTGGAAGTTAAAGGTTAATTTAACGATGAAGGTACATGATTGACGATATAATGCATGTGTGCGTGTTGCAGCGAGTGCGGGCGCGCCGCTGTGGGCGCTGGGCGGCGCGGGGGGCGGCGCGGGGGGCGCGGCGGCGGTGCGGGGGGCGCGCGGGCACACGGCGGCGCTCGCCACGCTGCTGCCGCCGCTACTGCGTGCCATTAAGACGGACTTCGCACCCACTGGTTATATATTTTTATATTAAAATTAAAAATTTATGTATGAACAATTATATGATCACCCAAGACCGAGTGATAGTGAGTAAAGTGTTCATTGAAGTTTTCTTATAAAAATACATAAATATACAGTGGGATGCTAATAATAACCCTTTAAAGTTTTTCTTTCAATTAGTGTATTATTTGTGATTAGTTTATGTACATTTTTGATTTCACAAGCCCTAACTAACGAAATCACAGTGTGTAAGGTTGCACGATCTGACAGCTCATTTTCAGTTGTCACATAAAGATACCATTTTTGAGAGAACTTTTAATCCAGCAGAGTAACCATTTCACGCATTTGTGTCTAATTCCTGGAGCGCCTATATAACAACGTTTATATGTGTGTGTGTCATGGCAGAGGCGGAGGCGCTGGTGCGTGTGGCGCGGCGGGTGACGAGCGGCGCGGGCGGAGGCGCGGGGGGAGGCGCGCTGTGGGCGGCGCGGCTGGAGGCGGAGGCGCGCGCGCCCGTCCCGCGTCTGCCCGCAGCGCTCTACCACGCGCTCGACCGCGCGCCCGGGGATAAAGTACTATTACAATTATTTACTTTTTATAACTTCATTTTTAGCAATCACTTTGTTATTTGTTACTAAGGTTATCATTTTAATTAATAATAAATTATATCAAATAATAATCAAGGAGCTCATATAAGCTGAGAAGGAAATCGATATGTACTTTTGAGAATGTTAATATGTTTTAAATAATGTTTACAATAGAAATATATCAGTATCCAATAATGACGCAGTGGCTGTACGTGCGCGGCGCGGCGTGGTGCGGCGGCGAGGCGGGCGCGCTGGCCGACGCGCTGCTCGAGCGCGCGCTGCGCCTGCATGCGCTGCCCGACGAGCTGACACCCATTGTACCAACCGCCACAGTCCTGGAACCTGGAACTGATAACTGTGGAACTCACGTACAATAATACATTAAAAATAAAATTTCTATTGTAAAAATCTACATTAGCGTTTTTCTTGTTACGTCAATCGACATATGAATCTTACAATCCTAATAATAAATAATTATATAATTTGACGTATATAGATGATAATCAGTGAGAAAAAAATAAAAACCAAAATTCGCCCACCGAGAGTTCCGGATTTTACTAACTTCAGGATTGTAGGTCTGTATCTCTAGCGGGCCAACCAACTTGGCCGGCACAACTTCAAGAAGGAAGTGCAAAGAAGAATACGCCTTGGCTGGGCGGCATTTGGTAAGCTTCGTCACATTTTTGAATCGTCTGTCCCACAGTGCCTAAAGAAAAAAGTCTTCAATCAGTGCGTCCTACCTGTCATGACTTACGGAGCTGAAACGTGGACCCTCACCGTAGGGCTGGTCCACCAGTTCAAGGTCGCTCAGCGTGCGATGGAACGCGCAATGCTCAGAGTTTCTCTGGCAGATAGAATCCGCAATGAAGCGATTCGCCAGAGAACCAAAGTCACTGACGTTGCACGAAGAATCAGCACGCTGAAGTGGAACTGGGCCGGCCATGTCTCCAGACGTACCGACGGTCGATGGAGCCGATACGTGCTAGACTGGAGACCGCGCTTAGGCAAGCGTAGTGTAGGACGCCCTGCAGCACGATGGACAGACGATTTAAAGAAGGTGGCTGGAAACGGATGGATGCGAGAAGCCCAAGACCGGGATGGTTGGCGTTCGATGAGGGAGGCCTACGTTCAGCAGTGGACGGCGATAGGCTGATTAAAAAAAAAAAAATCTCTAGCGGGATAGTCAGAAAGGACGGAGCGTCAAACGCTACGGTCTCTGTATTGCATATCTGCATTTTCTCATTTCTTTTCAAATTTCATAATTGTACGTGGCAATTTTTTTCTGAAATACATATTATATAAACATTTCTCTGAAATACATATAAATTTTAATTTTTCGTATATTTTCCTTTATTTGTATTGCAAGCTTTCACTTCGTGCCCAATATCATAACTGTAGATCCACAGAAAGTACCTTATAGTTAATAATATAGTAATAAAACTTAGTAATAGGTATTGATTACGCAGCGAATTTGAAATGATCGTGTCTCTTGATTACGTACTCTGATTTTTTAGTATTTTGATTTTAGTTGACTTAAAAGCTTGATTTTTCTGTGCTCTGTGGTAAAAAAAATCCTTTATTGTTTCTTACACATAATTGACGTACTTACATATATTCTATAGTTACATACATTCTATAGTTTCTAATCTATTTTACTATATTCATATTCTAATAAAAACATAATATTTTAAATCTAACTAAACTAATGTTTCATTTAACGTATTTATTTAAAAAATTCTAATTAATCTACAAGAACCCCTCCCTCCCTTTTCAGGTGAAGGCATCCTCCAGAAGGTGATCCTCCATGATCATCTATATTTGGCGGCTTGAATGTTGAATATTCGATAGTAATTTTAGCTTGATATCTCGAGGTATTCTCAAGATAAATGATCTTGATATACGAACAGACGAACAACAATGTGATCCTCCATCCACGGAACCCTAAAAAGTGAGAATGTAATTCTTGCTGTATATATTAACTTAACTTTTAAACTTAGCAGTGATAACAATGAAGAAAAAATAATAAAAATATACACCGAATAAGTAATAAAAAAATATTTATAAAAACAAAACCCCGACTGCATAAAACTAAAAAGAAAATAATGAAGCCCAATAGTCTATTAGGATTAACAATCGGGACCGCTTTAAATTATACGGGGTTCCTGGTAAAGATTTTATTGATTGAAGAATTACTTATAGGTCATAATATCCAAGTATTCATTTGAGAAAGATCATGTAGAAAATTTGACACTCAGCCATAGCCGGGTATAGATGATCTGTTGGTATCCTTCTATAACTCATCCAATGTTAGATTCATGAGTATTATATCAGATGATCAGATCGTCCAACGGTCATTTAGCAATATTCGTGATGACGATATAGTGCGGCGGTAAATAAGAGGTATATGTAATTTGCAACGATAAAGAATACTTACCTAAACGGAAATAATTCTCGTATAGGCGAGAATGTTATCAGCTAGCAATTAATATTTCACAGCCAACTTCTATTTAATGCAAGAATAAATACATTTTTTATTGATATTGAACCATAGTTACAAAGTTGCCTGATCCTGTACTAGGCTAGTCGTAATGTCTATAGTCCTTTATAGTAAAAACTTATATGAAACCAAGACAGATGTCAAACAGCGACAGATGAGAAGAGCACTCTATTTACAATTTGTGCTGTCACGATTAAAGCTGAGACTAAAGGACACTGAACAAAGCAGTTGTTAACTGCTAGTCATGAGCGTGACGCTCTCGGTACTGGCAATGCTGGCGGCGATGGCGGTGCTGCCGGCGGCGCGCGCGGCGTCCCCCGCTACTGAGGACTATGACGCGGACGTGGAGCCCGGCGCCTATGTGGTGAGTGTAAATATCGCCATCGAAAATATTATTTACACAATTTCGTGCTCGCAATATACAAAAAACTTTAAATTATTTTTATATAGTTTTTGTTTATTTGAAATTGAATAGACTGAGTAGACCGAGTTTGTGTAGCTCTAAAGGACGAAGCCGAAGACGAAGAGATCTCGTTATAGAACTTTTTGATATATGTATATCGTGTTCTTATTTCAAGATTCATATAGTTCCGACTTAAATTTAATAAATACAGTATTTGGTCTCTTTGAGTTATCTTATCTACTAACTAAAGGTAATATTGGAGCACGAGAACGAGCGGCAGTGCTCCGCGTCCCTGATCTCACAGCGTATCGCCGTGACGACGGCGGCGTGCGCGCGCGGCGTCTCCGGCGCGCCGCTGTGGGCGCTGGCCGCGCTGCTGCCCGCCGCGCCGCCGCCCGTGCCTCCCGCGCTCCTAGCTGCCGCCTCGCGCCGCGTCGCGCGCCTCGTGCTGGCCGGCGACGGTCGCGACCCCACCGACCCCGCGCTGGACTTCGCCTTCGTCGAGCTAGAGGAGCAGTTCGGCGCCGAAGCACGCGCGCGCCCCATCGCCGCCGCTAATGCCAGCGCGCGCCCCGGAGCCGCCGCTGACGCCGGCTGCGGCGCCGCCGAGTGCTACGTGCAGCGCTCGCTGCCCGGCGCCGCGCGCCGCACGCGGTTCCTGGTGGCGCGCGTGGCGTCTGCTCCGCCCGAGCGCTGTGCCGCGCGCGTCCCTCACTGGGCCGCCACGAAGCCGCCCCCGCTCTGTTTCGAGGGGGACGAGTTTTGCGAGGTAAGACGGACATTTCTGTGTTTATTGAGTGGGTCGTTACTGATTGTTCACATGTGTGTGTGTGTGTTTGCAGCGCGATGTGGGCGCCGGCGTGGTTTGTGAGGGGCGGCTGTGCGGCGCGCTAAGCTTGCCAGCGGGCGGTGGCTGCGCCGACGTGGTCGCGGTACAGCGCGTCTCTCGCTGGCGTCGTTTCCTGCATTGCGCAGTCACACCCGGCCTCTGTGGACGGTTACTAGCGCTTTACTTGTTTTAAATAAAACACACTACTAAATATCTCTGTGAAACCCTCATTTTAGTTTATAAGTAACCTTAGAAATATGTCCATGGTGTCCATTCGTGCAAGACTGAATATATAAATCACAATTTCAAAATACATGCAAAATGTCACCGGCACCTGTGCGCCTGTGGAAGCTGTTTTCTTTATTATACAATAAAACACGTGTGTTCGTCTCAGGGGTGCGTGTGCTCAAGTTTGTACCGAACGACGTCTGCTGCAGGATGATTTCGATTCACCCATTACCCTGTTCAGTTCTGAACTTAATGTGTCATCTTATAATACTTTAGGTAAGTACATTGAAGTTAATAATTACTTCTATTATTTTTCTGTACCTACTCTGGGCCTGGGGCAAGTTGGGTCGAAGGTGAGCTCGGTTGTGTCACTAATAAATGCTTAACGTAAATAAAAGTAAATTTGGATTTTAAAGACATACATTTTAAAATAATATAAATTTAATTTGTTGTATAACAAATTTTAATATTAATATAGAAGCTTACAACATAAATAAGTTGTAACAAGTGTATAAGAATTTCAATGTGTACCTAAGTAGTGTCAGAGAGTAGTGATTGGACGGTTTCTAAAAGGCGCGGGTTCAAATCTCGCTACGTTCATAGAATTTTTATACGTTTTCTAAAAAAAAAAATTTTAAGTGTGGAATAACACTTAAAATTAACTGACACGAGTGGGGAGGCCTCATGCTGCCAAACCCGTTAAAACTTACACGGAACTGCTCATAATATATAAATAGCAAATCCTAGCTCCATTCATAAACTTAAGTTTGCCCCATTCGCCCATATGCATCATTTTGTATGAAATTAACCACAATTATAAAAAAAATTGTAATGATTTTTTATGACATTACTTTTTTGAATATTCTTACTTTATGCCAAATTTTGTAACTGTTAGTTTATTGTTTTTAGATTTTTTAAATCTACGACTAGTTAGATAAAAAAAACACCAATATTTTATAATATAACAGTGATATTAAATAGGTATTCAGAATTATATAATTTAAGTAATCATTGTCTGACAGACATTAGTTCCAGCACTTCACGCGTCGCGAACTATGGCCGCTTTCCTCCTCAGTCGCTGTCGCTGTCCGGCGCGGGCGGAACCGGGATGACTAAAACCTTCCGCTCCGAAATGGAATTTGAACCAAATCGTGCTGATTTTAAAGTAAGAAGGGAAGTTTATTTTGCTATAAAATGTTATAAACTGCTCATTTCTTTCTTTTTTTACCTTCATACTACAAATACGGTTTTACCTCAGAGTAGGTACACGAGGACCGAATTATTAAACAGTCGATTTTCCATTTTGTGTCCGATCCACTAGATCCGGAAAAGAAAAGTGATGGAATCCTAATTCACAATTTGGGGAGTTGAAAATACATATTTATATAACCCTTCCTTAGCAGTCGGGAAAAACTCAATCATCTCCATCGAGTGGGTGAAACCCTCAACTGACGACATTTGTACAGTAGAGAGTGCCACGGCATAGGTTATTTATTCATTAAAGTTTTTGCATGTTTTAGGATTGATATGATTAATAAGTATTTTAAATATGCGTAACGCATTGTCATTATGACGACGTACATATTATAAGACAGTGTTTGCATGGTGCCATTGCGTAAACATTATGCAAACGCGCCGTCCAGGTGAGCCCGTCTCGAACGTCCCGCGTGGGCTTGAAGGCAGGCGAGTACGGCGACAACGCGGCGGAGTACGGCGCAGACGAGCTCCCCGGCCCCTCCTCCCCCGCTACCGCCCCCGCCCCCGCGCCCACCCCTACCGCGAACCCCACCACGCGCCCGCCTGCGCCCGCGCTGCCACTGCGCGCCCCCGCTCAACACTCCTCGGCGTCTCATATCACAACCGCGACTCTGATGTGTATGCACGTTTTTATTTTAGTTTCAATATAGACGTTATATTTTATTTTAATATTTATATTAAATTGTATTGTATAAATAAAAGTATTTTATTCTTCTCACTTTCCAATATGAAATGTAATCCATCTCTAGATGTAGTTGTGGGCAGATTTGTAATAAATTATCTTTGTTTTGATAAATTTAGGGGATACAACTTATTTAATGAATTATTAGAATATTGAGGCCAGACGTGGCGCAGGGGCACAGAGTGTGACTATGTATGTATCTGTGAGGCGACTGTAAACTTGGCGAGTGCTCTATTTAAAAAATTGAAGTTTAAGTAATGTTTGAATTTTTTTTGAGTATCCGCGGTCGAGCCATGGCGGCGCTTCACTTGGTGTAAGTTTTTATTACCAAAGTTAATCTCGAGGCGTTACGGCGTTCCGGCTTTAACAACCAAGAGATTTGTTGATGAACTTTTTTAATCAGCCGCTTTAGAGTGTAGATACAGACACACACACACACACACAGAGACGCGCCTTCTCAGAGAGTTAACAGAAGTTAGGAAACATTTTTTAAGTCCATTTAGAATCCGTGAAAATTATTACGATTAATAGGAATAAAAGATATGATAACATAATTATGACGCTACAAGAAATTAAACACGATTATCTCAGACAGATGCCTTTTTTAAAAAAATTATATTATATGAATAATTTGAATTTAGCTACTTTTTTGACTTATCAATTAATAACTACGAAAAATTTAGCAAAATTTAGCTTTTCGTGGAATCATTGTTTTGGGAACAGAGGTCTTCCTATATGGATAGTTGCTCCATTATAAAAATACTAAAAAAGATAGACGCCTGGAGTGCGGGATAGATGTCTTATCGGTAGATAGGATTCATAGGTTCAGGACCAATGAGTGGAGGTGGTCCAGAAACGGAGTGGTCTAGAATCGCTTTTCGGTTATCGCGAGGTATGTTCCGCCTTAGTAAAAAAGGTTTTCGGCCTTTCGTTTTTGTTTTCGTTTTTGATTCCCACTATCCATTCCATCTCTTTAGGATAGTTCTTAAATAATACGTATTTAGGTAGGTACTTATCAATATCTTTATTACAGTAACATTAGGTATGCTCATACATCATTGTCTGTAAATAGATACTTTAACTGTAAAATTATTATAATTCTTTTACGAAACTACATCGCGAATTTAAAATTATGGACATTGAACATTGATCGGCATTTTAGTTTGTTTCTTAATTTGCATTCTTTCATGGTTGTCCTGATCCTAAATATTTTTTCTTAACATTTTTCACAAGCTATTCGATATTTTGAACGGAATACGTTCAAAGCTAGCTAGTTCTATTAGAATCATTTGACGTTATATGAGCATCAACCATAGTATGTCACTGCCTAAGACTTCATAGCTCGCATCATATTTAAACCCTTCTGCTGGTCAGAGCGTTGGACGGGTTCCATAGAGATGGGGGTTCAAATCCCGCATTAAAATTTTTATATTATACCTTTTCTTAATTTTTCTTTCCTTAGTGTGGAATAACACTTTAAAAATAAATAATGATGAGTTTATGATATCAACTATTATTTATTTAATTAAATAACAAATTTATATAGATTTATATACTGCACAAGTATTTTTTATAATATAATTTATTATCATTAATTAAAAATGTAATGACTTAACCAGCAAATAGGAACATCTAATAACCTAATACTTAAAAAGTAACAATTTAGTACTTAGCTTTGTGCCGTCCGGGTGACGACAAGAGAAGAGGACCTATTTTTTAAACATCACTATTTATAGTGGTCAAATCATAGACAAATATCAAATGCCAACATGTTAAAATTTAATATTATAAATATAATACAATTACAAAATATTGTTCATGATAATAATTATATTACATATATAATTATTATCATGAACAATATTTTGATATTATCTCATTATTTATTGAACATATAATAAAAATAGTAATAATTTTATAGTAATTAATTAAGTACTTTCATCGTAATATTTGACTTAAATTTGAATATTAATTACATATTTTAAGTCCAAAATTATTTCTATAGTAAATAACANTAATTATATATATATATATATATATATATATATATATATATATATATATATAGTAATCTACATGCATATTAATGTATCATTGTAAAAAAAGTTTCATTTACCGTCTGTCAAGAGCCTTTATATTAGAAATGCATGAAGATATAGAGTTGAAATTCAAATCATATACTCAGACCCCATGATTTCCTGAAAAATATCTATAATATTTCTACAGATATTTTTTTAAGTAAATATAATAATATATTTTTTAAGTAAATATAATATTTCTACATTTACTTAATAAAAAGATTCCCGCATAGCAGGATATCCAGAAGGGACCTAGTGTTAAGTGAATCTGAACCTGTTTTATACTCCGTATAGTGATAGGCTCCCAATTTCGAATTGAATGTTTCGACTTTTAAATGTTTAGTGACAACAATTGGTAAAGACATTAAAAAAATACGAAAGAAAAAAATATAAGAAAAATTGTTATTTGTGGCATTTAATAAAAATAATATTTTTTTAAATTTTTGTTTGTATGACTTTGCGTTTATTCACGTTAATGTCAGAATCGTCTTAACCGATTTAATTGTAGTTTTCTCTTATTTTATTTTGGAAAGCTTCCCTCAATATTTAGTGTTTGTTTTCCATTAAATCGGTTTATAATTTACACAAAAGTTATTAACCATTTTAAAGAATGTCGTTAGACAAAATTGCAACTGTCGTTAGACAAAATAACTGTTTTATTGCATTCGCGAATGCTGGTTACTATAATAATATAATAAATATTATTTTTATTAATTTCTAGCACGAAGCATAAAGAGAGAATAATTTTCGAAATTTCAACAAGTACGAGGAAAGACGGAATTTTAAATTTACGTCCATGCAAGCAAAGATGCACGCGACGAGTAGTGTAGTATGAAATGCCTTGCAAAAATACATTACGACGTCTACTCTATTTAGAAATTGTATGCATTTACTAAATTAATTCGGAAGCTATCAAATAAGTAAAAAAATATTTCTAGTTATAATTGAATTACTACTTAGTGCCCGTTGTATGAGGCTGAGGCTGCATTCATCATAGTCGCCAAAAGGCGCCTTCAAGAAATAAATAATGAGAGCTGAAAGAGTCGCTGCTTATTTTTTATATCGTGGAATATGAAAAGATTGTAAGAGTTATGACTATGACTAAGGAGGCTGTCACAAGAGACGAGGGAGCGGGTGTAGCAGCGGAATAGCGACCGGTGGCGTGCGCTGTTTTCTCAAAACTACTATTATTAATGTTAAATACACTAATAATAATAATTTATAAAATGTATAAAAATTTTAATGTAGCAGGATTTGAATCCGCACCTTTTGGTAAGCGTTCTGAACACTAACCTATACGATCTTCTCAAGCTACGTCGAAATTCATATACGTTTGTTATAACTTATGTATGTTGTTAGCATTTCTGTAGAGAGATTTTAACAAATTTCTGCTACCTGCTATTATAATTGATAAAAATTGTCGTTTGGTAACCTGTTTTTTTTATTTATTTATTTATTTAACCTGTTTTTTTGCTATTTTTTAAATATCGCTACGTTCAAAATTTGATATGATTTAAAAATAAGTATTTTTCTTTCGTAATTGTGGAATAACATTTTAAAAATGTTAAAAATAGATACACTAGTTACATATATGTGTTATATACATATATTTCTTTAATCAATCGATTAAGGAGAAGAAAGAACTCTAGAAGCTATAAGTCTAACAACAAAAAACGAACCTAGCGTGCAATAATAACATTACACATTTCTTGTTAATTCTTTATTTTTCTTAAATTGTAAATGAATAATTTTAGTATACCGAGTCGCAACCTAGACTTAGAATTAAAATAATTCCGATTCACAATATAAATTGTGGAGTTATTTTTATGTGGCTTCCAAAAGTCACTAGTCAGCTCGTTTGTGTCTCCTGGGTTTGTTCCCTAAGAGGCATTTTTCAGGAAATTGCCACCGCGCCAGTCTCTGCCTTCTTAATAAATCCGCGCGACTCCATGATGTGTATTCATCCACTCCATTGTGTATTTTGATTTGAGGATTTGTCTGCAACCGTCTGCAACCTGAGCGGAGCAATTATGCTTCATAAGAGGAATCTCATATTTCTTCTGTCATATTTTGTGAGACAAGTAAAAGGCAGCGGCATTTTAATAACATTTAGCACAAATAACATTACGTAATTTTAAAGTATATAATGTATAAAATTATTTTCCTATTCGATTTAAAATACGCATCGTCTGGTTATTTTAAATATGTGGAACATAAAACAACACAAGCAAGCTTGTAGGCAATTAGTGCATAGCTCTACAAATTTGTCTGGAACTATTATTTTTAAATGTTGCATTGAAAATTAAGTTATTCACGTGATTTACTCGAAATCAGAGGAGCGACTACGACGCTCACGGTGCGGGCCGCCTCTGTATTGTTGGTGCTTAGAGTTGCTCAGAGCAGTGGAAAGCCGAGTGCGTCGGGGTGACGCACCAAAGTCGACTTTGTGTTCCTGCAGGTAGAGCAGCGGATGTAGAGTTTGCGCGTGAAGTGTATCAGGTACGGTTTATAGCCCTACACGGAGCAGGACGACGCCTCTAAGACGCGCTCTCACATAATCCGTCCAGTTTAGTAGTTACTCATTTCTCTTTGACAAGAATATTGAAAAGATTTTCCCGCGTTGTGGACCATTACCAAGCGAAATTATATTTGTGTGCCAAATATATTTGAAATGACGATAAAAGAAAGTGAATTTCCAACGCTAGAGAAATTATAATGGCGCAACTCAAGTCTATAACTGTGTATGAAAAAACTTTTTATTGCAATGTTTTTGTCCTCCTCCATATTTTGCGTAATCTCTTAATATCGACATGAAAAAGTTTGGAATAATTTACATCAGGCGTGTTGTTTATGGTCCGCGTTTCGAGGAAAAGTTTTAAGGGATTTACGTAGTCGTGCGAGCTCGTGCTGCCCGCGCCGGTCCGCTGCAGGCGGCTGTCAGTGGGGGAGGCTGTTTGTGCCGTGTGAGGCTTTTCAACTGCTTTATTAATTCGTTGTGGCCGATGTATATGAGCATCATTAAAAGAAAATTAGCTTTAATTATAAGTAACCTATAACAACAATAATAATGTAATTATATTAATTGTACTTATATTTTACAACAATGCTTGTATGTATATGCCAGACAAAATTATTCACTTGATTTGTTTAAAAATGAAAAAAATTGCTTAAAAATATTCCGTCCTAATATTCAGAATTTACACATTGGAACATTTCAAGGGAGAATGTCGGTCCTATTGAGTCTAGCGCAAGTTAATTCGATTTATTAAATCGCATTAAAAATCTTATAGAAATAGTTAACAACCTCCCGGCTTAAGCTCCGACGTAATTTTATATGCTCCTTGCGAGCGACAAAAGAATATAAAATTTGGCTTTGTAGTCTCCACGACTGTTATAATGCACTTCGTTACAGTTCCACGAGCCGTGCAGTGGTGCGGGCGAGGGCGGGGATGCGGGAGGTTCCCCGGGCAAGGGGAAATCCCCCACACGCCGACTATTGTACTTATAAATGATTTCAGAGGAACATATTATTAATGTAATAAAAGAAGTCGACGGCAACCGCGACTGCGATTGAAACATAAACGAAGCGAATAATGATTATTCACAGACAATATTTACAACGTAGATATGCAAATGTATGTCTAGAAGTAAGCCGTCGCGTGGGCTTGAAATTTGAGGTTATTCATGACATGATGTAACACGATTTCGGTGGTTTCTGACCGTGAATAATATATGACGATTACATCAAATGGAGCTGGAGCGAAATGTTTAATTAAGAAAGTGCCATGTATAAGAACTAAGTAATCTTTAAAAAATTGTAGTAGTCTAGTATATTTTACTGATAAATTAGAAAAATATTTAATAGATATATTGAACAGCATACCATTAGGATTCATCAGTCAACACAGACAGAAGAATGTTAAGATACTCCTTGACCTTGTCCTCATTATAAATACAACAACAAGACGTAGAAAAATAATAATATATCTGGTGCCTTGAGTTAACAGCCTCGGACATTTATTTATGAGGGAAATTATTCAAGAAGAAACATCCCGTACGTTTTACAATAATTGTTTCATTGAACTAAGAGTATCTGGTTACAACTTTTTATTGATTTCAATATTTTATTAGTTTTTCGAAAATTCTACACCGTATGTTTCATAAATAAAATGTAGGGGAGAGTAATCCATATCATAAGATCCTTTGAAGCTATAAAAATGCAACAAGACTTTGGTAGTACCTTGTTTCTTTAGCTACATAATATAACTCCGTTGATATTGTAACCTAATGGGAACATATAAAAAACAGGGAATTTCCAAAGATTGTCATTTGGTCCAAATAACTACACCGGTGTACTTATTTGGACCCAATGACAATCTTTGGGAAAACTATTAAATTGGACCAGACCTTAAATTATAGAAATAATTAGAAATTAAGTAAATGAAATTTAAAGTTACGAATCATTATTATTAATATTTATTTCTTAAACATAATCAATACTTTAATTAGGAATATTTTTACGTTATTCAGTCTTGAAAATATGTCTAAAAGAACAAGATATATAGAGCAAATTATAAACAAAACATATTTAACTTTTTATCCAAACTTTATGTTATTTAAACGATATAGAAATCAATAAAAACCTCTATAATATTGCAATTATTATATTAATATACCAAATTGTATTTGTAATTTCTGGATATTTCCTTTTAAAAGCATAGAATCGTCACTTATTTGTCATTTCTTTTCCTCGATTGAAGGAATGAGGTATTTGGTTGTGTTCTGTAGCCTAATAAGCTAGACGCTGTACATCACTAATCGTTAACACGAACATGTTATTTTCCTGAAAAAAAAGATGGCTGACAAATTCATTTTCTAGTTCAATAGATAAGACTGTCGGTTTTCCTTTATGTGTTACTTCTTTAAGAGCAAACTTATTCTGCAGTTTCGAATGTAGCAAAATAGTTTATTTCTCTTTTTGCATTAGTTAACAAAGCTTTTTAACGTACTTCTTTAAGAAAAGAAGGTTATTAATTCGACTGATTTTTTTTATGTTTGTTACCTTAGGACTTTGGACTGGATAAACCGATTTTGATATTTTTTTATTTGCAAGCTAGTACTTACCATGTGGTCCCATTTTTTTTGGGCCATAATATGGTATCAATGAGAAAATCACATAAGTCTTAAATTTTCTTTAGGTATGTACAAATGGACGAATAACTCAATATCACGCCAACCGAATTCGATAATTCTTATTTTATTTGAAAGGATACACTTCAAGGATAATTTGGTGAAAGATTAGTTAGGTTAGTTTCTTTTTGGTAAAAAATTGTTAAACAAAAACATTGTTAAAATTGGTGTCAGTAGTCAGATTCCTCATCGTTGCATTTTTTTTCAACTTCAAAAAATGGAGAGGTTCCCAATTCGCCTGAATATTTTTTATGTATGTTCTTGTCAATATGCCAAAATGTTAATATGCACAAAAATAATACCTAATTAAATTTGAAGTTTTACATAGAACTATATAAAATAACTTAAGAAGCCGTCCTTTAATCCTTTTCAAGGTCTACCCATCACTTAAAATCGTAAAAAAAAATTTACGTAAAATAAAACGTACTATGATTTTGTTAAACAAAAATAATTAAATTATATATATATATATATATATATATATATATATATATATATATANATATATATATATATATATATATATATATATATATATATATATAATTTTGAAGTGAGTGTCAAGTAAAACGAACAGGATTAGTAATTCGATATTGTAGTAAAGTTGTTGTATGAAGCATTAGCTTGAAACCGACTTTAAAATTACTACATAACTTCTAATATATATTCTACATTACTTCTAAAGATTTTTATTATTTTACTGGCACATTAAACAATATAAAATTGACGTCTTTATGAAATATTTTACGAAATTGTAACCTACCTTCACGTTGAACAATGTCCTTAGCCAGTATGTACAAAAATAATACCAATACCTTACAAAAATAATTTATTAGCTAATAAATATTTACTTAAATTTATATTTCCATTTCTTCGCTCTGGTGTCGAGGTTAAGCGCGGCGTTGAGTTCTGCCACTCAACACGCAATGCCTCCAGAATTCGGCAGAAAGTGGGGAACGGAGTGTCTTAACACTAGGTTCCCTCTGCCTACCCTGCTGTGTGCGGGATACAGCGTGAAGCTGACGTCTGTGATGCGTGTTCGACGTAGATACAAAATGGCGGAACGTTGATGGCGTTACTCTCGCCTCTTGTGGTGTTACCAGAGAAATAAAATAAAGTTAATTGACTGAGATATAGCATCGGTCTAATTTAAGCACCAGTACAATATTGGTTACTCTCCTTTACTATTTGATGTTTCATAAAGTCCACATAAAGTCCAAACCACTGACCACCCGCTTTTAGAGGACAATTAAAGTGAGATATAAATTGCTTTTACTTAACCGAAGAAATATACTTAGTGGATTCACAGTGCAAGTGATGGGCACATCGTATTGCACGGCAAGGATTTCAGGACACTTTGGTTTAGAGATTTGTTGCATTATTGGTCCGTTTATTGCATTAATGGCCATCTCCACTCTCCGAGCTCCTCTCCCTACCTAACCACATTCGAAATGATTCGGAGTGATTTTCTGATATAATACGTAAAAAGCATTGACACACGAAAGAAATCGTTATAACAAACAATTTATAAAATAAAGAAATATAGCCTACTTTGTTAGAACTGATATTGCGAAATATGTTAGCTGTTTCTATGAGATAATCCCACACCGCAATATTTTGTTAAAGACAGCGGCGGATGGACTCATTTGCGAAATAAGATGTAAGACAAACACCGACTAACGATAGACACAGCGGCGCCACCACGCCTGCTCCCACTGCCAGCGCTCACAGCCGGACAGACATTGATTTCAATCCGTTACATATGGTCGTCATATCTATATATAGTCGAACTTACATAGCCTGTGATTGTAAACGTGACGGTTGTAGGTTCGATTCCCACTCGAGGAATGAATAATTTAATATTTGAATTTCCTCGTTCTGGTTACAGCCACTCGACACACAATGTCTAAAGAATATCCAATGGAAAGTCACTACTTTCCTACATACAACATTATACAATAGTGAAAAGTGAATGCAGTCTTATCACTGGG
This sequence comes from Heliconius hermathena, assembly GCA_013403705.1. Taxonomy (NCBI): domain Eukaryota; kingdom Metazoa; phylum Arthropoda; class Insecta; order Lepidoptera; family Nymphalidae; genus Heliconius; species Heliconius hermathena. The sequence continues at coordinate 293,384 of JAAIXJ010000190.1, forward strand.
TTCCATTTGCATACTCTACTAGTATATCATGTCGGACGAAACAACAAATCAGACACAAAATCGAGCTTTTACAATAAATTTATTTACACTTGTTATATATACATACTAGGTTCCCTCTGCCTACCCTGCTGTGTGCGGGATACAGCGTGAAGCTAATTTAATTTTTTTTTTATCAAAGTAAAATAAATATTTAAAAGAATTAAAATTAAATGTGTTGTGCTATGTTTTTGCAAGTACATGTGGTTATTTACATAATACTTAAATACAATAAAATATATATATATATATATATATATTTTTTGTCTCTGTCTGTCTTTCTATTTCCCCGAGTTAATATCCAGAATAACTGAACTAATTTTTATTGGACTTTCAGTGATCGATTTTACTGATTTACCCGGGAAAAATCTTTTTACTCGTTTTCCTTTCACGCGTACATAGATACTATATGAAATAACTAAAGTCCTTTCTACATTAAATATGATAAGTTTGGCGAGCAATATCAAATAAAATCCCAAAAAACTAAAACTGTCGTGCCGTCCGACGGCTAGGTCATTTCGAATCAGTGACATCTCCTTAATTATTTATTAGAATGTTATACAGTAAACTATAATTTCAATCTAGATAAAATGCCTATTAGTGCCTATTATATTCATTTTCATAAGGATCAATATCAAATTATAGAAAATACATACAACAAAAACCCGATAAATATAAAGTAAATTAATTAAAATGGTTACTTGTTGTTACTGTGTTACTTTGCTCAACCTTAAGATATAAACATGAAACACACATTTTAAACATTATTTAAAGAACAATATTTTTGTAAAACATAATTTTTATGTGTCTCATAAGGTGGAGTCGGCGCACGTCATGTATGCGTTAAGCAAGCTCATTTTGGGTGACGTTTTCTTATAACAACAAACAAACTTTGCAAACCGTTGCTTAGCAACGGTCGGTTGTTATTAACATGGCAGAATAAATTGCCTGTCAAATTAAAAAGTATTTTAATATATTAGTATATATCGACAATATTACAAATATGAGAAAAAAAAGTAACCTATGTTCATCCGAAGACCCTCAAGTATCTCTATATGAGTATTTTATCACAATTGAATTAGCGGTTTGGCCCTGATTGCGTAAAAGACAGACAGACAGACAGACAGAGTTACTTTCGAATTTATAATATAGGTATGGATACTCTCGTAGTAACAATATTTAAATATGAATTCTAATGACAAGTTGTCTTGACAATATTTTAGAACGTAATGAACATGAGTGCCGTGTCGTTTGTGCTTATATTGGAAATCCACCGGAAAAGCCGCAGCACACTACCGCCACTTAATACAATCGATAATGGAAACATTATCAAATGACGTACTCGTAATTACAGTGACACCTATTACTACTCTATACGTAACTTATGCTAACAATCATTTGTGGAATACATCGTGACGCTGATAAAAAAAATCTATCCATTTATCGGATGGCAGGCTACAATTTACTCTGATAGGCGCTAATACTATCATTTTTTTCAGCTTCACGCTGTATCCCGCATGAATTTTCGAGGCATTGCGTGTTCAGTGGCGGAACTCAACGCCGACTCACTAATATAATCATTGCTTTTATAAATGGACTCACCACTTTATGTATTGAATACAGTAGCAAACTGTAATAGAATCAATGAATAGTATAAAGAGCTCGATTATCATTGATTCTATAAAGTTCGAGTAAGTAATATAGATGAATGGATGATAGGACAAAGAAAGATATCGAGTCTTTGTCTGTGGACGTCTGAGATCGCATGCGGGATATTTGCCGCAATCAGAGCCCGTATTTGTGCGCACTTAACTCCCACACAGGGAATAATAAAAAGAGACGATATATAATAGAACAAGAGATATGATATTAACTATATATTTAGTTATATATGCACACATATAAGCCTATACATAATTTATAAATTTGAATTAAAATAATCAACAAAAAGTAATAACGATAATAAACACATGAAGGTAAATAAGGAAGGGTTAAAAAAATATTACGAATTTCAAGAAAAAACAAACAACAATGACCCTGAAACCCTTGTTATTTAAGTACCTATAATATTACGCTACAAATAATTCACATTATGCATATTAAGGTAAACCATTCACAGAGAAATTCAAATTCAAATAATTTTATTTAAAATAAGAAGTTACATGCTTCATTTTTTGACCGTCAAATAATTTACCACCAGTTCACTAAAGTTAATGCCTCAGACCTTAGAAGAACCGGCGCAAGAAATTCAGCAGGACTTATTTTTTTAAAATCAATTTTATTAATTATCTGTGACAATGATACCTTTTATATATTATATAATATCATTTACAAAATCATTAATTTGGTAATAACCTTTAACACACAAACGTCTTTTCATAATTTTTTTAAATCGTGATATAGAAAATTCTCTAACGTTTTCTGGGATTCTGTTGTAAAATCGTACACATTGTCCCATAAAAGAATTACGGATTCGATACAACCGAGTTACAGGTGCACCAAGATTAAGCCTATTCCTAGTGTTAATATTATGAACATCACCGATTTTAGTAAAATTATTAATGTTTTTCTTAACATACATAATGCAATATCGCAAGCTCTATTTGTTGAATTTTAAGGTAAGATACAGCATCGCCGGGGCGACGGGGTGTGGAATGTTATCTAAATGAAGTTGATCAGGAATGGCGCCGACGACCGCACACTACTAAAACCACCACGTGCCGGGAAGGCAGATCCTAGTATTTCTAAGAGCACACTAATTAACACTTAAAACTGTAATCTCTTAGAATCTTTTTAAATTAAAAGTTACAGTAGCACAGTTATATTTATATTATCCACAAATTCTAAGTAATACGAAACTTTAAACGACAAATGATAATGTCGAAGTGGGATTTAGGCGATGCCCTCATTTATTGCTGCAACATTTTAAGAACAAGAGTAATGAGAATGCAGTAGAGGACAATGCATTTCAATAATCAATTGGTAGGATTGCTAAACTCGTTAGAGCCTTCCAGCTAGGAGGGAGGGAGCTCGGAAATCCTTGCACTCCATTCAATTACTTTAAAACGCCGCGTTTAATTCGATAATATTTCTCTGTTTGTCGGCTATCATTGTGTGTGGTACAATTTGTATTGCTGTAGCTGTGCTAAGTTAGTTAGTTAGTTTTTAAATTATTCTTCTGGTGAAATATACTTGTGACTATATTTGTGATAAATTTTATCAATTAAACTTAGTTTTTATCAATTAAAATAAATTTTGGAAAATGTTTATAAAAGTAAAATAAAATATTTTAAAAGTAAAATATTTCAAATTTTAAAAGAATTAAATAAACTTTAAAAGATTTTAAAAAATATACTTAAAGCAAATTTGTAAAATTATAAAAGGTACTTGTGAAATTGTTGAAAAAATCCGACAAACATAGAAAGACACAGTAGGGTTCTAACACTTAAAACCTAAACTGGTAACTTAATTTGGTTATTTCAAAAGAGAGACATCCTTAGATAAAGTTAAGTGAAAATTAGTTAATCAACTCTATAGATACAAATTATAATTATAAAAGTATTAAAATATTACATAAAATACAATAATTTATTTAGTATAATATTGCATTATATTCGCTATCATCCCGTGCATTGCGTCGCTGCGGAGCGGAGTGACGGATGGCTGTCGACGTTTCGCAATCTATCGCCAATCGTCAAATCGCCTTTCAGCCTCGCCTCGTGGGGGACGATTCGGTTACCACCACTTGTCACTTAATTTATATATTTATTGTATAATGTGTATTTCTATACTTATCTACTCATATAGTAATATTATAAAAGGGAAGAGTTTGTTTGGTTGGACGCCCGTATCTCAGGAACTGTGCTCCGAATTGAAAAAAAAAATTGTGTTGGCATCTATAAGAAGGAACGTAGGGCATATACATATAATCCATTTTGTTAATTGTTTCGAAATTTAACACATTTTAATACATTTTTGGAAACCCGACTTTACCTGGGAACCGCACAAAAACTTTTAAATCTCAAACTCACCACACCACCACAAAGGGCAAGATACAGACAGCTCATTCTGCAAGACGTTCGCAGCCAGGGGCAAGGGCAGTAGGCGAAGCAATTAAGAAATTGTTGGCGGTAGTTTGATATAATTATTATGACAGACGGATGCCATCTCTGTCTACCCGTGACCACAAACTAATGCAAAGTGATCAAAACGTCAGGTATCCAAAAAATGTATAATACGAAATATATGCGCTTAAGCCAATTAAAGAATTTCATTTAAAATATCTCTACTCTTATGCACTAAACACATTGTAATTTAGGCTGTAGGCACGCGTGCACCGCCAACGCAATTATTTCCGAGTAAATTCGGATCCCGCAAGATTTCCGAGATAAAAAGCCTATATGTTGCTCCAACTCCTTTTATCTTTCAGTAATAATCTCATAAACACAAACAAAAAGACAAACAAGCAAAAAAAAACGCATTTTTAAAGTGTTTCCGACATGTTCGACACTTAGGAAAGAACATACTTTTTTAGAAACTTACGATAATAATATAGAAAAATTCCAACAAGAAGGATTCATATATTTATATTATTAATTCAAATTAAATAATGTGAAGGAAACCGGTCCTAATATGTTCGTAGGCACGGTGTGTCCAGCAGCGGGTTAAAACCATGCTATTTGCCAATCGATAATGAAATTTTTAAATTAAAAAAGAATCCGGTGAAGCTCGAGTCGGACTTGGCCACCAAGGGTTCTGTACAAAAATTGGAGGTCTTGAGCTTTTCCTAAAATTCAAGCTTAGCTTAGCTAGAGTCCTTTCATCTGATACCTCACTTGTACTAGCGGCTTTAATAATAAATTTTGTATAGTTATCTGATATTTTCCTAAATTAGTATTACCTGTAAATGCTACCTGCTAAATTTCATAATTCTAGGTCAACCGAATATCCTACTAATTTATATTCCCTTCACAGTGTCGAAATAAGTAAGTATATGTTCAAATTTCAACTCGATATCTTTAAGCATTCTTGAGATAAAAGCTCTTGACAGACAGACGGAGGGGTGGACGGACAACAAAGTGATCTTATACTCTTTATAATCAAAATAAATATAATATCTTTTTTTCCTTAAGAGGTACGGAACGCTAAAAATAGAAAATATAAAAAAAATATACCTTTATAATTTAATGAAAGTTAGCAATATTTTAAGTTCTTTAATTAATCAGCTTCACGCTGTATCCCGCAGAAGAGTAGGCAGAGGGAATCTAGTGTTAAGTACTTTATTTACCGAATAATTGCCAAAGTAACCACTATTCAAATTTCAAATTCCCTAGTAGTACTTATCGATTGGTTGAATACGCAGATAATCGGGCATGGTTTGGCTCTTAGCTGGACTTTAGCTTTGAGCAGATATATAGTCATGTAAATGTTGTTTTTCAAAATTTTTTTTCAGGGGAACATTTTTGTAAGTAAAATTTCACGTCCATGAGTGTAACTAAAAAAAAACCTAAAAAAAATATCATATATTCTGCATGCAAGGAGTAATCTGAGTACGTTTTTAAAATAATGCAAATGTTTAAACAGAACAAAAACAGTAAATTCACAGTCAAAGTGAATTAATTAGAGTTGAAAGTGTAAATGTGCGCTGATTGCGCGCCGACCGACGACGTAATGAGCTACATACGACGCCTCACGCCGGGCGGAGTGCAGGGTACAAGATGCAGGGTACTAGATGTGGGGTACAAGATGTAGCGTACACGTTGTAGGGTACCGTGTAAGATACTGTTTCTGCTCTTTAAATTTGATCTCTAATACTTAGAATATTTGCGAATAAATGTAAAACTTTGTGTAAGTAAACTTGTAAGCCAGTTAAGTAGCAAAGGAGACTAAATCGATTGCATACATTATTGGGCCCAGAATGTAAAGACATGAAAATTTATGATTTAATACATTGAGGTTAAGGATCTTAAACTATTTTTTTTTTCATTTATTTCCGCTTCCAGATTGCCAATTGATCTAATTTTTGGTTTGATTTTTTGAAATCTAAAATTGGAAAAAAATTACCAATTTTTAGACAATATTTGAACTCTTTACATTTGAGCCCAAAACTTTCTGTCTCCTTTCGTAGTTTACACTTATTTAAAACATGTACAAAGACAAAAGATTATGATTATTTTTAACGAATAATACAAAATGTTGCAAAAAGCTTTGATTCAAAGTGTATAAGTACGTCCTATACATCCTTAATTACAGTGATTTAAGCCCCCGCACCGAGCACAGTTCCCAGTGCGACGGCACAGGTTTCGCAATGAAAAGCCTTATTAAAGTTAAGGTCAATTAGACGTCGCGACGCGATGCACTATGGCAGCTCGTGTCGGCTCCTGAACTTGTTTATAGTTTGTCATGTGACTCTAAGTTTAATCCTTTATGATAATGAACATCGAATATATGTTCTTAAAATAGTAATAAAGCAGATTGTGTTGTTGAAATGTATAAAAAAACATTTTTGTTCAAATATTTTAACATTTAGTTTTAAAAAATAATTATTATGGATTTATTTTATTTTAAAACAGTGTAATAAAGTGATTATAGTCTACCATTTTATTTAAACCATACCTTTCTACAGACAGATTCTTACCTCCTGGCATTAGTATTATAAATAAGTTGAATAAAATAAGCAGAAGTGTATATTCATTTTAGTTAAGACAATAGTATCTTGGTGAGTTGTACGCATTTATTTCAAAACGTGAGTAATATAAGTGTTAAGTCGAGGCAGTCCTCGTGAGTTCATCTCCATATTCGGTCATGGTTATTTGCATTTTTTTCTTATTTTCGTACATCGCTACGTCCTTCTATCACACTGATAATTCGCTATTTATATGCGAACCCACGGCAGGACACGACGAGGTTTCGGTTCCACGCCTTAATTAAGTTTACAATTCATCCGATCATGCCACCTTCAGTGTTTCTTTTAAGAGTTACACAATCTGAACTCCCTCCTGCTTGGATGTAATAAATTTATAAAAAAATTGAAAGGTTTTTGATCATTTGGATGTTGTCGTAGCTTTCAGATGAAATATAATTTATCCCAAAAATAGAAGTTTATGTGAGTATTTTTTTGGCTGCCGCCAGAGAAAGATGTCGTTGTACTTACAAAGATCACTTAATTGGCACTTTATTATTAATCTGAGCTAAAACTGCAATGTAAAGTGTCATAACAACCAGCTATTACCATAATAAAAGGAAGCGGGCGTCACGGGAAGGAAGGAGACGTCCCAGCGAAGTATTACGTGGGATTGTGAGAGTAAGTGATAAACTGAGCCGTTGATAGCGCAACACGCTAACTTGCCGCAGTTACTCAAGTGGAAATTTCGTTTCCATCTCCTCATAACATGAAAACTTTTTTCACTGGCTTCGTCCGGAATGAATTATTGTTGAAGTTGGTCGGATAGATAATAAACGCGATGTAACTTTTAATTATGAAACTGGAATCCCCGTTTTATCCGCCGCCCGCTAATTGCGACCACTTATCGAGTTACCCGATGTTTTCACGGGACCTCGCCTCTCTTCGACTCCCTCCGTCGACCTGAACTTCAGGTTCCGTGTAAGTTCATACTCAGATCGATTACAATCAAGTTTCTAATGAGTCTTGCATTTATTGTGTCGTGTCGTGTACTTATTGTATAAGAGGTGAATATCTTTCTACCTGAATATTTGTAAATATTAAAAGCGTATCAATCTGTGTTATATACTTAGTTCGTACTAAGCTCTATCTCAAGCTTTTTTATCCGACTGCGCGAGGGTTATATATAAGTATGTATGTATATACATATAATGTGTATTGTGTGTTTCCATGTGGCGTTGTAAAGTCCTTAGGAAATTTTGATGATTCACACGTCAATCGATTCATCAATCATCAGATTAGATCAGATCAGTCAATCAGTCATTGCGTGTTGCGTGGCGAAACTAAACGCCGCGCTTTGCCTCGACATCGGAGTGAAGAAATGAAAATATAAATTTATATAAATATTTTATTTCCTCGAGTAGGAATCGAACGCACAACCAATCGCGTTTACATCTTTTTAAAAAAAGGTTTATTTATTGATTTGTTACTAGTAACAGAGAATTCATTTCGATTTAAAATTGTTAACTACTTAAACCAATTTTAAGTAGTTAAAAACAGTGACAAAGAGACGAATAGAATACTTCAAAATAAACAAATCACAACATGTTAATATAAGAACGCAATTTGTCCCAAAAAGAAGGAACTGAAGGAATGTAAATAATCGTAATATATTTGATACAGTTATGAATAAAGTGTAAGAACACTTTTTCAAGTCCTTTATCGGAGGCGATATTCCGACAAATTCTAATAAATGTGGCGCCAATGTTCCTCAGACGTTGACGGATTTGATACACGCCTCCCGCTTCTCCAGAAAAGACTTCCTTTTAAATTGAACTCTCATATTGACTGATGATTGATGACCTCAAATAGATTTCGTACATGCGCGATAAAGTAAAAATATTTAATATTTGGTTTCGATAAAACTAATTCGAACGTTGGTTATGGGCGCTGTTGGAATCGATTTAAACAAACGCTTCGTTTGGCCGATAAAAACGCGGCACATCGAGGAGCTGGGAGCTGATAGCGCATACATGTGTCCTCAAATATTTATGAAGCACTCAATAGGATGGGTTTCGGTTATAGTCTGAGGGCCGGCCGCTATGCCGCACAAAATAATGTTAGCTTTATACCCATATAGTATGGAAAAAAAGTTTTCTTTTTACTTTTATCGATCACTAATAAGTAATGTATCTGATTTGGAAATATGGCTGGAAGGATTGATGCTAAATCTCATCAAGATTATAATAAAAAATAAAATAATAAAATCCGATGATGGGTACTCGTTTGGTTGGTAAACACATTGCCGGTAACAGATACACTATAATTTATGAAGTTTGTTTTTATTTATTAAATTAAATCAAATCAAATCAAATCAGATTCACGCTGTATCCCACACACTTCAGGGTAGGCAGAGGGAACCTAGTGTTAAGACACTCCGTTCCCTACTTTCTGCCGAATTCTGGAGGCATTGGGTGTTGAGTGGCAGAACTCAACGCCGTGCTTTGCCTCGACACCAGAGCGAAGAAATGGACATGTAAATTTAAGTAATTATTTCATCTCCTCGAGTTGGGATCGAACCCACAATCAGTCAGTTTTACAGTCACACTTAGTGCCCCTGCGCCACGACTGGCCTCAATTTTTATTTTGAATTTTTATTTATTAATCTTATAATTCTATTATGTAGTTATACTCTTATCTATCTACCACTGTACGACAGCACCGCGACGGGCCCTCGGCTCTAACAAACGGATTCCATAGTGGTTTATTTCACGAGCGGAATCACGCGCGCACACACACCTATCTCGTTCTGTGTATGTAGACATTCGCACACAGGTATACACACCTATGTATGTACGTGTAAACACGTACATATGCATACACATGAACACACACGTCGGTATTTACATTGCTTAGATGATAAATGTTTCACTATAGCGGAGCGCCGTCTATCGCTACCGTTCGATTCGTGATCTTACTTTTTCATGAACTGATTTATTAACACTCAACACTCAATGCTCGACACAAGTTAGGTAGGTTTGAATGTATTTTATTAGTTTTTTGCAAATTCATATCACTTTCATTATCTCTACATAAAGGAACAGAACTATATAACGGAACCGATAGCGCAGAGACGAAATATATGGACTTGAGACTTAAAGTTTGGCATGACCCATCTAGGGTAAGTGAGCATAGAAAAGCATTAAACAATTTTTAAAAAAATACCAGAAATGAAAAGAAAATATTATCTTGCACAATACTACATACTACACTAAATTTTGTACACTTTCATGACTTTTTTATGTCTAATAATATTTTTTTTCTATAGAAATAGAACATTCTTTGAAATGTTCCTCAATATCGCACTTACACACTGGCAGTATTTTATACATAATATAATCGAAAATGCCTCCACATTCAATACGTGTGTTAGTTTCAGGACATTACAATCTGTGATTTACTTTTACTTTGATTGAGATACTCATATTGTTATCTATATATGTATATATAAATATAGATGTATACGCTTAATGAGTGCCCTTCTGTCTACCGTAGTGTATGCAGAATATAGAGTGAAGCTAAAAGAATACATTCTCTTAAGATGACCACCTTTATTGTAGGAAGTTGGGCAGGTAGCTAAGTTTAGTATAGTTTAGTATTTTGATACAAAAGATAATAACAAATAATTTGGACGTGGTGAGATGGTGAGTAGTTTGAACCCTTTAAGCATCATGTACAATGATTCCAATAATATATTAAAAATCAGCTTCACGCTGTATCCCGCACACAGCAGGGTGGGCAGAGGGAACCTAGTGTTAAGACACTCCGTTCCCCACTTTCTGCTGAATTCTGGAGGCATTGCCTGTTGAGTGGCAGAACTCAACGCCGCGCTTAACCTCGGCACCAGAGCCAAGAAATGGAAATACAAATTTAAGTAAATATTTCATCTCCTGGAGTGGGGATCGAACCCACAACCAGTCGTTTTACAGTCACACCTCGTGCTGCTGCGCTACGACTGGCCTCTAAATAATCTGTTAAATAAAAATAATAAATAATATGCATATAAAAGCTTAAATAAAACATCTGTAACAGTATCAATTCCAAATGTAAATCACTTTGCAGTAATCCGTTCTGTTCCAGTCGTCGAGGCGAGTCGAGAGCGAGCAAAATATGAAATATATTAAGTTAGGGTCGCAAGTGGAGGCTGTGAGTCGGGACGAGGCGGGACTAAATGGGGTGATTGTTTTCGCAAAACATAAAACTACATTAAGCATCTCATTTCTCAGCGTTACAGTCGCCGTGCCACGCCCGTTCTCTTGGAACAATTGCGCTCTTGTACTACTGCACTACAAACTACAATATAAGTAAAAAATACAATACATTTAACATACGTATACATATAGTTATTTATATTACTTGAGACCGTTGTGGCACAGGGGATAGCGTTAGAATGTAAACGCGACGACTGTGGGTTCGATTCCCGCTCAGGGGAATGAGACAAAGCGTGGTGTTAGGCAAATTTTTAATTTGAGCGGAAAGTGGAGACACTAAGATCCTTTTGTTTACCCAATCTTCATGCTATATGTGGCAGCGTGAATATTTTTTTTCTTCTAGTGCATATACTTAATTATACAGTATTTACAAAGCGTTGTGGTCACGGGCAAGGCAGCGCGCCGCTGGTATATTATAAATGCTTATAGCTTTTTTACTTTTTAAAACATGAGCTAACATGCCAATGCGTGGCAAGTAAAATTTAAAATTACTTGTTTAAACTATTATTTGTAGACCTTCTATGTGGATATTTTTTAATAAAAAATCAGAGGCTATAGTTATATAAAAATCAACGCTGTATTCCGCACACAGCAGAGTAGGCAGAGGTCACCTAGTGTTAAGACACTCAGTTCACCACTTTCCGCCGATTTTTTTAGGCATTGCGTGTGGCGTAACGGAACTCAACGCTGGGCCTTTGTGCCAGAGCGAAGACATATACATACAAATATTAATAAATAATAACTCAATCCCTCGAGTAGGATCGAACCCACAATCATCGCGTTACAGTTACACCCTTGTGCCACTGGGCCACGACTGCTTGAAGCTAGTCACTACATAGTATACAACAAAGTCGCTTTCCGCAGTCTGTTCCTATGTATGCTTAGTTCTTTAAAACTACGCAATGGATTTTTATGCGGTTTATTTTAATAGATCGAGCGATTCAAGAGGAAGGCTTATGTTTATAATAACGTCCATTATGTAGTAGAGAAATACAGTTAGTTTGAGGTTTCTAATGTGATGTCGTAAATAATTACATTTTTTCCGCTTACATTGTAAACCCAGGCTGAATCTTACGAGCTTAAAAAAAACCGCGTTTACCGATATTTTTTTTTTTCAAACATTCAATTGAATAATTTTATGGGAAGTACGGAAATGTGACTTAATGTTTTAATAATCTTCACATTAGAAATCTTTTAGTGTTTTGCAAACATATATTTTACATTAAAACGAACGTAATTCAGTGTCTTACGTAAATAATTGGGTTGTCTAAGCGGGCGAAGCCGCGTGTGGGTCGTTAGTTATTTATATATTATATAGTAATTTCATTATACATTGTGAAGTATACAGAATGTTATGAACAGGACATAATGAATGTACGTCGAGTAATGTCTCCACTCATTCGTGTGAAATAGCTTTTGTGTGTAATGTGAGAGTGGATATTGTTATGTTGCTCAGTTTAAAAAGAAATCTCCATTTGCAGACGAGCAAATTGAGGAAAAATTCTCTTTTTCTCATTTTAATCCAACAGATTTCGTCTCGCAGTTTTTCGTCACACAATATTACTTATTTATATGTTATTTATAAACTGTACTGAAAAGGACGGATTCGTCAAATGTGACGTATTTCCGGATTTCGATAGCTCGCTTCCCGTATTGTCAAAAAAGATATATATTATATATATCTAAATATATGTTGGCAAGTATGTGCATGAAAGATACATCATAATATATTTTTTAAAATATTGTGTACATTTTATAGTTTTATTTTTCGACCGTGATGGTAGGTGGGTGGAGTGCCACGTATCGAGATGGAGTGGATGATACTTGAGCTTGTGACGTACTGTGCGGTTACAAAATTCGGCGGCAGGTAACAGGTAAAACATTTCCCCAGAACACTACCCATAGTTACATTAAATACTCGTAAATAAAACAAAATGTCTTTTTAAAGTTTCATGCTTCATTCCACTCATAGCAGATAACTAGTGAACCAAGTGTGAGGAAATTTTGTTCCTATTAAGGTATTTTCGTTCCCCACTTTTCGACGAATTTTGAAGACCTTGAGTGGCGGAACTTAACGCCGCCTTTTGCTTTCACACCAAAGCGAGGAAATGTACATAATTTAAATGTAAATTAAACATTCGATTGAAATTGAACCCACAACCAGTCGCGCACTTGTGCCCCTGCGCCACGACTGAATAAAATATATACTTATCTATATTTAATATTATAAAAAAGAAGAATTTGGTTTGGTTGAACGCGTTAATCTCAGAAACTACGTTCGATTTGAGAAATCCTATTTGTGTTAGATAGTTAATTTATCCAGTAAAGATATAGAAATTATCCAATTATGATGTTAAACGTACCTGCCATCAGAGTTAGCTCGGACACTTGGAATTTGTCATTTTTGTTTACACAACTCTTACTCTTTTTTCCATCTGATAAAGCCTTTTTGTATTTTTGTAGGAATTTTTCAGAGTTGTATTCATAATGTTTATTCGGCATGCTAGTTACAATCGCACCACATTTAATGAAACAATAATTTTTTAGAGGTACGTTTTCAAGTAGCATTATTAGTCCTTGAATGCTAATTAAATCTCGCATCTTTGAGCGTGCTCAGTGCACAGTGCAGAGGCGACGCAGTACCACGGTGTTAATTACCTCGATACATATTATAGACCGTTACAGTACGGTCGACGAGTCATGGTCGATCTGAAGTAAGTAAGTAACTTAGTTTTATGAACTTTTGCACATTTTGCAATCGTTAAAAAATAATCAAAAGTAAGAAAAAATCCTGAAATCAAATCTGCTCAGCCATCTATAATTCTATAGCTATATTCAGAGCAGCTACGACACGTCGTGGCCTGTACATGTGTGTGAATTTAGTATTTACATATCACGTTCGCGCTGCACTCTGAAGTGAACTAGTTATCCAATTATTTTGCGCTACATCCCCAAGGAGGAACAGGACGTAATGGCGGCATTTCATAAATTTAAAATCAATAATCAGCTTCACGCTGTATCCCGCATACAGCAGGGTAGGCAGAGGGAACCTAGTGTTAAGACACTCCGTTCCCCACTTTCTGCCGAAATCTGGGGGCATTGCGTGTTGAGTGGCAGAACGCTTGGCCTCCATACCAGAGCGAAGAAATGGAAAAATAAATTTAAGTAAATATTTCATCTCCTCGAGTGGGGATCGAACCCGCAACCAGTCGATTTTACAACCACACTTTCGTGCCGCTGCGCCATGACGGCCTCTATATTTCATAAATTGTTTATTAAAATTTAAAAAATATTTCTCAAATAGTTGTTTTTTTGCAAATATGTATTGATACTCAATTACATTATTGAATATAAATTTGGAATCTTTTTGCAGACACGTGCGGCTATGTAGGTCAACGATATCGAATTTTAATACAAAAATCTGCACTGATATTAAGCCGGTTAAAATCTCAACGAGATTACGCTAATCAAATTCTGCGGCCAATTCCGTGGCATGGCGGGCGCGGGGGCGGGGACGACCTGTGGTGCAGGAGGGGGGTGGGGACGCCAATTAAAAAGTTGATGAGCTAGTGAATCGCAGTAGTAACTTGCCTCGCAGCCTTACTCTTCACTAGTATACTACATTCCTACTGTTACTATACTACTTCGATATCTTTCTAATTTTACTAACCGTAGCTTTTGTTGTAAAGTTGAAATAAATAATACTTAAATAAAAAAAACTAGATAGTTATAGAAGCCGTAATGTAAATTATATTTCACCGTCTAACATGCTCATGAGCTCTTCTCATAGCCTATTATTTAATAAAAGCATTAATTGTCAAACTATTTCAATGAATTTTTTACTGTTATGCTGTCACTGGATCGACGGCAGTGCCACTGACGCACTTCGTCTTTTGTTGTGCTACAATTATTTAGTTATTTGTTAAAAGTATGAACTCTTTATGTAGATTAATTTACTAATTTTAGTCAAGAGATAAGAATAATAAATAGTACATTATAGTGTGATCCTTAGTTTTTATTGATAACAAATATCATCGAATTAATATTTTTTATTTCTACAAAAAATCAATTGTATGTATCTTACACAAAATCCTGTGATAATAGAGCTTTAGGCCAGGATTTAACGACGAATGCAAGGCTATTAAGAAATCGTTGGCGGTAGCTTACATAATAATTATGTCAAAGACATAATAATTATGTCAATTGACAGACGGATATCTCCTACTACCCGTTAAAACGGACTACGGTAAAGTGTTCGAGACGTCTGGTTTCCAAAAATGTATAATACTAAATATGTGCGAATAATTCGTTGAAAGAGTTTCATTTGAAATTTTTAATATTCACAAAAGTCAATGAGATGAGTCATTAAGATGAAATTACTAAGTACGATAAGGCCTTTTGCATATTCAAATGATTGAATAAAACAGTTTCACATAATTTTCAGCATAGTAGAATAGGCAAGACTAACGTTTTGCTAGGACAGTTTGTTCTTTGTTGTCTGTAGGGAAAATGGAAATGATAATAAAAAAAATATCATTTATAAAAAAATATAAAAAAATAATCGAACCTACAATCATCGTGTTTATAGTCAAACGCTGTCCCACTATACCACAACAGCATGAATTATTAATCTAATTTACCTTCACGCTGTATCTCTTCATTATTAAAATTATAAATATTTACTATATGATAATAAAAAAAAATCAACAATCATTAAAATTAATATTGAAAAAATGACTAGATTTTGTAGAGTACATATCTACTAAATAAGTGTAGATGAAGGACAACACTAACTTAGTACAGGAGCTCGACAGACAAATTACTGAGAGGTATTTTTGTGGCGCCGATCGTTCATCGCATTATAGTTTTTGCGGGATTTATGTTACTGCCACTTACAATTTCAGCTGTTTGTTGAACAAAAGATAATTTATATTTAATTTAATTATGCTCTTCAATAAAAAAAAAATTGAAAGTAAGTTTTCTTAAGTCCTTTTCAGTTTAGAAGATTGCAGTGATTTATTTGTTCTCGGTGTCATAAATAAACAGATTTGAATGATTGAATGATTTCCATTTAATTTTGTGAGTTTTAAAAAATTTAAATTATGTTTTTGAATAAAAAGGTAAATAAAATCAGATTTTTTGCTCTAAAAGTTATAAGTAGGTACTACACTTTACTGTAGAACTGCATAAAATTTTTTAACTTTATCTATTGTTGATACTTTTTAAAGTAAAAATTATCAACATTCGTCAATAGTTTTGAAGTAGGATAATTCTTTATATTTCATGGTTTTTATCCATACTGTATATACGTGTGTTGCAGTTAAGGATAGATACCAATAACGTAAACATTTACTACTAAATACTACTAAACGTTGCCGATCTGCCACTTTTAATTCTCTAAAAACATACCCAAACGAGAAAGGGATATCTGTTGTTTTATTTTACGCAATTACTTATTTTCTATAATAAACCCAAACAACGTTCTACTTCACCGCCATTAGCTACGACTCGATTTGGTACGTGAGAGGTGCTTTGAGTGTATGGTACATTACACAAAGTGAAACGTCTACAGGCTAGAACAGATTCGTCATCTGCAGAGGAACATTGAGATATGGTGATAGTGATATTTTCAATCAATTATTAATAAATATTCCTTTACGAATACTAACCTCAAAATATCTTATCAAATTAAATTTAATATAATAAAAAAATATGTTATAACACTGTCAGTAATGTGGAACTGTATTTAGAAAAAATATATAGTAGTGGAAATAATATTAGTAAAGTTTTATAATAGTTTCTATTATACTTCTTTTTTTAACATAATTTAATAGTTTCCTTAATACAATTAAAAAATAACTATTTTAATATAGTTTAATTTAGAATCGACGAGGTAGTTCTCACAAAGTGTAAACTTCGATAAGTTAATTTAACGTACCTGTTATAGTCCGGAAGTCCCTCAACAACACAACACGGCCGCCTATTTCAAGTTGCTCTAAGGTTTGTTTCTGGAGCGCTACTCTGTCCCAAGACAGACAGACCCTTACTACGTGGGGGGTTTATGGGGCATTTAGGTCTAGGCCTTTAATATTTTTTTATCAATTTTGCACCCATTTATGTATAAATTGATAGTATTCATCAATATATTTGTATGTACGGTTTTCTTTCTGTCAGTTATTCAGAGTTGCAATCGGAAGCGTAATATATAATATGGCGAAATTTAGTGCTCCTTGTTTATATTCAAATTTGAATTATCCTTAAATTATACATATTTCAGTATTAACTGGACACGACCTTTCAGCTACAAGGTGCAGAGTGAAATTCTGTTAAGTTTTTTTAAATATTTATATAGAGGGAAGAGGCAATGCTTATGATTATATGTCGTATATAGCTATTATAAATGCCTGATATTATCATGTATTTTCTAAGTTCTAGTGAGTTTAAAAAATAGTACCGTAACAATGTCTACAACATTTATTAATTTTGGGATCTTTTTTTCAATTTTGTTTGTTGCTTCGTTATACAGGACTTTGTTCCCCACTTTCTGCCGAATTCTGGAGGCATGGTGTGTTGAGTGGCAGAACTCAACGCCGTGCTTAACCTCGACACCAGAGCGAAGAAATGGAAATATAAATTTAAGTAAATATTTCATCTCCTCGAGTGGGGATCGAACCCACAACCAGTCGGTTTTACAGTCACACCTCGTGCCGCTGCGCCACGACTGGCCTCAATACTATATAATACAGATTAACAGTTATTCAGAATATAAGACTTCAATTTTAGAGCAATTTAAGTAACAAACAAAAGTAAAATACTCAAAAAAAATACAAAAAAGTTAAAATATTAAAAAAAAAATTAAATTAAATCAGCTTCACGCTGTATCCCGCGCACAGCAGGGTAGGCAGAGGAAACGTAGTGTTAAGACACTCCGTTCCCCACTTTCTGCCGAATTCTGGAGACATTGCGTGTTGAGTGGCAGAATTCAACGCCACGCTTAATCTCGACACCAGAGCGAAGAAATGGAAATATAAATTTAAGTAAATATTTCATCTCCTCGAGTAGGGATCGAACCCACAACCAGTCGGTTTTACAGTCACATCTCGTGCCGCTGCGCCGCGACTGGCCTCGAGTTAAAATATAAAATGATAATATAAACATAATTTCTCTTTCAGGTCAAGTATGTCGTAAGTAGGTAAATGTAACACAGTTGTAGTGTTGTACCTGCGCAATGTACGAGTGTACGCGTCGCAGGTGTCGCCGATTTATACTTGTACCTCAAAGTCTATATACAAATAAAAAATTATATGTTGTCATTTTTTATGGCGAACCGTGTGGGAGTAAATATTTTTTAAATAGAAATCAGAGTATAGAGAAATAACAGTTGTCTTATAGGTAATGAAATATATGTAATATAATAAGATCATTTTAGTAGTTGACATAATTATAATACGTCGTTTAATAATAAGACATATTTCTTACCTAGTGTTTTCAGTAAGCTGGTAAGTATACCTACATTATGCTCCTATATTTAGTCTTAACGTATAATTCGCACAAATATATAAAGTAAATTCATAATGTTGTACATATATTTTTTACTTTATGCATATTGTATCATATGTAAACAATTTTATTTAGTCACGATTTTCAGTTTCCTTCGCGACGGCGTTCTCCGTCTCGCAATTACATCCGACATCACTAGCGAGTACAGCGCCCCACCCATGTGTAGCAACACTCGCTACTACTGTTGTAAGTAATCGTTCACAACTTGTTCTCGAAGTTGTATGCAATATATATTTTCTCGTCGGTCATTTATCTGGGACACGTGGGCTTTTTGTAGGCATTAAGCGCCTTAAAACGGTCATTTACCTTCGTAATTTCAGGAGAAAACTCAATTGTTTTTGTCGAATCCCGCGCTAGAGAACGTAGCGAGACGGACGCGCGATAAATATGAAACAAAATTAAAATGCTTTGGAAACTGGAGGAAAGAACGCCGAGGGAAAATATTTTATTGTTTAGTTACTATTTTATGACGAGTACTGACTCAGGTGGATCGAAGTACACATGACTTACGCAGCTTTCGTGAAGTGCACTTAATAAACTTGAATAGTTACATAATCGTAAAATACGTTATATTTACGTGTAAAGGGTAAGGTTGTAATGGTGGTGAGGGTCTTTGTTAAAATAGCAAACAAAGAAAATAAGTTTACCGGAAATAAAACATTCAATTATATAATAACCACTTCTCAAAGTACTCCACTCAAATCTCTGTCTCGAATGATCTGAATTGTTTTTTTGTTTTTACGATAAAGCTTATAAGTTTCATACACAGAAGGAACTCTAATCCCCTCCCCCTGCGCTACTTGTCCACCCTCCTCCCGTTGCCGTCCTCGCTCCCGGAATAATTCATCTTATATAGGCTGCATAATATTTTCTTTTCTATACTGACCGCTCCCTCTCCAGTGACTCGTAAAATATTATTATAGAAATTCTCATATTGAGTTTTATTGTTATATGTTGGTATATATATATATATATATATATATATATATATATATATATATATATATATATATATATATATATAAAATGAGCTTTACGCTGTATCCCGTACACAGCAAGGTAGAGGGAACCTAGTGTTAAGAAGGGAATTAATAATAATTCATTCGCTCGATTGGGGATCGAACCCATAACTGTAGCGTTACAGTCACACCCAGTTGCGTCACTCGGCTTTAACCTGAAAATAAATATAATTCAGATATAATCTTTGAGGCCGTTATGGCACAATGGATTGCCATTGCGCCTGACAGTAAATGCGACGATTTTGAGTTCAATTCCTGTTTGGGGATATTAATTATATTGCTTTCTTCGTTCTGATAACAAGATTGTTGTTGACAAGTTGAGTTCCGCACTGGATAATTTGGTGGAAAGCGGAAAGTAGATGTTACAACAGTAGGTTCCCTCTGCCAACCTTGCCATTAGCGAGATGCAGCGTGAAACAAAAAAAAAACATAGTATAACATACTCACTTTGATTACAGTCAGGCGCCGACACTGCACCGCGGTGGCCTACTAGTAAATGTAGCATATCGCTACCATTCGCGAATATTTCATATTTTTATTACATGTGGAATATATTCCGCACGATTTGTTCCCTCGTCCACGCCGCTTCCGTTATTTGTCTCTTGTTTAGATTGTGTACGGTCGCCGTTGCTGTGAGTTATTACTATGTTAGACACTTACAGCCTGCTACTATATAGGAATATAATAAGTACATATAAATATAAGTACGTATGTATTTTTTTATTAATTTCGCTGTATTCCACATATTACTATATGTGGAATACAGCGATAGTAGGGTAACCAGAGGGAACCTAGTGTTTCCGTTCCCCACTTTCCTCCGTACTCTGGAGATATTGCTAGCTGAGTGGCGCAACTCAACGAAGCGCTTTGCCTTGACACGAGAGCGAAAAAATGGAAATATAAATGTAAATAAATATTTCATCTCTTCGAGTGGGTATTAAACCCACAACCAGTCGCGTTTACAGTCACACTTTGTGCCTCTGCGCCACGACAGGCCTTACCCGCCGGATAAATAATATGAATATGCCTAAATATTATTAATATATATTTATTAATTATTGACTCTATCCAGTTTTTGATTTATTTATTGACTCTATCCTATTATAAATTATAAAGTTTATATAATTGATGGTTACTAAATCTATGGCGTACGTCACCTCTGCAGGTCGCTTGCTCTGTGCCAGCGGTAGCGGCGTCAAAACAATATTTATTTCTCTATTTCTTCAACTAAAAGGTTTCCTTTGAAAAGTGTCCACAATACGATTCTTTCTTAAAGCTGTAAATAGTTCTTTCTAAAGCATAATTAAACTCATAATGATGCAGCACCTATCGTGTAAACTTATCTGTAATTAATGAACTATTATTTCTTATAAAACTCTCAACGCTTCCTACATTCAATAGAAACTTGCTAAATTCAATTCAGATTTTTATTATTTACTGTTTACTTTTGTAAATAAAATAAAAATCAGCTTCACGCTGTATCCCGCGCAAAGCAGGGTAGGCAGAAGGAACCTAGTGTTAAGACACTCCGTTCCCTACTTTCTGCCGAATTCTGGAGGCATTGGGTGTTGAGTGGCAGAGGTCAACGCCGCGCTTTGCCTCGACATCAGAGCGAAGAAATGGAAATATAAATTTAAGTAAATATTTCATCTCCTCGAGTGGGGATCGAACCCACAACCAGTCGGTTTTACAGTCACACT
The DNA here is from genome assembly GCA_013403705.1 of Heliconius hermathena. NCBI lineage: Eukaryota > Metazoa > Arthropoda > Insecta > Lepidoptera > Nymphalidae > Heliconius > Heliconius hermathena. Next base: position 314,592 of record JAAIXJ010000190.1, read on the forward strand.
TTGTGCCCCTGCGCCACGGCTGGCCTTTGTAGATATTTACTAATATAAGTAGCGACATCCGGTAAGTATGTCGTAATGAAATATATATATTCAGTCTATGTTTCACATACAAACAAAAAATATAGCAAGCTCTCAATGTTCAATAAATGATAAACGATAAATATCACAATTAATAAGAGGCAAATGTGATCAAGAATATACATATTTGAAAGTAAAATATAATTATTCAAAAAAGAGGCCATCATGGCACACTGGTACTCCTTAGCTTACATGCGAATATTGTAGGTTCCCTTCCCATAAATGCGGTATTTATGAATTTGGAAACGACAATAAATATCACGCAAAAAAAGTTGTGGGCGAAGACTGAAGAAGAAGATACATAATACAGTATGTAAAATAATTTAATTATCCATAGGTCTCCAGCAGCTACAAGCTACAGGCAGGCTGTAAATAGTAAAAATAACGCCACGCCAGAGCCAGCAAAGGAGTGTCACGTACTAGAACATCTGCGTCGATATAATTCTCTCCAAGGAAAATCTTTTATTCCTTACTAGCGGGCGCGCGCAGCTTCGCCCGCTTATCTGCACCCTTAGGGGTGAATTCTAAAAAAACCACGAAACACGTGTTCAATAAAATATTTTTAACATTTTGAACTTAAATCTTTATAAAAATCGGTGGCGATTTAAAGACTTTTCCATACAAACTTTCAACCCCTATTTCATCCCTTTAGAGTTAAAATTTTTCAAAATCCCTTCTTAGTGGATGTCCAGATTATGAAAATAATCATCTGTCCAAATTTCACGTTTCTACGCACAGTGGTTACGGCTGTGCGTGCGTCTTACCTCAGTCAGTCAGGTACATGTCCTTTTATATATATAGATAAGGAAGTACAAACAACTCTATTTGTGCGCAATAAGGTAGGAAATATTGTAATAATGGTGAATGTTGACTATGATTATTGGTATTTGTAGATTTTAAATATATTATATTTCAAATGTTCTTAGATTTTTTATCCAAGTATATAATTGTTGTTGCCGTTTTCTAGTTTTTTATATTCGGTTCTAAAAATGAGGCTGTGCCAAGTGATAAGCGGTTTTCAAAAACATTTAGGCGGCAATGGAAAGATGATTTATATTGTTTGTACACTACAATAATGTTATTATTTCATTTACAAAATTTTATTATAATTAGGTGTTTGTGCTTAAAATATGTCTTTAAATCGAGTCAGCAAGATTTTTTTAAATTTTGTTTATAAAATTATAGGCGTTACTAGCTTTCAGATTAATTTATTTTATTATCCCTAAGTCGACACTACTCTTATCGACTCTATTCAACAACTCAACTAATTATCGTGGTGCGCGATTACAGATGTATTAAACATCACTGAAATACTCGAAATTTAAGCAGTACATATAATTGGTATAAGTTATCAATTCGAGACGTTCATTACTTCGTCTGCGCCAATATTTTGCATCAACAATATGAAAATAACCTTATTTTCAAAACAATAGAGTCTCATATTGATTGTAATATATTAGTGAACATTCAGCTGTATTATTGAGAGTAACAAATATACGGGGATGTTGTCGGTAGTAATGTTTACGACGGATTAAAGCAAAGCACTACTTCGGTAAGCTCTTATATAAGTCTGAAGAATTCCTAGCAAATCAGCTTCACGCACACTGCAGGGTAGGCAGAGGGGACCTAGTGTTAAGACACTCCGTTCCCCACTTTCTGCCGAATTCTGGAGGCATTGCGTGTTGAGTGGCAGAACTCAACGCCGCGCTTGTCCTCGACACCAGAGCGAAGAAATGGAAATATACATTTAAGTAAATATTTCATCTCCTCGAGTGGGGATCGAACCCACAACCAGTCATTTTTATAGTCACACATTGTGCCGCTGCGCCACGACTGGCCTCACTTGTGAGGATGTCGAAACGATTCGAATTAGTGGCAAGTTAAGTCTAAATAAGTGTGGCTTAGTGCTTGTGCAGTTTATACATGTCGTGTTGATTAACTAGCTGCACGGCTTCACCAGCTAGAATTATACGAATATTTATTTAGTATTATTCAAAAGGATTTAGGGAAAATTGATTGATTTTTATTTTAGCGTGGTTATTTTTAATTTATTGGGATTTTATTTAATTTTGCTTGTAAAAATTGTCGTAATTAATAGAAGAATATGTAGTTATTTTATATCAGTCTAGGTAGGCGGCAGATCTCGCGGAAATTTCGGGACCAGGTATAAACGCAGACACTCATTTAAATTTTATTTATATGTACAAATATATACACATATAGATGAATAGATTGTAATTTAGTTCAACTATTATATTTCTTCGTTAAGGCTGCATTTCATTATTTCTTATACTTTACTGTTCAACTTTTGTTGAAGTGACATTTTATTATTTTTTAAAGCTGGACTGTTACGTTTGATGTTCCAGATCGTCAGTTATTAAATGACAATATGAAATCCTAATCTCGCTCAAAAACTATAGTTAAAAGGGAAATTCATTATTTTTTATCTGGATTGTTATAATTGTTCATCAGATTTTCAGATATTTAATTTTTATATAAATAATAAAATTCATCACCCTCTTCAACGTTTGTTAGGAACGCTATTAATTGTTTTTTATAGTTTAGCAAGTACATTGCGGTTCTACATAAGGCGTAATAGTCTTTGAAATTTAATATAAGACACTTACGTTGCCCACTTTCCGCCAGATTATGAAGTAAACGCCACGATTCACGTGTCGTTATCAGAGAAAGATAATGAAAATATTAAATTTTTCATGTCCTCGACTGAGAACCAAACCCACGACCTATCGCGTGTAAGTATGTGCTTTTGCACCACGACTAGCCTAATACACACAACAAAAATAGTTTGAAGTTACAAATACGTCCAGCAGCTTCTAAGATAATAAAAATAATAATAAATAATTGATTTTCTATTACTAATTATATATTTTTTTCTTAGAAGTATTAATTGTACAGATACACTTTTTTAATGTTTTATTATTGAACTAGCGGCCCCCGCTTTACCCCCTTCAACTATACGAAGATTTATTTAAGTGTATTTACTTTAGTATGATTATTTATACTGTTATTCACTAAATAAACTGTAACTTAAGTCTTTTAAAGTCAAATTAGTCCCTAATTTGATTTTGCTTGTAAAAATTGTCATATTTGGATGTGAATGTAAACAATGTGTTATGGAATAATAATCGCCTTCTCTAAAATATCTGTAAGTGAATATTCTACGAATTAATCGATGAACGTGAGGTTAATGCTGTTAGTCTTATTGGTCTTTTCAGCTACATCGAGTAGGTAGGGAAAAAGGTACTCTGTCTCTGAGAAATTGCAACTACTATGTGGCTACTTAAGAGGACATCACACGGTGGCAAGGGCTTTTCAAACTTCGGTTTACGGTCTACAATCGGGCTGAGATGTTTCCTATTCGATGCAAGCCAGCCGCGACATGAAGACGCGACTGCGGACAAATTAGATTAATATAAGAGAGCCAACGATCCCTAACCGTTGGACCCGGCCACGGCACGGTCGGGCTGTCAAATAAACTGGACTGCTGTTGTTTGTGTAGTGTTTTTCTTATCTACATACGGGGCATTGGCTATTGTAATGGCGTCATCTGAGTCTTATATTCGCTTTTATTTTTGATAAGGGGGTTTGCGTGCGAGCCTGCACGTTCAAAGTAGCGTTTGAATGAGCCTTTGTAGTGCTCGTGAATCGATTCCAACAGCGCACCCGCGCTCGTATCGCTTTATATACCTACAAAGGTTGTGATTCGTGTTCCACGTACGTCCATTCTGAGCTGAACCGTATTTAATATCATTGTTCTAAAGACCTGAGGTCAATTTAAATTGAACAATTCTAAATGTTGAAATCTCTGATTGATTTTTATCATAATAAAATCTCGTTTTTTTATCATTATACTAATAATTATTTTGCAAACAATATCAAATACCAAAAACATTGTAAGCTCGGTTCAGAAAATTCAGTCAATTCAATAAAACAGTTGTATAACGTAACTATTTTATCACTTAGTAATTTTGTCGAATAAAATAATTTTATTTAAAATCCAATTCTAATAAAAAAGCTACATATTAAGGGAAGCTTGCCAAAATTTATTCACTTTATTATAAAAAAGCAAGAACGTGACTCATATTGAATGCTAGCAAACAAAGCTCTAGTTGCTAGGACACGCGCTATTCTGTCTTTCCTTATTTTATTCTAATGTATTTTTATTCACCACCATTTGCGTTATTATTTTATTATATATCATATATTATAATAAATATCTTATAATTAAATGATAAAATAATTCCACACAGGATGGGATGACTAAATTATTCTAAGCTCAAATCAGTTATCTTAGTATATTAAAAAGAGATTAACCCAAATTAAAATATTCTAAACTGATACAGTTTAGTTTAGTTTATCTTTATGCAAAAATAAAAAAAATATAATTACTATTTTTTTACATTGAATTTCTACTTTGCGCTCAATTTTCAAGATATTTCGTGTTGAGTGACGGAAGTCAACTCCGTACTTTGTTTGTTACCTGGGTGAGAAAAAGAAAATTTGGTTTGAATGGGAATCGAACTCGCGACCGTCGCATTTACAGTCAGATTCCTTTAATTACAATTAATTAATTATTTGCAATCGCGAACTATAAAGTGGTTCTTCTTAGTCTGAATTACATTCTACGAGTATGTCTATAAAGCTTTCAAAATACAATCTTTGTATCTTTATGTGATGTTATAGTCTCAGGAAGGGTTTATCCTATATATGTAAGTTATAAGGGTCCTAAAAAAGACAGCCTCGTCAATTTACTACAGAAACTCTTCCACCCTCTAAAGTGAATCACATAATTTTATGCACTGTTGAATATCTTTATAGAAAATGTTATGGGGATTACTTTTTGTGTCCCCGTATTCTTTATTCTCTGCCTTAAATCTTAGCACATTATTATTTAAGAGAAAGATTTAAATGTTTGGATTTATTGACGTTTTACAAAAAAAGCCGAATTAGGTAAAATTCGCGTATTAAGTTTTAAAAGTGATCTAATTTAAAATTTATAGTATGTCACGACTGTATGCATTTCTATTTGAATAATCTACGAAACTCACATTTAAAACTATAAAATATATTATATATATTCATGTATAAATCTATATATTTTGGGAGCCTATATTTTTTTATAAGTAAAGTTTTATATATCATTGTTAAAATACTAACAGAAAGCCACCTTTATAGCGTTAATCAAATTCCGTAGTAGGATTAGTTTCCAAGCAACAAATTTTATTGTAATGAACACAATGCGATTTAGTAAAAATATTATGTGAAATAACTTATTATTATTTTAGTTTTAGTATGAAACATTTGCTATAAACTATGATATAATAAAATTGAAATATTTCTTCTAATGAAGATACTTGTGAAAAGTTTTTGAGGAAACCGTTGAACTAGCGGTATACCAACTAACTTACTAAGTAGCGCTGAGTGCTTCAAATGAGAATAGAGTTGTGCTATAAAATCTTTATAGCACAATAATTTCGGCAGAACGTCTTCGAAACTATTACAAATTTGTATAATATGTAGAAGAAGGCGCTACCTGAGACTGTGCCTGTTTGAGCACATACGTACGATACGTAAAGCAAAACCTTAGTACCTCTTATTGGGAAATTTACGCAGAAGGAGGAGTGAAAAATTTAGCTAACTGTGCCAAATTAATTGATATAGAGAAGTGCATTAATTCGTTCTCTAGTACAGTACAAATGTACATATAATACATACATATGTACGTTAATACACACATATATACGAACAAACATACTGTTATATGGGTCCGTTCCGAGTTCTTTTTAAAAAAAAGATTTTATTATTTTTCACTACATTTATTTGGTAGAAATTAAAACACAATAATTAAAACACAATTTAAAATAAGACTTAGTACAAAATAGGATCGAGTCACAATGATACAGCGGAGATACAACGGAGATAGGAGAATGTGTGGCTGTAATGAGAGTTCCGGGTAGACTAACTGCGCGTCTCCCAAAGAGTACTTTTATATTAATGATATAATGTATACATAGCGTTAAACTAATGCAATGCTGCATGTTAGGGTTCAAACCCTGTATATAACAATACGTACATACGTAAATCGTAGATACATATTATATATACACACCCACGAGCGCAGCCACACATGCACGCACGCACGCACGCTGAAAAGGATGAAACTGAAAAATAAAGAGCTTAGCCCTAAACATGGTATTTAGATTTTCACATAATTTACACTTTAAATGAAATTATTTAACAGGATTAATCGCGAATATTTAGTATAACATACTTTTGGAAACGTTTTCGAAGTCCGTGGATACGGGTAGACTGAGGTGGCATTCGTCTGTTAGTTGACATCATTATTATATGAAACTACCACCAATGATTTCTTAATTTCCTCGTGTACTGGATTCTTGCAGAATAAGCTGACTGTACCTTGCCCTCTGGTTTGAGATCAAATATTTTATGTGTGGGTCCAAGTACCACCTTGGAAAGTTTCCAGCTGTCCGCTACATTAAAATTAGGATGTTTTTGTATATCAATAACCTCATCATCAGATCATTCTAGAAATTTATCTGTTTTCCTTAGAGAGGATTTGGAGTGTATCTAACCAGATGTAATTAATGGTTGAGCTTATTCACAATATGTGCACACACAGCTGACTTCGATACTTCGATTTACCGTAATTAAGATATTTTTTACTTATCTTTGTACTTTATGCTCTTTCTGTGGTATAAAGCCATAATAGTGTCATTTAATTCATAAGTATCAAGTTGGGCTGCCAAATTGATTGAGGAGAATGTACTATGTACGTCATACAATACATATGTTACGAATATTTTGCAACTAGCGATAAGTTTTTTACGTCCATGCGTCAATCAACTTTTGTTATCCTGAAATGTGTCGCTTGTTGTAACAAAGCAGAAAAAATTCAGTAACATTCTGTATGTCACCAATGCTCTAAAAACAATTTTGATTAAAGTTACATGTATTATTAAAATATCACATACTCTTGTAGAATTTTTCAATGTACTTTTAGCTTCACGCATCAGACAGCTTCACTGTATGCCGTATATAGCAGAGAGAACCTAGCGTAATCCGTTTTCCATTTGTTCTAATTTTCAATATGCAGAGTGTTTTTGTCAGCACTCATTTAAATGAAACCACAGTTTTAACTACTTTATAGAAGCTTAATACAATTACTATTATTTTTTTTCCAATAATGAAAAAGTGATTTTTCAAACAAAATAAATAGTAAAATTATCGTTCTAAAATAAAACACGAGGCCGGTCGTGGCGCAGAGGCACAAAGTGTGACTGTAAAATCAACTGGTTGTGGGTCCGATCCCCACTCGAGGAAGTGAAATATTTATTTACATTTATATTTACATTTCTTCGCTCTGGTGTCGAGGCAAAGCACGGCGTTGAGTTCCGCCACTCAGCCCGCAATGCCTCCAAAATTCTGCGGAAAGTGGGGAACGGAGTGTCTAAACACTAGGTGCCCTCTGCCTACCCCGCTGTGTGCGGGATACAGCGTGAAGCTGATAAGATAATAAAACACCATTTGTCAAGAACGATGCACGCAGATATAAACCTATGAGTATCAAAGAGAAACCGCCGCACACGCCTCATTCCGAAATCGAGTCGTAGGTATTGGCGGCAAAGTTAAAAGTTGTTTAAACTTTAGAAGTATTTTTGTAGTGGTATGTGCTTACGTTATTGGTATCTCTGCGTAACTGCATCACATGAAATACAGGTATGGATAAATATCGTAAATAAATCCTACGTCTAAACTGTTGAGGTATCTTGATTAATTTATTTAGGTATGGGTTTAAAATATTTTACTCTATATGCTGTTCTCGTAAAAGGAGCGCTGACGATTCCATCCTGTATAAAACATGTAGGTATGATGAATAGTTTATAATTTAATAACTATTATTTACTATATATTTCAATATTTTATTATAATTGAACTTGCTTAAGTTATTCTACAGTGTATATTATGACAATGTATATTGTCATTGATATAATGAATTATTATCTACCTTAAAACTGGAATTCTATTCAATATAATTATAAGTACTTAGTGTTCAATTGTCACTCTCGATTGAAACTGGAACGCCACAAACTAAGAGCAGAACTGAATTGTAAGTAATATTTTCTATTCCTACTATTAGATAAAGATGTATAACACTTCAAAGTTTCGATGTAGAAACGTGATACATTACAGTAGGAGTTCGTGATGGTATGTCCGTGTACAGTGGCCGCTGCCAACACCCTGCTTCCTCCTTGATTTAATGAGCTCTAGTTCGGCCTTGCCAATATGTCTAGACCAACCTGACCTCCAAGTTCGGTATCGAGGCCTACATCTTAATATATTTGCATCGGATTGTAACATATTATCTAAGTCATATTAATGTTATTGGATGTGGAGCTCCAGTATTAGAATATTAGATCGCTTTATAGCGCCTTAAGGGCCGAATATTTGGAGCATTAGATTGGAATTATTGTGATTCAGCATATTTTTATCTCTTTTGAAAATTGACTGGGATAACTAGCTAGGTCAAAGATCAATTCAAATGCTATGGGTTTTGTTGATGGTTGTGTTGTGAAGAACTACGCAACCAATTCAGTGCATTTCATTATTACATTAAATAATAAATATTAAGGACCTGCCTGATACAGGAGTAATTTCAGGATCGATTTTCTTAACGATGACTAGAAGATTGTGACGATTAATGTTAGTAATATTATTCATTACATATTTAATGATTATAAGAAATAGTACATCACGTTATATATGTAATATACATGTATATAGTCGCTAGGGCGTAACTAGCGTGGCACGTCTTGTGTCTCATCAGCACATTATGAACGACGTAGGTGGTGATTGAAAGAAATTCAAAATATAAATAGCATGTAAAGCCTCGAAGGCGGCGGAGGGCGGCGGACGACGGGTGCCAAACGACTGTATATTAATAATAAAATTATACCGTCGAGTGCGAGCCTCGCCGCTAATGGGATTACTTGCGCATTTCGCTTCACCCAAATAAACATTTGACTAGAACGATTTAGGCGAAAAATTACGTTCAAATCCATCCGCAGAATTTATACGTTACGTTGCGACGTAGCCGGCTGATCACCGCATGAATATATTAGCTGGGATGGAACCACTCCTGTATTATTATATTTAGGAACATTTTACAATTGCAGCAATATTTTTATTTTTTTAAATTAGTTTATAATGTTAACATTGAAAAATAATAATTTTAGCTTTGAAATCATTCTTTCTGACAAATCAATTGTTTTGAAGCAATTGACTAAGTACTATAAAAAATCTATAAACTTTATAATAATTTCGTTACTAAATTTGCCGGCAACGACGACAGAAATGCGTAAACCTAAATATGCAACAACAAACAATATCAAATATCTACTAAATTGTGTTCTGTACTTGCATACCGAGCGCTACCTCGTACCGGTGGCATATAATCAGGGGCTGGCTACCAGCGAATGTGGATGGAGACAAATTGCCCCAATTTCGGTCTCTCATCTTTTCGTTTGAGCGTCTCAGGTGCGTCCCTATATGCTATTTTGAAGTAATTTGTTATTTTTTATGCTATCTATTATATATTTTTTATTGCATCAAACAAAACATACAGTACAGTACAGTATCCATATCTATGTTATAAATTAGAGAGTAACTTTGTCTGTCTGTTTGTCTGTGACGCAATCAGAGACACACACACCGCTGATCCGATTGTGATAAAATTTCATATAAAGATACTTGAGGGTCTTGGGATAGACATAAGTTACTTTTTTTCTCAGTTTTGTAATGTTCTCGATATATACTGATATATTAAAATATTTGTAATTCCGTCCTCCACCGTAGAGTTTGGTGCTCCGTTCTTACTTACTTTACTTAATTTTGAGTAAAAAACTAACAAGACCAAAAAAAACTACAAGAACAGAAAAAATATCACTACAATTAACTACATTTAGTTTAGAACTCATAACCAATATTTTTAATGCAATATCACCTATATTAATCTTTGAATAATAATTATTATGTTCGCTACGTAATTATTGATGGTACTTGGGAAACTTCAGTACGTATACATACTGCTTATAGTTTCCTAGCCGATTTTTTCATAGCTGTTTTATTTAAACAAACAAAAATGGATGTTTCTTAAATAATGCTCCTATATTTTTCAAAGAAGAAATTTTATTTTCATCACTACAATAAACTACAATCAATTTAGATTGTATTTAAAAAGTTTATAATGCAATATTATTTATATTTCCGCTTTGAAACAACATTAATTACGTTTCATTAGGCACGATCATAAATTTTACCAAGACCGTGAAAGACCTAGGTGTTATTATAGATAACAAGCTAACTTGGGGCAATTACGTTGCCGATATATCGCGGAAGATCTACGCTTCATTGCACATAATGATGCGCCTAAAGAATTTTTTACCTGTGCAAATGAAAATCCAGTTGGTCAATACCTTGCTGCTTCCTATTATTGATTACGGTGATGCTTGCTGTTTGGATATGAGTAAAGATCTCGTAAACAAGCTCGAACGGATACTCAACACCTGTATTCGCTATATTTTTAACCTGCGCAAGTATGACCGTGTATCATCTTGTAGGAGGCAGCTTGGTTGGCTATCGGTAGCCGATCGTAGAAAATGTAGGGTCCTTTCTTTAATTTATTCCATCCTTTCCGATCCCAATTTCCCCACCTACCTGTCTTCTGACTTTTCGTACCTTTCCTCTTTCCATGATAAATCCTTACGTTCCCAATCAAACCTTCTACTGTCAACACCACATCATACTTCTGGGTACATGTCAGACTCTTTTGCAGTTGCAGGAGTTCGACTCTGGAATGAATTACCCGAGCCTATTCGAAGAGCTCCCTCTCGTGAAATATTCAAACGCCGGGTAAAAGAATCCTTTTTCATAAACTCATAGTTATATATTTTTTATCTATCTACTCTTTTATTATTATTATTATTTATTTATATATATATTTATATAATGGTATGTTGTATATAGTTTATATTTTGTATATATACTCGTAATATTTATTATATATAATAATATATATTTATTTATAATGTGTATCATATGCATACATATAATATTATATTAGCATGTATATAATTATATCATATATTATAGTGTATTTATTACATATACTTATATGTATGTTGAATATTGTTTTTTTTTTTTTTGTTGTATTTTTTTTTTTGCACACCTACACATTTTATTCAAAATGCTGTTTAGCGTTAAGCCCGCCTATTGTACATTTTTTTGTATTAAACTTTATGCAATAAAGAATCTAAAAACAAAAAAACCCACAACCAGTCGCGTTTACATTCACACTTTGTGCCAAACAAACAAAAACACTTCCTAAATAATATTGTATAAGGTAATTTTTGTTTTCATAAAATAATATGTGAGAAATTTGATAGTTGCCGTATTTTATCTGTATCATATTAAAACAGATACGTAGCCTTTGCAAATATGTTTGTTTGTCTTTCGTCGAGTACAAACCAGCGTTGAGGAAAAACAGTTTAAAGGAGAATAGTTCTTATTATAATTTAAATGTAGACGTTTTTGTCGCTTGGCACAATAAGCGTTCACTGAATGGTAGGATGTGAATTTAAATTCGTTATTTATCACAGTGACGTATAAAAATTTGTGAATAACGGTGGATTAACAGGATATTATAAAAGATAGTAATTCTTTAAGAGATTTTAGAAAATCGTTTTATTAAATGCTTTCGATTTAGTTCAATGTAAATAAGACAAAGGATCTGATTTTTGAAAGAGATGAATAAAGGACAGAATTCAAGATCAGTGTAAATGGTAAGATATTAGAACAAGCGAATGAAGTGGTATACTTGGGAAGTATGTCCAGTAGAGATGGAAGATAGGAGATGGATGTGGAAAGGTGTATTGCTGCTGGTAACAGGGTTAACGGAACTGCATTTGATGAGACGGCGAAACGTCAGTACAGCTGCGCGTTTGGCCGTACACAATGCAGTTTTGGTACCGACTCTGTTATACGGCAGTAAAACGTGAGTATTACAGAAGAAGAATGAAAGAAAAATGAATGCTGTGGAGATGCGATCTCTTTGTAGGATATGCGGAGTCAGGTTAGATGATCGAATCCGCAATGAAGAGGTACACAGAATGGCACATACTAGCGAGGATGTCACGGTGAGAATGAAGAAGCACGTGCTCAGCTGGTTTGGGTACGTCGAAAGAATGAGTGATGAAAGAATGGCAAAAAAGATTTATGATGGAAAAGTGAGTGATACTGAAGGGAGGTCATGTTAAAAGCATGACGACTCCGCGAAGGGCATGTATGAAGAGGTTGATGACAGCGGACGAGGCGAAAGTACTCTCTGATTACCCCGCTAGGGATAAAGCGTGAAGCTAGTTTAGTTTAGTTTTTTTTTTGTTTTATTAAAGCGTTTTAATTTCGGCTTAGCTAACTTTAGGGTTTTTGAAATTAATTTATTGTCTTTTAATTTACGTTTGTCGTGAAGTGAAACAAAGAAAAATAAAACAAAACAATTATTAAATAGCAAGGTCTCATTAATAAAGCTTTATGGAGTTGGACTTGTGAGTGTCTGCCTCAGTATGTACCTTGTACAAATGTCAGAGATTGTCTGTGTACCCTCTTATAATAATTGTTTGCGGTAAGTAACAAGCCATTTACAAAATTAATTTACTTCACAATGGACAGATTGTAAAAATTTTTGTACGAGATTTTTAATTGTTAAATGCTTGTTAAATGCTGTATTGTCCTGAATGTCCTATCACTTGGAGAGGTATCGCAAAGTGCAGCTATTTGTGTTCACGATAACATATATTTGATTTTTTATAGGGCTAGGCAAGAATTTTTTGTGAAGAGTCCCTTCGTCTTCCTTCCATTTACAGCCAAAGCATAATAAAGGATAGGGAATAACTCGTAGAATATTATAAACAAAACAATATTATAAATTTACAATATTATAAAGTTTGAAATTGACTGCGCATAATTGCATTTGAAAGTTATAACGCTATAACATTAGCATACTACTTTTTGGCAGCAAAATATGTCTCAATGCGGTGACGTCGAGGCAAACAAAGTTTCTGGCAAAAGAAAGCTATCATAATCTACATTTTTCCTTTTTTTCCTTTTTCTCATACATTTTTCCTTTTTCTCATTTTTATTCTTAAGTAAAATTATATTTACTTTTTTATTTTCTATAATTAAATTAACACTTTGCTCTAGGCTTTGCATAAAGTGCAAAAAAACTCAACATGCAATGGAGAATGAGGTGTCTTAATACTAGATTCCTTCTACTCTTCCTTCCTTCTTCTTTTCTGGCCGTGTGATCCCGGCCTAGAATAGGATCATCCTGGTACTGGTACTGGTGGTACAGGCAGGTAATGCACCTGCAGCTCCTCTGGTGTTGCACGGGGTCGTGGGCGGCGGTAATCACTTACCATCAGGTGACCGGAACGCTCGTTTGCCTTGTCTTTTCCATAAAAAAAAAACCTATCCTGTTGTGCGCGGGATACAGCGTGAAGCTGAAAAAAATATATGGAGAGTTAATTCACTTATTTCCAAATTATCAACTTGAACCGTTTCTAGTAAAATATTACATGCTGTTTCAACTATTTGGGATGCCGCGCCGGTAAGAGCATTACAATTCAGATCAATAGACACTCGAACTTAATTTTGATGTGATAATCTATCTATCCATAATACTATAAAATAAAATAAAGTCGCCTTCCGCCTTTGTCTGTGCTTTTCTTAGTCTTCTTCTTTTAAACTACTCAACGGATTTTGATGCGGTTTTCAGTATTAAGTAGAATATTTCTCATGGAAGGTTTATATATATTTATATATAGTTAATTATATCTACATTCCTATGTAATTTGACATAAATACGATATATTTGTATAAAGTTCTACCCGTTGGGACACTTCCGTGCATGCGCTGCTTTAATGGTAAGTACTAAATGAAAATAATGTATTGGAGTATCGTTCCTCTTAATATTATAAGATCTACAAAAAAGTCAGCGACAGCATATTCGTATCTTTTAAGGTCTGTCTAAAAATAGTAATTTGAATATATTTTTAGGTGGGCGACGCTGACTTGCGCTTGGAAAGTTTTTTTTTCTTAAACACATTTAAATAAAAAATATTTCAAGCAAACGTAGCCGCACACCGGGGCCTCTCGTATAATAATAAAAAATAAATCTCTTTGTCAATAAGAGTTCAATTGGGAACGGCTTAACAGATTATAAGTCCATCAACAAAACGAGTCCATTTGCCATGTCTTAATACGAAAACTACTTGTAATCCACTTTTATTAAATTTTCATGTAGGTTCAATATTGCGCGAATTTGTTTCTTTTCACTCTTATTTCTATTTCAATAAGGTAGAAATCTTAATTCACAACAAAAAATGTCAGCTCATATAATTGTTAATCTCCTGTACGTGCTGTCCAATAATAACTTTGATACAGAATCCAGTAATAACTAGAAATATATATANATATATATATATATATATACGGATATATAAAAAAAAAGAAAGATTTAGTATTTCTTTAGTAAGCATTTAGTCTTAAGTTTTATTATGTAATTCTTTTCTTTGTCACTGTGTAATGTTATCATCTCTAGTGGATCTAATAAATAAATAAAATATATACTTACTAAATACATTGTCACCGCAATGGTTGTTATCGGAGAACCAGATTAGAATAAAATAATAAGAAACATTTAAATATATTTTTTTGGTTATTGTGAATTTACATTCTTTCTCGAGTACCTTGGAGGTAATCTATATATATTAAAGGACTTGTGCTGACTGACTGAGGTAAGACGCACACAGAGCCGTAACCGCTGTGCGTAGAAACGTGAAATTTGGGCAGATGTTTATTTTCATATTCTGGACATCTACTAAGAAGGGAATTTGAAAAATTTTAACCCTAAAGGGATGAAATAGGGGTTGAAAGTTTGTATGGAAAAAAAAATTAATCTGTACCGATTTTTATAAAATTTGAAATTCAGACTCTTAAAAATATTTCATTGAACACATGTTTCATGGTTTTTAAGAATTCACCCCCTAAGGGTTCAAATAAGGGGTTGAAAGTTTATATGGAAAAATCTTTAAATTGCCACCGATTTTTATAAAAATTTAAATTCAGACTGTTAAAAATATTTTATTGAACACGTGTTTCGTGGTTTTTTTAGAATTCACTCCTAATAAGCGGGCGAAGCCGCGCGCGCCCTCTAGTTTTATTATAATCTTAGCCCATGAGGACATTGTTGCAATGTAAGTAAGGTGGTTGTAGATTCTATCCCCACTTGGGGTAATGCTTACATTGGTTGTGTTAGGTACCATCAGGCACATTATATTTTGTCAATAAACGGAAAGTTGAAAACACAGTATCTCAACACTAAACTCTTTTTACTTGCATAGCTTATACTTATTAAATAACTAAATGTGTAAAAGTAAATTAAACTATAATTTCATAAATAAACGGTTCTGAGAAATCTCTTGTGATACTTCAAAAGAGTAGCCTGGCTTGGACAAGAACCTTGTGCATTTTAACGTAGACGTCATTTATTATAGCGTGTGTACTATGTAAGATTTCATAGTAAAACCAGTTTCTAAAGCTTTATAAAGCCAGTGATTTTTTATATTATACATGTACAAAAAGAAAATAAACGTTCTAATGTATTTTTAAAGCGATTGAAACAATATTTCTATAGCATACCATTGTTACTCATATTTAAAGTATTTTTTTTCTTCATATCGATATTATTAAAAAATAAAAGAAATATAAAACCTAAGTGTAAATAAAGTCGTTTGTAAGCTCGTAGTTTAGTTCAGTCCACGAAATTGGTAAGCTGTCATAAAAAATATTATAATAGAAATATCTAAACTTTCATTGAATAAAATGCTTTAAAATGTATTTCATATTATTGGAACTTGAGCACTGAGACTGATTTTAAAGGAACAAAATAAAACTGCTGAACTCTAAGTATCTCCTATTATTTTACTTTATTAAATTTAAAATTGAATACTTATAAATTCACTTTTTGTTTGGCCGTCTGTTATGATGTTGTTGTTAAAATAAAGTTTTAAATAAATAAATAAATATTATTTTTCTCAAGATCATCAAGATCGTTGAGATATTAAGCTGACCTGCAGACCTGGTGGATATTTGATATTAAATAAAATATCTACCAGGTGTAAAGTCCTGTGCAGCACAAAAAAAAAAAAGGTTCTAAGTCAGCGCTTTCAAAAGGTACGTGCGTTGATGCATTATTTTTGCTGCATTTAGTATGAATTTCACCGCCTATTTAAACCTACAGGATACTTTACCGTAGACTTACATTTATGATATTTGGTAAGAAGTTAGAACTTACTTACAAAAAAAGCTAAAGTTCGAGAAAAGGAAATTTATGGGTTATAAAAAAACCATTACAAAGATAAATTGGTAGTACATTTTATATAAAATAAGTGTATACATCGGCAAAGTTAAATTTGTCAACTTTTATAATTATGACACTTTCCCTTAGATCTACAAATATGAAATTGTACGGAACCCATGTTGGGTAAGTCCTACAAGGTGGACTTTACATTTTTTTTTAATTGAATAAAACTTAAATTGGAAAAAAGATCAAACAGAGGTGAATACGGCATCATTGAAAATAATTGGTTTCTAAGAGTAAATAAAATAAATAAATCAGCTTCACGCTGTATCCCGCACACAGCAGGGTAGGCAGAGGGAATCTAGTGTTAAGACACTCCGTTCCCCACTTTCCGCCGAATTTGGGAGGTATTGCGTGTTGAGTGGCGGAACTCAACGTCGTTCTTTGCCTCGACACCAGAGCGAAGAATTGGAAATATAAATTTAAATAAATATTTAGTTTCCTAGAGTGGGGATCGAACCCACAGCCGTCGCGTTACAGCCATATCCTTGTGGGCCACCCTGGGCCACGACGACCTCAACGGGTTTCTAAGAGTAATTAAATAATATTCAATAAACATGGAAATAAATTGTTGTTCAATTAATTGAATTTGCTTAAAACAAGGTAAAAGATAAATACAATTTATATTGTAATACATTCAACTCGTAAGTTCGGAAGCAGCAGCGCCGCTTAATGAATGAGTTCATTTACAAATATACAAATATTAACGACGTTATTAGTATTGCATAAATTAATTTACGAATACGTAGTTATTGCTGTTTATAATGTACATATCTGACGGACTCACATTTTAATTATGAATATAAAAATAACAATTTTACATACGAAAATGTGATTAATTTATTTTACAATAAAACAAAATAACAATAAATTTTAAATGGATGGAAAGTAGCCAAAGGAATGATTGAATAGTAGTCTCCATTTATTTACTCGAAAAAAAAAGATGCATGGAAACGAAAATAAAAACGAATTATGTAAATATTATGGTTATTTCGGTACAATTTATGAATTTCAATTCATATTTCCAGCATATTGAATAAATTAAGACTACGGTCGGAGTGATGAAGAACTAAGAAATTACTCCATAAAGATTGTCTAATTAATGCCTACTCACTTATTTGCAGTATAAACTTCGCCTACCATTTTAATGGATATCGCTTAACCGGTCCTTACTGGACCGGATTCAAAAAGAAGTGTCGCTAGCGACGGCCCTAGTCGTTAAGAGATGTCCTTAAGATAGATATATTTTATTTTATTTTATTTCAAATTACAGACAAGAGTAGAGTGATATTACATTTTTAGCATTTTGAAGTTTTATTTTACCATATCACTAACTATAAACATGCTATTGAAAATATTTTCAGATATAGTTCAACTCCTGTTCAATATTCTTTTCTATTTTGTATCTTTTGTCTTGCACTTTTCGAACAATATTGAAAATTTGTGAATGTTATAAAATATTTTCTTTAAAACATTTCAATTGCAGTTCGAAATATATAATATAAAATACGAGAGTATAACAACCTCAAGATAAGCAAATCTGTTCAGTAATCAATAGGTCGGTGCCAACCGTCACGCTGCGGGACACCGTCCTGGCCCTGCCCTCCATTCGACGCGACGCGACACTGACAATATCTACAAAGTTCCGATTCCATATTCTATTTGCTCATGTGAAATGTGCAATCTCCATATGTGACACGGCTTATAATTTTTATGAATGCTGCGAATTTTTCACAAAAAATCTGCGTATATTTTATTGTATAGTCTATTTTCCTTTTCCTTTTTTTGTATTTTCAGCTATTGTGACTTAATTAGAGATGGTGTGATTTTTTTTTGTCTCCGCCGCCGGAACCTGGAGGATAGGAGAAGGCAGTACGCGTATATCCAACTATCTTTATCCTAGAGATGCTAGAGGATTGATTGATGATGAGATGCTAGAAAGAATCCTAGGGCATTTGAAAGCTATGCTGGCTTGCAATAGACGGGCCTTCCACCGAGATGTTTCTGCTTCGTTTTAGTGGGTACTAACGGGTTTCCTTTCAATGAGCTGTACAGTATACTCCATCCGTAGGAAATAAAGTTTGGGGCCAGTCATAGCCCAGAGGCACAAGTGTGTGACGTAAACGTGACTGGTTGTGAGTTCGATCTCCACTCGATAAAATGAAATATTTTATAAATATATATTTTAATATCTTCACTCTGGTGTCGAGGCGAAGTGCGGCGTTGAGTTTCACCACTTAACACTGCCTCCAGAATTCGGCGGAAAATGGGCAACGGAGTATTTTAACACTAGATTTCCCCTGCCTACCCTGCTGTGTACAGTGCTGTGAGGGATACAACGTGAAACTTACAAATTATAAAATTTATGCAATATATAATACATTTTTTAAAATATGCGAAAATGATTTAACAACACTGTATCTTTTAAAGTGTAAGTACATTTAAACTTAGCTCACTTTTATTTATACGACAAGCAAATCGTTACTTGTCTAATGTCTTGGTGTGAAAGAACTAAAACCATAAAACTCATACCACGATAAATCGTCCCTGAGGTCAATATCGATTTCACCTTAAAGTTATCGCTCCGTCTCTACATCTACAGGTTAAAAGAGTCTCTACACCGTTTATCAACCTATTAAATTGTGAAAATTGTACGAATAAATGTCGAATGTCGATAAAAATAGATGCATACGGCTAATTTTATATAGATTCGATGATTTTTTTTAACACATGAAAAAGATGTTTTCTATATTATAACAATAATAACTATCTATATATACTATAAATGGATAAAAAATAGTTTAATGATAATAGTGAAATTTGTTTTTTTTTTGCAAATTAAGTAGTTATCTGACAGTGGGCCATATACTCGTAGATCAGGTAAACGAGAAATAAAAAAAATCTTCGGCTAAACCGTCGTTCGCACGGAGTTTTTTTACCGCACGTTAAAAAAGCGTTCAAATAGCACAAATGTATTTACGTGGATACGTTCACACGGCACCGATTTTAAATCGCGACCGATTTTAATCATGCACTGCTCCATTTTAAACGCGTCGGAAATATCATATATAAAACTTCTTAGTATCATTCGCATGAGAGCTAAAAAGCGCTGGCGTTACATTCAGTACGCCGCGAGCATCTAAAGCGGTTGTACGTGTTAAGTGGTCACGTCCCGATATATCGATCCCGAATTGCTCATTATAGAAAGGGAGTCTCGACCACTTCTTTTCATTATCACATTATTCCAATAATTTTTTTAAGAATTATGCCTGGATAATTTTATATATAATCTATACATTTGAGTTTAAGACAGAATGTTAACAAGTAAATGAAAGTTTTCAAACTTTTAGTTTGCTTTTTTATTTGTATTTATTTTTTTACCCAAGGATTTCTCATATATATTTCTAGCAGCTACCTGTACTGTTTCTATGTCATATAGATAGCCTGACTCAATGGTATAATATTAAAAAAAATTAAATCAGCTTCACGCTGTATCCCGCACACTGCAGGGTAGGCAGAGGGAACTTAGTGTTAAGACACTCCGTTCCCCACTTTCTGCCGAATTCTGGAGGCATTGCGGGATGAGTGGCAGAACTCAACGCCGCGCTTAACCTCGACACCANTATATATATATATATATATATATATATATATATATATATATATATATATATATGTAATCTTAACCTCAAGAACTGCTATAATGATTTACTTGCATTGGGCTTTGGGGGTAACAAATCGATCTAGCTACATTTCATTTTTACAAAAGGTTAGTTTATGCATGTTTTCAGGGTATAAAAAACTGCTACAAATAATCTTTAGAATACAAAGATGAATTTTGTCATCATTTACGTAGTTATAATAGCTCAAATGGGAAATCGAGTAACCAGAAGACTTTGAGCTGAGTCCGGGTGGCTCCGAATATTTTTCCATTTTTTTTTCAATATGTAATTTATATCTAAATATAATTTTCTAAAAACATGATTCACAAAAAAAACCGAGTCTTCGCCACTCGGGTACTATTTATAAAAAGTAAAGAAAATAATCAATAAAATGCTGACATCACACAGTATCATGATTAAAAATAGTTATTAACAAAACGTGATTTAAAAGCGCTCGTATGAACAGGCAAATTGTACGCGTTATAAAAGCGCTTACGCCGGTTTTTTACGCAACGCTTTTATACCTCCGTGCGAATAAGGGATAAGGCTCGATTCCGCAATCATCTTCTATATTGTCAGATACTAATGCCTAAATTAAAGTAAAGTTAATGAGTTTATAAATAGCTAAAAGAGTTCAATATTTCACATTAACAAATTTCTAAAAGTATTTAAAATTACGATACATAACTATACTGCCCTCGCGGTTACATGATAAGATGTATATTTAGAAATATTTTCAACTTTAAAGGGGAGTCGTGGCGTAGAGGCACAAGTTTGCGACCATAAATGTGGACAGGTTGTGGGTTCGATTCTCACTCAAGGAAATTAATATTTAATGTTTTCATATCTTTGCACTGGTAACCTACCGTAATATATCTGGTTGAGTACCGCCACTCAACAAGGCGGAAAGTGGAGAACGAAATTGTCTTAATGAAAAGAGAGTGCTTAAGCACTAGGTTTCCAGGTTCTGCCTACCCTGCTATGTGCTGGATAGATCGTGACGCTAAAAAAACATCGACTATATTCTTATACAGTCATAATAATTATTTGTAATTTTGTCTACTCCAACCTAACCTATCAAACCTAACCTATTTTAAAAATAAAAATTTTAATTATATTAAATAATTATATTTTAAAATTAAAAATTTTAAAATAATGTTTTTTTTTATAAAAACTGGTAAATATTAAATCACATAAGATTTCATGTTACAGTGTAGACGGTAGGGGTATATAAACTTGCGAACATAACGGCTACGAGTATGTAAATGGATGCTATTTAAAATACTAACTGTTGAGGTTTTCAGCTTTTCTTTGTAGAATCTGCATTTTGAATTGCTTAAAGAGGATTTATAACGTTGTTTTACAGTTTTGGTAGTAATCATTTTTTATTTATTTCTTAGTGAAAATTATATGGGACAAGAAGGTGAATATAGACGCCAGTTGTGGCGCAGTGGCACGAAGTGTGACTGTAAAACCGACTGGTTGTGGGTTCGATCCCCACTCGAGGAGATGAAATATTTACTTAAATTTATATTTACATTTCTTCGCTCTGGTGTCGAGGTTAAGCGCGGCGTTGAGTTCTGCCACTCAACACGCAATGCCTCTAGAATTGGGCAGAAAATGGGGAACGGAGTGTCTTAACACTAGGTTCTCTCTGCCTACCCTGCTGTGTGCGGGATACAGCGTGAAGCTGATTTTTTAAGGTGAATATTAATTATTATAGTGATAATTTCAATAGTTAATCTTTTTAAATATTTAAATAAAATACTTAATGTAGTATGGGTACATTATATATTGTATATAGTGGGTATGCATTAATAAATAGTCAGGCTCCCAACTTCGTGTTTCATTGACGTTCCACTTAAAAACAAATTATTATTCTTTAAATAAAAAAAAAAACAACAGTATATTACAGTTTTCAAATTGTTTATATTTGTTATCATAACACCATTTGTAGTTATTAAGCTAATGGGTTATAATAATCAGCAAGAAATCTTAATACAATTTCTAATTTTCTAATTACGAAACCCGATCCGAGTTTCGTAAGCAGAAATTCCGGTAAAATTATTTCCATTTCCCAGCTCTAATAGACAAAGGGCGACGTTGAGTTAAGTGGTTTAACTTTAACATGCGATGGCTCTAAAATTGAGTGGAATGTGGGGACCAGAGTGTCTTAGCAAAAGGTTCCCCCTATCCAGCACAATGCGAGAAAAAACGTGAAGCTATAAAAAAAACCCAGTATTTTCATAATCTATATGTAGTTCCAGTTTCAGGTCTGTACGGAACATTGATAGGCAATCACTTAGCGTAGCGTCGTGTTGTTAGTAGGTCGCGTCGGCGCTAACAATGACTCATATTTGGGACGGAAGAGGTCACTCATTAATCTCACTTTGCTAGTTTCGACGCCGCCAAATGGGAAAGTTGCTACAATTCTTTAGAAACCCTTCTTAAGTACTTCCGTTATTAATTGACTTGATGTGAGTGTTCGTAAAAGGGTTTTGTTGATAATTGTACAAGCGTAAGTTTTATTTATTACAATAAAAAAACTTTATTATAGTATGTAGTTTTTTCCCCGCATAAACTCGTAAAAAAGTAGGCAGAGAACCTAGTGCCAAGACACTAAGCTTTCTTAATTCAAGACATTGTAAGTTGTGTGATAGAATTCAACGCCGCCGCCACCGCCACCGCCTTTCCAGTTAGATGTTTGTCCATTGTTCATTATAGTTAACAAAAAAAAAACAAATTCACGCTGTATCCCGCTTACAGAAGGGTAGGCAGAGGGAACCTAGAGTTAAGACATTCTGTTTCCACTTTCCGCCGAATTCTGGAGGCATAACGAGTTGAGTGTCGGAATTTAATGCCGCGCTTTTGCCTCAAAGAAAGAACCAGAGGGAAGAAATGGAAATATACATGTAAATAAATATTTCAATTCCTTGAGTGGGGATCGAACCCAGAACCAATCGTATTTACAGTCTCACTTTGTGATCCTGCGCCACGACTGGCCCTGAAAATAAATTTTACAAAAATATTAAAGTTTGGGGGTCCAAGATGGACGGCTTGCTCGCAACGACCCCTGCCAGCCCTTACGAGGGCTGCAACGTTCCATCCGCCACGCGCACCTCGAGAGAGCGCACTGATAGGGCGTCCCCCCAAGGCGACGCGCACCAGTGCGTCCCCGCTGGTGTGTCAAGTGGCGACGAATGCGGCGTTGGGGACCGCCACCCAACACGCCATGTCCGGAACGGCGGGAGGTGGAGGACGGAGCTACAAATAGCTACGTGGAATGTAAGAGGAGGGATGGAAGAAAAGATGAATGAATTATTAGATGTGATGGATGATAGAGATTTGGATGTCGTTTGTGTGACAGAGACCAAGCGAAAGGGCAATGACACGACCGATTTGCCAGGCAGTCGGGTCGCTTTCTGGGCCGGCGTACCAGAGAGCGAGCGGGGCTGTCAAGGTGTAGGTGTGTTATTGTCCTCTCGATTGGTTAGTGCAGCGGTTGAATACAAGGCGATCAACCCGAGACTGCTTTGGGTTCGCTTCAAGCTGGGGTTAACAAGAGTATTCTTGTTAGTGGCGTATGCGCCAGTATCCTCAGCTCTATTAAGCGAACTCGAGGAGTTTTGGGAGAGTGTCAGGGATGTTCTAGGTAGCGTTAGAGGGAATGAAAAATTAATAATATGTGGCGATTTGAACGGATGGGTCGGAACTGCGCGAAGCGGTTACGAGGGAGTGTTAGGTCAGTATGGTGACAAGAGAATAAATGAGGCTGGAAAGCTTATATTGGAAATTTGCAAGGAAAGGAATTTGTTTGTGGCAAACACTATGTTTGACCACAAACAAATTCACATGTATACATGGGAGCGAACGGAAGGGAAAAGTATGATTGATTTATTCCTAGTGGATCAGCGTATTCGAAGCCAAGTCATGGACACACGAGTGTTTAGGGGTTCTGATCTGGGAACAGACCACTATCTAGTCGTTGCTAGAATAAGGGGTCTGTTCGCGGGTTGGCGCAGCTACACGAGGTGTCCAGACTTGGAGTCGAATTACCGCATAAGAAGCTGGAAGCTTCAAGATCCACCGACTAGAAAGGAATATCAAGAAAGAGTTTCCAAAAAGCTAGACAGCAGTGAATCTGGAAATGGAAATATTGAAGTATGCTGGCAGAACCTTAGGGATTGTATGAAGGAAGCAGCGATAGAGGTATGTGGTAAAGGTAAAAGGGGCTTTAGCAAAAAGCGTGATGAATGGTGGGATGATGAAGTGCAAGATGCAGTAGAAAGAAAGAAGAAGGCATGGCAGGATTATAAAGCCTCTGGTAAAGATAAAAGTATGAGAGAGATAAAAAAGAAAGAGTATAAGCTGCAAAAGCACCAGACGAAAGTACTGATCAAGATGAAGCGTGAAAAGGCAGAGAATGAAAGAGATGAAAGGTTAACGAACAACTTCAAGGAAAATACGAAGCTTTTCTGGAGAGAAGTTAGTGTTTCTCGAGGTTGCTCGTTAGCCTGTAGAATGAAAGGGGTGCTTTCGAAGGACGGTGAAATTCTAACAGAACAACCACACGTTTTGCAGCGATGGGCGGAATTTTACAAGGAGATGTATGAATGTGATGACGCCTCAGTCTCAAGTAGCAGCGAAACGCTGAGTCTTGATGTAGCTGATGGCGAAATCAGTGTAAAAGAAGTTGAGAGTGCAATACGAAGTTTGAAATGTGGTAAGTCAGCGGGAGCAGATGGAGTTACTGCCGAGATGATCAAATATGGTGGGCCACGCGTCTTGGACTTGTTCTGGTTTTTGTGCAATTTATGCTGGAAATCAGGGGAGGTCCCAGACGATTGGCGAGGTGCAGTCATCGTGCCTTTGTATAAAGGCAAAGGTTCACAGATAGACTGCGCAAGCCATAGGGCTATCAGTTTGATTAGCTTAGGTAGTAAAGTTTATGCTAAAGTTTTAGCGAGAAGAATGCAAGAGAGATCTGAAAGGCTGTTGTGGGAGGCCCAAGGAGGCTTTAGACCTGGAAGAGGGTGTATGGATCAGATCTTTTCCCTCCGCATGATCACGGAAAAATTTTTGGCCGTTAACCAAAAAGTTTTCTGTGCTTTTGTGGACTTGGAAAAGGCGTTTGACAGAGTTGTAAGAGCGAAATTATGGGAGATACTACCCCGGTACAATGTGAGCGGACCCTTGCTGCAGGCTGTAAAGTCTCTTTACAGAGATCACTCAGCCTGCGTGCGAGTAGGAGCTGGCATGTCGCCCTGGTTTGACATCCGATCGGGTGTTAAACAAGGTTGCGCCATGTCAGCTTGGTTGTTCAATTTGTATTTGGATAGCTGTCTCCAAGGAGTGAAACAAAGTGATATGGGAGTGAAAGTAGGTGACCTGAATGTGAATTGCCTGCTGTACGCAGATGATGCAGTGCTTATTGCATCATCAGAATGCGAGTTGCAGGCATTGGTCACCACTCTGAAAGAAGGGTGTGAATATAATGGTCTAAGCCTCAATGTGAATAAGACAAAGGTTCTGATTTTTGAAAGAGATGAAGAAAGGACGGAATGCAAGATCAGTGTAAATGGTAAGATATTAGAACAAGTGAATGAAGTGGTATACTTGGGAAGTATGTTCAGTAGAGATGGAAGATACGAGATGGATGTGGAAAGGCGTATTGCTGCCGGTAACAAGGTTAACGGAGCCTTAGCTGCATTGATGAGACGGCGAAACGTCAGCACAGCTGCGCGTTTGGCCGTACACAATGCAGTTTTGGTACCGACTCTGTTATACGGCAGCGAAACGTGGGTATTACAGAAGAAGAATGAAAGAAAGATGAATGCTGTGGAGATGCGATCTCTTCGTAGGATATGCGGAGTCAGCTTAGCTGATCGAATCCGCAATGAAGAGGTACACAGAATGGCAGGTACTAGCGAGGATGTCACAGTGAGAATGAAGAAGAACGTGCTCAGCTGGTTTGGGCACGTCGAACGAATGAGTGATGAAAGAATGGCAAAAAAGATTTATGATGGAAAAGTGAGCGGTAAGAGAGGTAGGGGGAGACCTCGGTTGACCTTCGAAAACACAGTATCAAAGATACTGGAGGAAGGTCACGTAAAAAGCATGAGGACCCCCCGAAGGGCATGTATGAAGAGGTTGATGACAGTGGACGAGGCGAAAGAGGTATGTAGAGACCGTAGCGTTTGGCGCTCCGTTCTCTCTGACTGACGCTTTATCCCTCGCTTTAGGGATAAAGCGTGAAGCTAAGTTAAGTTAAGTTATTAAAGTAATCCTAACCTCTAAACCACAAACACGTCAGTACACCTAAATAACAAAAAGGAGCATCTGTATATCTTCTAATCTTATCACCGCATTTTTATATCTATTAATCTTCTAATGTTAACTACGTTAACTGAAGATGTAAAGATCTCTAACATGAACATTGATTTCTTTCAAAATGCTCGAAACCAATTAGCATATACTTTTTATGGGGCTTCGTTTAAAATATATGCTAACAAAATGTATATAATACATAACAAAAATCACCAAAATTCATTCATAATAGTTTGAGCAGCCAATGGACGCGTATACAAAAAAATGCTCCTTTTTGAAAATCTGTTTCAAAATATTAAATATCATAAGTTCAAAATTATAACCGACTTCTATTATTAACAAAATTGTATTATTGACAGAGGCCAGCCGTGGCGCAGCGGCACGAAGTGTGACTGTAAAACCGACTGGTTGTGGGTTCGATCCCCACTCGAGGAGATGAAATATTTACTCAAATTTATATTTCCATTTCTTCGCTCTGGTGTCGAGGTTAAGCGCGGGGTAGAGTCCACTCAACACGCAATGCCTCCAGAATTCGGTAGAAAGTAGGGAACGGAGTGTTTTAACACTAGGTTCCCTCTGCGTACCCTTCTGTGTGCAGGATTTTTTTTTGTATTATTGACAAATTACCAAAATTATGACAATCCTCAAGTTGTAAGCATCATGTATCATATATAAATAATTCGTATGGTGTACAACCTTGAAACACATAAAATAATTGCGAATATTCTGCATTTTATTATTTAGCAGCTTTGTATTTATTTTTGAAATGGAATTCAATTATATTTTGTGGTCTATAAATTGTTGAATATATAGCATGTCACGTTAATAACACTTTCTTACACATTTATTATGTTTACTTTAAGTGTAATTAACATATTAATAATTACTTTGAAGTTCACTTGCAACACAAAATAATTTCTACCGACGATATACCTTAATTATTGATAATATTTTGGTAGAGTTCGTAGAGTAGTCTGTATTCGACTACGCCACTAGACACTAGAGTTAGACACTAGACACTTGAACATTGTAACGTCATGGATGTCCGCCATGTACCATGTCGGAGTGTACGTGACGGTGTCAGAACACTTGCGGCAAATGGAAGTTATCGACGTGTCTACGGGAATACTCACATGTTAATATATTTGACAATTTCTTCTTCAATATGCTGTACGCTTCTAAATTAGGGACGAAAGGTTTGAATTTTTAAAAAAATATTATTTAGTAGCTTTGTTGTTGATATAAATAAATATGTCAAGATAATGTATACAGACAAACTAATAAATTATACTCAGTAACACATTATAATCAGTACTCAAATGAATTCTAATATCATATTTTAATTATTATATTTTTAACTTTTAATCTCACTAGGTGTCCCCAATCCACAATTTCAAATTTCAACTACCCCACAATTTCAAAGATCAAAACAAAAATTTCAAATGCTCTATATAAATAGGAATATTATTATTTATTTCCATAAAAATCCTTCAATGAGCTTGAAAATACAAACGTTGGTCGTTGGAGATAACAATAAACATTTAAATGTTCCGTGACGAAGCCTCGCTGCCTCGGAGCCCCACAATAACGTATAACCTCTTAAGTCCACAGTGGAAATGAAAAATCGTCGTTTTCAAGAGAAAACACAATTTGAGAAGGTAAATTATTTCGTTAGACTCGTGATACACTGTGAGCGTGGATTTAACATACTATGTAATTTTATTTTGGGAGAGATTTTAAATGTAAATTGATATTGTTGCTACAATCGATGACTGTGGGTTCTATTTCCATTTAGGAGAAATGTATCTAAAATATTTTTCTGCTCTTAAACTCATTAAGCGTCAAATTTCGCCACTTAGCATAAAATTTCTCTTAACGAAGCAGAATATAGATTTTTTTTTTCAGCTTCACGCTGTATCCCGCACACAGCAGGGTAGGCAAATGGAACCTAGTGTTAAGACACTCCATTCTCCACTTTCCGCCAATTTCTGGAGGCATTTGCGTGTTTAAGTGGCGGTACTCTACGCCGCGCTTTCCTCTCGACACTACAGCGAAGAAATTAAAATATAAATGTAAATAAATATTTCATCTCCGCGAGTGGGGATCTAACCAACCAGTCGAATTACAGGCACACTGCGCCCCTGCGACACGACTGGCCTCATAGATAACATTAAAAATCTAATTTCTATAACTAATATATTATAAAAAAAATAAAACAGATATCAAAAGTATAATTATATGCACAACTTTATATTAAAACTATTATTTAGTAAATAATTTCAATTACCCCATAGTTAAGAAAATTTAAAAAGAATAGGTGAGATTATTTATATAATAACTATTTACTATTTAAATTCGGTTATTTTTTGATTTGGTCCGGTATTTTGTTTAATATTTTTAAGCTTTTATTTGGTATATCCTCTATGTACCTCTTTATTGTTAATATTTTATTTCTTGGCTTAATTTTTAAAATCGGTCTACAAAAGGTTCACAAAATCGAAGAACAAACATAAAAAAAATGGTAACAAATATAGATCCTCCTTTTTTTGTTAAAAAAAAACTATAATATTAATCAAGATAATTAAGCTTCTTATAATTTTTGTTATTTTAATACCGTCTTTCGGATATTTAGATTAACCTTTCGGTTGTTAGATGATATTTTTGATTAATAAGTCTATATATTATAACGTTATATTAAGAAATTCATACGAAATCTTCAATTGTTTCACAATATAAATACATTTATAATAGAGACGTACATATATTACTCGCTATTGCTCGTTCAGGCAAATAGTATGTTCTTATTGAACATAATTTATTACATTTGAGCAGTGAAGTTTTTTTGTGAGAGAAAGAGAATAACAAACATTTATTATCTGCTAAAACGATATGAGGTACTATTTTTTGTTCATAGTTAAATAAAGCGTAATTATTATATATAATTTTATGTTAGTATCAAATAAAACACACTTTTTACATGTGATTAGCAGTAATGAATTCTCGCAATAAAATAGTAATAGTAAAATGTAAAATGTGTTTTTTGACTGTAATAAAGATATAGATAAAAGTAATATATTTTTTTTCATTGGTTTTCGCATATTTTAACATATAATATAATAATATACAAAAAAAAATCTTCAAAATTTTTCTGCATAGCATTTACTCGTAAAGGGAACCTAGTATTGAGACCGTTTGCTACTTTTCGTCCAAACTTTCAAAACATGCCTGCCATCAAACAGATATAACAAAATGTTAAACCAACCCGCTTTTCTCTTCCTTCTCATTTCAACTATTTCAAAATAAAATTTCAACTATAATATTTCAAAATGAAACAGTTAAATCAACACTGCACGTGTATACGTTCGATGTCCAGCCATCCACTTGGAAACCCTTTGCTGTTGCCACCGCTTTTTATTTAAATGTTATTTTTACAAATGATAAATCTAAAAAATATATATTCCTGACAAATAAAATCTCTTTAAGCGGGTAAGCTGGAATTATGTATGACAAGTTTAGTTCATGTCAGGCTACTTAGCTAATACAATACTTATTGTGAACTCAGTGTTTTATTTACGTTACATATTTAATAGTATGTATTCAATAAATTGACAAATAGTCCATTTTTCATGTGTTTACTTACACCAAGGGACATTGAAAATAATGAGAAAATTCTAAAATGTTTCTTATTTTTTAATATAATAGATATTATATTTGCGTGCAAAAATGTTCAGGTGACGATAGTAGCGTGTTCATTTTTGTTGAAATATTAGAATTTCTTACGCGCAGAACGTGAGCGGACATAACTTATTCGAAGATTCCCAAAACAAACGATGTAAAATGATAATAACTATGAGCGGGGAATATTGTAGCATCACTGCATATTATTATAAATATATTTAATGTTTTTGTAATAAATTATATTAAATGAATACATTAAATACATCCACTCAAAAACAAAACATAATTTAACGCAAAAATGTTAATTTTGTTGGATATCATCAATCAAATTAAATCTTGGAATAGACGTTTTTGTCACATTTTATTAAAATCAAATCATATTCCAAAGGTGTGTAGACCTTATTGTGGTAGCCAGTACAGATATTTTGTTAGCGACCTACCAGTGGCTTTGCCCGCTTTGGCTAATTATTATTATATTATAACTACTAATTATTGAGGCCAGTCATGGCGCAGGGGCAAAAAGTGTGACTGTAAAACCGATTGGATGTGGGTTCAATCCCCACTCGAGGAGATGAAATATGTACTTATATTTATATTTCCATTTCTTCGCTCTGGTGTCGAGGCAAAGCACGGCGTTGAGTTCTGCCACACAACACGCAACGCCTTCAGAATTCGGCAGAAAGTGGGGAACGGAGTGTCTTAACACTATGTCTCCTCTGCCTACCCTGGTGTGTGTAGAATACAGTGTGAAGCTGATTTATTTATTTATTTATAACCACATTATACAAAATCCTAATGTAAATTATATTCTATTTGTTATTTTGATGTATACTCGTATATATTACAAGTAGTTTTTAACTTTTATCTTTCTTAACTTTTATCTATTATAAATCCAATTGGTAGTTTTCGTTCGAAAGTGGAACAAACATTCACGTTTGATAATATTAGCAGGTTTTTATTAATATTAAGTATATGAATTTAAAGATTATCTTTTCACAATTTGGTCACCACTGATTATCTTTTTGTTATTTGTTATTAAAAGTTATATGATATTAGTGCAATAAAAATTTATTTTATCCGTTCAAAAATAGTTTAAGGCTAGACGTGGCGCAGGAGCACTAGCGTGCAACTGTAAGCGAGACGCGAGGTTGTGGGTTCGATTCCTTCTCGACGAAATGAAATATTTCATACTTTTACTTCTTCGTTTTGGTAACGAGGCTAAGCGCCTTCAGAATGTATCTTATAAATATATGTCTACAGATGATTCTTAAATATAAAGTTAATATTAAAAGGCTTTATTCATAGCTAGGTGGAATGAGCCGTTTTTGGGGTTCTTACCGTTTACCGTCGTTTTCAAACTATAATAGTTTAAAAACTTTGGCTATTCAAATATTTTTAATAGAATAAACTTTTTCGTCATTCTATTGCTGGAATATATTTTTTATATTTTTTGAACTTTATGTCTAACGCAAAAATACCTGTATACTTCTAATTTGTTTTATTATTATTATTTTAAATAATTTACTACATTTTTTAAGGGAGGAAAAAATATAGTGAGAAGTCACTATATTCTACACCAAAAGTCTAAATAAATTTCGAATTTATACAAACGACCAGCTATGTCTTGCAATGATGCCGTTAATACTCTTCAATTTTTAATTTCGATTCCTATTTGGGAGAAAGAATAATTTTTCATTTTCTCGATCTGGTAACAACACAAAGCCCGGCGTTGTGTTCCCACTCCCACTTGCCCACTCAAGAGAGAGATTAACTCTGGGTTCCTTCTGCCTACCTCGGTATGTGCGGGATAAGGCATGAAGCGATAAAAATAATACATGTCTCTTGAAATAAGATTATTATTAATAAGGCTTCGACAGTTTACGATATCATCGTAACCCAAGTAACACGCGAGGAAGCGACACGACAAAGCACTCAGCGTCCAACACTTATTAAAACAACGCTAATATTCTCCTTCTTATGGCAACAGAAACTCATCAGGTTTGTTGTTATGTTTAATTCCATCTTTTTAATAATTTTGATATAATACTTTTAAAATTTTTAACGTGTCAAAACTTTTGACTTCTTCTTTAACTTTTTAAGCCACTTCAATGGATTAATTTATAGCTTTGAATTTGAACGATATACGTTCTGGATAAAGTTAGATTTTTTAATTTTTATTATTCAATTATCATTTATTTTTTGAACAAATCTGCTTATAGTATAAATAAAAAAAATATCATATGGTACACTATTTGAGATAGATAAAAGTTATATTGTTGAAAAAATTATTGACTCAACATATGTTTGACTAGCGGACTTTCGCGACTTTGCCTTTTCGCTTCGCGAAAGAAGTTTATGCTATCAACCATTTTATTGTTTATTTACATAACAAATTGGTATAGATTTATATATTATATATACAAGTATTTATACTATAATTTACTACTGTTGAAACTGTCTAAACAGTTGACGAATGTTTTTTTTTTTTTTGGGAAGGGCTTAAAATATTTTACCCTATATGCTGCTTCCGCAAAAGGAGCTTTTATTTATTGATAAATAAAAGAATCGGTTGATTTTTGAAAACAGTATTGTCTATACTGGAAGAAGGTCACGTTAAACGATGGCGTGTATGAGGAGAGGGATAACTGTGGATAAATTGTGAAGCTTATAAATTTCTCAAGCTTCTCAGCTCAACGGTAGAAACACTAACAAAGACACAAGTGTAATTTACTTACACTAATTTTTTAATTTTGCAATTTGCTAACTTTTTGCAATTAACACAAAACAAATAGATACTTTTAAAAGAAAATCAATTGATATTCACATTTAAAAGTTTATTCACAAATTGTAATCAAAGAAGTATAGGAACAAATATTTACAAACAGTATACAAGTAGAGTTAACGTGCCGCGGATAAATTGAGTAGATAAAAACAATACTGGGAAGTGCTATAAAAACGGTCGTTAGCCGTCGCACTACAGTAGCTACCTACCTGTTAAATCTTTTTGTTGGTTACCTTAATTTTAGATAATTTCGATTGCGGTTTGCTGATATTAAGGAGTTTTATAAATTCGCTTAATTTTTCGGGTTCCGTACCTCAAAAGTAATAATTATGATTATTATTATTTTTTTAGTGTTGTTTTATAATGTGTTTTATAATTATCCGTGGATATTAAAGTGAACAGTAAAACTATAACTAGAATTGAGTTGCTATGAAAAGAGATTTATTACATGAATAAAAATGTTCACACTTTTACAAACATTCTTTAATATATTAATCATTCACAAACTCACCTGAAAAGAGAAATAACATTTAAAGCTAATGTTTCACCAGTTCGTATTAATTTAATATTAAAATATATTGTTCTGCCTTGTCTTTAAGAGACGTCAATGTCATAGCTGACTGAAGTGTCACTCACTTCGTTTACATAAATATTCGTATAGTTCAAGCGGGCGAAGTCGCGCGGGTCGGCTAGTCAAATATATATTGAGTCAATAATCCTTTCAACAATACAACTTTTATCTATCTCAAATAGTGTACTATATGATATTTTTTTATTTATACTGTAAGCAGATTTATTCAAAAAATAAATGATAATCGAATAATAAAAATAAATAAATAAATATCTTGAAAATATCATAATACCTACATCAATTTAGTTATTTATTATTATTATTTTCTCTATAAAATTTGTGTTATAAAGTCTATATATATAAAATATTTACAAGTACTAGTATCGCACTAGTAACTTACTAGACTAATCTCTTTACTTTCTATGTAGTTAAATAATATGTGAAATTGAAACAAATGTATTTTATATTAAAATCAGCTTCACGCTGAATCCCGCCCACTGCAGGGTAGGCAGAAGGAACCTAGTATACTAAGACACTCCGTTCCCCACTTTCTGCCGAATTCTGGAGGCGTTCCGTGTGGAGTGGCAGAATTTAACGCCGCGCTTGTCCTCGACACCAGAGCGAAGAAATGGAAATATAAATTTAAGTAAATATAGTACAGTCGGTTTTACAGTCACACTTTCTGCCCCTGCGCCACGACTGGCCTCAAAATATTTTATACTTTAATTCCTAATTTTGGATCACTAATTACTATCGAAAATGTTATTCGTATAATTATGAAACGGCTTTACCATCCGTTATTTCGTGTTGGTTTTACAGTGCGAGTAGCGTACATATGTACGTATATGAGTATACACTCTCGTAGCGATGAAGTTAATGAGAACGACGGCGCTCGCGTCTTATCACTTGTAATTATAAAGATATCAACACGCCGTTGATTCGACGTTATATAAATACTTAAAGGTTTTTAGAATAATATAATTATTCGAGAGTGTTTTTTTTATACACAAATATATACATATAAGTTTATAAATTATAAACATATAAAATGTTTATAATTTAGGTCTGAATAGATATTATACTAACTAATTATATCTATTGTAGTCATAGTGTCTTGGATCAGCGTATGAATGTACGATGTGTTGTGAGTTCGATTCCACTCAAAGGTATTACAATATATATTTTTGTAATTTTTATTTCCTCACTCCAGTGATTTCGTAACTCAACCATGTCTCGAAAATTGGTCGGGAAGTAGAGACCGGGTGCCTTAACATTAGGTTCCTTGTGTCTATTCTGTTATGCGGGAAACAGCGTAAAGCTGCTCATTCAGATAATGAGCAGCTTTACGCTTTAGCTAATGAGCAGCTGCATATCAAAGAAAAATTCCGTTTTAATAAACCTTACATTAAGTACCTTACTTCAAAACTTTAAACGAATTTTGTTATCTAAAACGTATACAATGTACATAATATGTATATTATGCAAATGTTTATTAAAACGTACACTGTATTTAATGAGTCACTTGATACTGCCTTCACCCTAAAGTTGCTTCATTGTTATTTGATAAATTAAACAGGAAAATCGCTTAAACTGCAATATAATTTTTTATAATATATTTTTTAAGAACAAAAATATGTTTTTGTATTAAAATTTAGAAATTAACGAAGCTAACAATTTTTTCCATAAGAGAGTTTTGATGTTTTACAAAATGATTTTTAATTTTACGAACAATTTTTTGTAGCTACACGCTTTATCGCGAACACAGCAGGCCAGGCAAAGGGAACCTAGTGTTAAGACACACCGTTCTCCACTTTCCTCTGAATTCTGGATCTGCATCATTGCGTGTTGAGTGGCGGAACTAAACGCCGCGCTTTGTCTCGACACCAGAGCGAAAAAATGAAAATGTAAATAAATAATTAAATACATTGCGTGGGGATCGAATCCACAACCAGTCGATTTTCCAGTCACACATTTTAAGTAGATATAAAAATTGCCTCGCTTTGCCTCATTACATATTTTATAATTAAAATAATACTCAAAAATAAAGAATAAAATTTCTCAAACAATTCCCTAAATGAAACATAGTTTTTCTCATACAAACAATATAACCTACAATGTCACTAGATATGTTGACTCGTGTACGTTGTACATACTCGTATACACGAAAGTACAAAGGCGTTAAGTAATTGCGTCAAGAAACCTTGTTTCCTGATAGTCTTATTAAACGTCTCTTCTGTCTGACCGACGTTATTATTGACGTTGAGTGTTTACTTATCTAGGTGTAGACGCGATAAATCACAGTACATTTATAAATGAGTGATTAATCGACGAGATAGGATATATGTTATATTCAATTAAATAGTATTATATGGGTTGATTATAGCGTTTATTTTTGTTTAGTGCTTTAGAGTTTAAAACTTTTGTTTTGTAGTTAAAAATCGTAATAACATACATTAGACAAATAATAAAGATATTATTATAGGATCGGATTTCTTCGCATTATGCTTAAAGCACAACTTCAAATCATTTATGGAAAATTGCCAGACTTTTTAAGTATTCGGTTTTTAAGTATTTTTAGAAATGAACATATAAAAGTAACTTTCTTGTTCAGGTTTACATAAATAAAAATATAAAAAACCGTTTAAGTGCGAACTAGACTCGCACACAGATGGTTAAACATGCCGATTTCAGGATAGTAGGTCGACAGGAAGTACAACTTATAAAAGTTGACAAACTCCAGACCATCAAGAACGTCCTACAGAATAGCATGTCACACACTTTCGTCGCCTTAACAAGACACACAAAAGGATCTACTATACTGACGCCGAGGAAGACTCTATCGGCGGGTTCATTCGTCGGGCAAATGAAGGTTCCGTGACTGATATAGTGGAGCACAACATCCTGGCTATTTCCTACAGAGATGAATGAGTAGACAATAACGACATGACATATCTAATTAGCTGCACCACAATCAACATGAACGACGATCACAAAATAGGAGCGTAGAACGTTCAAAATATTAATGATTAATACACATTTTACAAAATAAGAAGAACTAACAAGCAAAACAAGAACATAAAAGGCACTTACTCTGTGGCGCATAACAACTCAATAAAAGAAAAACGTAAGTTTGTGGGCGTGTACATTAATTTTGTATGAAATGAACTACAATTATAAATCTTAAGTTAATTAAGTTTTTGTCTTTATTTCTAATGCACAAACTTAAGTTATTTGTAATGTAAAGTGTATGCGCACTTCATGCCAAAAGGAATAGTTAGGATATACGTTAGGGAAATCTGGTCTCACGGCTTTTTTGACTCGCACTTTGAGGATAGATTTGGCGTGGAATAAAAGTAATTCACCTAAATTTTATTGCCCTTTATCTCCAGCGAATTTCATCATTATTTTTGTAGTAAAAATCCACTATTAATGTTTTTTTTCTTAATTATTAAAAGTTCAAGACGTATAAAACAATATATAATTATGATTTTTAAACAAAAATCCATTTTAGCGGAGGAAGATTTTTTTTGTCTTTTTGAAAGATATCGCTTACAAAATTTTGTCAGATCTTTTATACTCCTCTATACTCAGGATTATTTTAGAACTGGTACAACAATATAAGAAAAAAATTAAACTATTTTTTTGAACTCTTACGTTGAAACTAACGTACTTACAATATTTTTTGTTTGTACAACAAAATGTGTGTAAACTTTTCTTAGATAAAAATAAATAATATCATGGATCATTAAAATATATCCTGTCTGAAGCATTTAAAAGGGATATTGATGATTAAAATATATTTAAAGATAAGACTTATATTTATCAAATTACTGTTAGTATACAACAAAAACGAGAATTATGTTACGTAGAACTAATTACATTAGTCTTCATCACTGTCTTAACTACGACATTAACTTTTTGGTCAATAAAAACAAACGACTAAGTATTTTTCAGCTGGCCTTACTATTTTGACCAACTATCAAACATGAAATAAATAATATATAAATCAGCTTCACGCTGTATCCCGCACGCTGCAGGGTAGGCAGAGGGAACCTAGTGTTAAGACACTCCGTTCCCCACTTTCTGCCGATTTCTGGAGGCATTGCGGGTTCGAGTGGCAGAACTCAACGCCGCGCTTCACCTCGACACCAGAGCGAAGAATAAATAATATATGCTAGCACCATATTGTTGCCATCATATTTTATTATTTTTATGCATATAAAAATTGAGCTCAATTTCACGCATTTTGTTGTACAAATAAAAAATATGCACGTATGTTTCAATGCAAGATTCGGGGAAAATAATTTTAATTTTTTTATATTGCTACAATATTAAAAAAAAACGAAAAATATTCTGATTATAGAGAAGAATAAAATACATTTTTGACAAAATTTATCTTTTGAGTTTCATTGGGAAAATAACCATAAAATCTAAAATAGTTTTTTTTTTGGAAACCGCTTGATATAAGGTTAAAAATAAATAGATGAATTATTTTTATTCAACACCAAATTAATACCCAAAGTTCGAGTCCAAAAAGCCGCTAGGTTAAATTTCTCATATTAACCCGGCTGTGCTTCTAGGGACGTAAACTTGAATATTTGATACTAACTTTAGCTTGATACCTCCACGCGATCTTAAGATAATTAGAATGGTCTGGACAGACGGATACATAGATAACAAAGTGATCCTATAACGTTTCTCCTTTTGAGGTATGGAACCTTAAAAACGACAACGTTAAAAAGGAAACCAAAATAAATAGTCAACAATTGTATATTTATAGAACAAAGTGATATTAATTTAGCATGAATAGTGCAACTAGAGGAGCGTATTCGTACAGTGCACATGAGACCGTTATACTAAATAATAGAGAATGCGCGAACTCTACAAGCGTTGTAGACGTAGCGGCGTAGCACCGACACCGCGCCGCCGCTAGTGCTACGCGAGACCGTGCCGGAGACGCACTTGCTACGTGCTACGACGCGCTACGATCGACCACAACGACTACGTGATAGTTTTA
This sequence comes from Heliconius hermathena, assembly GCA_013403705.1. Taxonomy (NCBI): domain Eukaryota; kingdom Metazoa; phylum Arthropoda; class Insecta; order Lepidoptera; family Nymphalidae; genus Heliconius; species Heliconius hermathena. Next base: position 353,223 of record JAAIXJ010000190.1, read on the forward strand.
TTTACACAAAAAAATATTACTAACAAAATAATAATAAAAATCGTGTTTGTGTTATTTGCGTTTACTGTTGCCAAGTGTTACTCAAAGGACAAATTACTTCCAAACTTAATTAGACGGAGTAAATTAAATGATTAAGATGAAAAGGATTTGTCACCTCATCTTTCGCCTGCTATTTCTCCTCGACGGTGAGTTTCTATAAATTATACGACCTTATAATGAACATATTTTTTTTATTCAAATTTTTCTTGTTGCCCTTTCTTGTGAGATCTCTTTCGGTTATTTAATTAAAGAGTTTGTGCGAATTACGTTCCAATTATGTGCATGAAAATGTGCCAAGTTTTCTATTTAATTATGTGTGACACAAACTGACAGATTTATCGTAGTTTCCAAGAAAATACTAATTTTAATTAGCGCAACGCTTTGAAGGATAAACTTGAATATTATATAAGTTTATTTTTTATTCAAATGATCTCGTTTGTAGTGTCTATCTGTTTATAGAAGTAGCTTCATAAGTATTAAGGAAAGAATATATTTTGTGAGGCAGGATCAAACTAATCGAAATGAAAACATGAAAATGTCTTGATGTATGTCTCCTATATTGTATTTGCTATTTATATTAAATTTGTTGTACATTTTCAGGTGTATGATTTTTATAAGACAAGCGTATTGTGTTGCATACATATAATAATATTATGTACGTTATTATAAAAAGTTAATAAATATATTATTAACGTCAATTAAAATAATTTAAAAAAATAAAAAAAATAGCGATGCACTAAATATTATAAACTAAGCGAACACCATGAATTGACTTCGATAATTTAGTAAGTCAATAAAGAGTTCCATTGGAAGGTAAAGAGGGGAAATTAAAACATAATAAATTATGTTTCCATTTGCGTGCGGCGCCGCGCTGCGCGCTGTTGTTGCGGACAAAGAACTTCGTCTCTTTTTTGAATAATGGTTTGTTTAGAGAGACGTTTTATTAATTGACTTCTGAAAATTGATCTACCCGGAAGACTCCTTATTTCGCAAAGCTAAGACCAAGGAAAATAAGCTATTGTCATTGATTACACGTTTATATTTTATAACCCATAAAAAAGAAAGGAAATACACTATATAAAAGAAGAACGCCTTAAGTATTCATTGATAAATATTTTATCAAGTTAGTAGAAGTCTGGGTAATACGGTGAGCTAGAAACTAAAGTCGTATATTTCGTTATACCTGGCTAAAGCTAATTATAAAGTTGGTCACAACTCGGGAACAGCTTCGGTAAGCGCATTTCGTTACCATCCAGCATACACAAACATACATGTATATATATTACTATTCACCATATACGTATTAACTATAGAAGCTAATGTAAAGCGAGCCGTTATTAACTTATATGTTTTTACGTGTAGAGTAAACTAATAATTATTAGTTTACTTAAATTAATTGTAATTAATTTTAAGTAAAAAAGTATAACTCTTGTAATATTTTAATAATAAGGGATGAATACACATGTATAATATGTTTTTCTTTATTATTTTGTAACATGATGAAATGTCTAAAATTGAGGCAAAAAGTGGACGGAGTGTCTGAACACTATTTTTTTTTGTCCACCTTGTCAATATGTCTTGCATTGATATATCGTGAAGCTGAGAAACAAATTCCCCAAGCAATATTTAAATTAACTATCATTGTCTTCACTCCAGTTCCTACCTACCGACTAAGGCTTAACGAAGTCGAACCCATATTCATTCATTCATATCGTCTTCTGTATAGTATATATTTTGTTTGTGTGCATAAATATAGGGAAGTTGATATTATTAAATCCCACTAGAATCGTTAAACTTTACAATATAAATAAAATTGTTGACTTTTGTGTATTTATTTAACAAATTTACTTTAAAACAAAACGTTGCGCAACGGCACAAAACTGTAACTGTAAACGCGATGGTTGCGGGATTGATTTCTACTCAGTGGAATTAATTATTATTTATTAATATTTTTATTTTAGAGGCCAGTCGTGGCGCAGGGGCACAAAGTGTGACTGTAAAACCGACTGGTTGTGGGTTCGATCCCCACTCGAGGAGACGAAATATTTATTCAAATTTATATTTCCATTTCTTCGCTCTGGTGTCGAGGACAAGCGCGACGTTGAGTTCTGCCACTCAACACGCAATGGCTCCAGAATTCGGCAGAAAGTGGGGAACGGAGTGTCTTAACACTAGGTTCCCTCTGCCTACCATGCAGTGTGCGGGATACTCTGTGCCGCTGCACCACGACTGGCCTCATAAAATATTATAATATGAATATTTCATTTCCTCGAGTAGGAATCGAATCCATAAACTGTTGCGTTCGCACAATCGCACGCTTGTGCTCTTGTGTCATAACAGGTCTCACGCTTTTATACAAATTCCGTAAAGGTAAAGGTAAAGGTAAAGATCAAAGGATCATAATTATAATTCAAGCATTTTTAAGTCATTACTCTCTACTGTATATTATATAGAGGTAATATAAACACAGAATATACCTTTCAACATAACACCCTTCGGCAAATCTGGAGTTCGCATAAGATTAGTAAAATGTTTACCAAATTTCCAAATATCAAACGAAAATAAACAAATTTACAGAAAGAGAATGTAATAGAAATATTAAACTGAAAATGTTTGAAAGCAACGTTTTAGAATAACGTTTTCCTTAAATCCTGGTAATAGCAAGGTTCCTATTTCTTTCTTAAATTTATCGAGAGAGGGAGAGAGAGAGAGAAAGCAAGTGATTTATTTAGTTCTAAGTGACATCTTAAAACTGAAAAAATTAATATACGATTGAAAATGGGAGATAACAGGCAAGGATATTCCTCCTCCACCACCTTTGGGGTGTATTAAAATAAATAAAAGATCTATGTTCTATTTGTCCACAAAAATAAAAAAGGAGACTAAATATTGTTTCTGTATTTGTTCGAAGGCAATTATTATAATTCTCCTTTGATAGTTGTCAAATTAGATGTTATTTTGAGACAAACGGTCTCATTTTGTATTCAACCATTGAATTTATTTAATCAGTAGTAGTTTACTTTGTTTTAACTCAACTTAACTACTAAAGTTTAGTTCATCAAAATCAGTTCATTAAAAAAAAAGTTATCGTCATTTGAAATAAGTTGTAATTAATTCAACACAGTGATAAAGAACGATCTTGAAAGAAATATCAAGTGAATACAAAGATTTTTTGGTTGGTTCGTTCTTATAATATATCTAACTAATTTAAAAACTGTACAGGAGTTAATATGCAATTATTACAGTTATTTTACAAAGAATATTATGAATCCTTCAAATCAATAATTTAACATTTAAGGCTGTTTCTGAATGAGTAAATTAAATTATTCACTGACATCAGCACATTTAACAGAGTATATTATATAGGTAAAAAGAACATAAAGTTACAAAAATATATACGTGTAATAAATAATTAGCTTTATGTATATTTTATAAATATCAAATATCAACAATGGTCGTATTTTTTTATTTAAAACAATCAAAAATTCTTTGACGATAATGTCGTAAAAAATCATATTAGAAGTCATTATAGTCCGCAATCAATTCTGCTTATTAAATCAATAATCATGTATTTTAAGCGGGCGAAGCCGTGGGCGAGCCGCTAGTAACTAATATTATATCATAAAACAAAATTTAATCCCACATACGGTAGAATTTCTGAATAAAGTTCTTGTACAGATATAACTATAGTTCTATACACTTTGACTATAATAAATTGAAGCGGAAAGTAAAACGCAGTAACGTTAGAAACGTTACGTTACTACTACGTTCAATATTTGTGTTCACGTAAACGAAGCCCTCAAGCGATTGTAAAGTAAACTGCAGTGTGGTGTTGAAGAAAGCGGACACTGACGGCGTTTGTAGAGCCTTTATATTCGCCGGTAATTGTATTTTATAGTTCTTTTTTTAAGTTGTGTTGTTTACAGTAAAGTTTTGTTAATATTATTTATAAAATAGAGAGCGCGATAGCGTTAAGACACTGGTCCTCACCGAGCCATGGCTCGCTGGCTTGAGCCATGCTCAATTTTCGAGATATTGTGTGTTGAATGCAAAAATACTGTACTTTGCCTTCCTTCCCTAATTCATTTTGACAAGTGGAAATAGAACCCACAACCGTCGCGTTTACACGTCACTATACAATGCGTATCAAGTGGTAACAAATTTTTTTTTGTTTGCTTTGTCTTGACATCCTTAATGAAAAACCGAAATAAATAAAAAAAGTTAAACTACTAAATTTTGACACTATGTCATACGATACATTAATCTCTAATATTTAGTGTCACCTGTAATAAACTTGACCTTGTAAATGTTATTAGAGAACTTTTACAACATATTAATATTAAGTAGCTTCGTGATTTATTTGGAATGCCTACAAATGACATAGGTACTCTACGAGACTAGTCTAGAGGTTAATGCTTTTTTAAATATTTTATCTGCAGTTAGACCTGAGAGGTCAAGGAGAGTCGGTAACCTTTGATAGTTATGTACAGATAAATATATACTGCTATGTATTATTTTTGCTTGTCATTGTTCTTTTACTGTAGGGCGTAGACAAAGGTGATTATTAATTATTATTATTATTAAAAGATCGGTCTATCCATTCTCGTATTATATTACAAATAAAATAATTAGTCTTTGTTTACAATTCTAGATATTATATTTATTCTTTATTAAAGACTTTATTATTAATAAAAAAAATACATGAACTTGTGGTGGGCTTAACCCTAAAAACAATTCTCTACCAGCCAACCTTGTTGTGTGGGAAATAATTGTGTAAGTGCGCTTAATGTAATTTAATTTAGATATATACGAGTACACAAAAAGAAACCATTACAATACAATATGATATAAACGAAATACAATATCTTACAATAGTACATAAATATGTATGCTATAATATATATTTGAGGCCAGTCGTGGCGCAGTGGCACAAAGTATGACTGTAAAACTGATTGGTTGTGGGTTCGATCCCCACTCGAGGAGATGAAATATTTACTTAAATTTATATTTCCATTTCTTCGCTCTGGTGTCGAGGCAAAGCGCGGCGTTGAGTCTTGCCACTCCACACGCAATGCCTCCAGAATCCGGCAGAAGGTAGGGAACGGAGTATCTTAACACTAAGTTCCTTCTGCCTACCCTGCTGTATGCGGGATACATTACTAAATTCTATATTATTTAGTATGTAAATATTATTTCTAAAATATAAACCACAAAAGTACATAAAGTATATAACATGATCTAAATCTAAATCGTTTACGTGATATCACATGTTGTCACTTCTCATAATGTCGACACCCTCGTCACAGCGCTATTGTACCGAGGCGGCCGAATAACATGTACGTTTTAATATTATAATAATAGTTACTATGCAATTTACTTTACAAACTAGCTATACCTGCCACCTTGCTCGCGTTTTCATATGAAATATTTGAGATTTTTTTAGTTTCACTTTATATCCTGAAAAAAACGTCGTTTGAATGAACTCAAGGCACAATTGTTAGTCAATTCTGTTTATTAAATGAATAATGAATAATCATGTAGTTCAAGCGAGTGAAGTCGCGGCGGGCCGCTAGTATAATAATAAAATAAAGTAGTTAGTATCGAGCATATAAATGTTTAATTATTTAATCTTTAAGAAAAAAGTAGTGATTAATTTCTCTTGTATTATTTCTCCGCCTTTGTCTCATTTAGATATACATAAGAGTTGTGTGACGAATTTAATTATTACTCTTTATGCAGACCATACTCGTATTGTCCAGATATGGAAAATATACATATATGTATATCATTATTTTAAGCTATCCCCAGAGTGAGATTTTGCCTTTAATATTTCCTTTGCTCTAAATGGGTAAGTTTATTATAGAATGTTAAAGTTGATTAACTATGCTTATATATAGTCTTCTATTCTTATATTACTCTCTTTTGTCTACCAGATTAAGTTGTGAAATGAAAATAATTTAAATAAATTACTCCCTGGAATCGAAATCGAACCCTTAATTATTGTGCTTACAGTCGGATACTGCCCACTGCATCATAACGGCTTCAGTATAAATATAATGTAATTTAAAAATAATAACAATTATATTTGACAAACACACAATCAGACAGACAGACAAAAAAATTAAAAATCATTATTTGGGGTTCTATTACATTAATAAAGGTCCCCAATAACATTTTTTTTATTATATATATATATCTTCCAAGTACGGACACCGATCAGTTACGATTTTATTATATAATAAGTATATATAGAAAGTTATAAGAAAAACAAATGTGCATGACATTTAAGATGACAATGAACTAACAAGCTGATTATTATGAAGTCAGTTTAAATGACCTGTAGGCACTTGTGTCTATCTATGTATTGTAAACAGTTAGAATTTAATAATAAATTATTTTTTTCTTTGCTTATTAAACACACAAGAAGGTGTGTAAACTGTAGAGTGCTGAAAGAAATATAGAAGTTTATTTAACCACATAGCTTTTTATTTAAACTATGTTAAGAAAAATAGATAAAGAATTTTATAATAAAATATATTATTTGTTTACGGTACTTACATATTAACACCAGGTTAGGACTAGACACTTTTAAATTAAAAAATAAGTAACCCAACCTAACCGAACCTGCATAAATTTAAAAGTTTCTAATCTTTTTTTTTTTTCGTGAGGAAATCCCTTTACGGATACCAGCCCGAGTGGGGACTCGAGCGGGTTATGTGGGGCTCACGGACCGGCAGATGGTAGGCCGTCCGAATACCCACTAAAACCTCACGGTGCTCCTCCTCGACCGCCACTGGCCGCGAGACGCGGGGACATTAGTCGTCCGCGAAACGCGGCGGCGGGAGCCTGCAAGGCACGTCGCGGAGTCAAGGGTGTATGGGCACCCTCGACGGCCTGCTCGAAGTAGCGCGCGGGAGCAACCTGCGCGCGACTACTCAGGCCAGGTTAGTAGGCGGCCAGCTTTCCCAAGCTGCCCGCTCTCTGGTTCGTTAGGGCGGAAGGCGGCGATCGTGTGCCGCCTTCCAGCGACCCGGTCTCTTGCGGCGGATGACGAGATCAGCCGAAGCCTTCCTCGCCCGCTCCGCCGCCTCCTTCTCGAGCATCACTGCCTCGGAGAAGGAGGAGACCGCATCCCACGACGTCTCGCTGCCGGCCAAGGCCTTGACCACGGCCGGCAGGGAAAGATCGTCCCCTATGACGTCGCGCAGTGCGCGACGTTGAGACGCCCAGGCTGAGTACACCTCCAACGTGTGCTGGGCCGTCTCATCGAGGCAGTCGTCGCAGTGGTGGCAGCGAGCGTCGGGCTCCCTCCCAGCGATCCGACACAGGTAACCCCTAAGCAGCTGTGCCCCGTGAGCACCTGTGTGGTGCGGAAGGTTAAGACGCCGTGACGCCGCGCTAACCTCTGGCGGAACACTGGACGAACAGCCTCAATCGTCAACCGGCCGGCAGATGGAGTCGCCAGTCGGGATTCCCACACTTCCGTAGCGGCTTCCCGCTCCTCCTCGGCGCGTGCTTGGCTAGCCGGATCCCTGGACGCTAGGCCCCGACGCCGGCAATATACCGACGCCAGAGAAAGCGCGTCCAGGTCCCACGGCATGACTCCAGTCAGCACGCATGCCACCTCACCGGAGATGGTCCGATACTCCCGTATCGCCCGGATGGCCATCACCCTCTGCGCACGTCGCAGCAGGGTGACGTTGTAGCGATCCAGGGAGTCCGCCCATACGGGAGCACCGTAGAGGGCCATCGACCTGACCACTCCGGTGTACAGGCGATGGCTCGAGGCGCTCGGCCCACCCACGATGGGCAAAAGGCGCCCCAACGCCGCCGCCGTCTTTAACAGTTTCGGGGCCAAAGATCCGAAGTGGCCCCGAAAACTCCACCTGCCGTCTAGAACAAGTCCGAGGTACTTCATGCTCCTGCTGACGTCGATATTGACGCCACCGACGAAAAGTTTCTAACCTAATCTAACCTAACCTGACCATTAAATTTTTGACGCGGTGGTGTTAATACGTACCTTCTTCACTTATGATACTTAAATATAACAATATATATTCTACATATCACCCAAAATCATTGTTTTAAAATTAACAATGTTCAGAAGTCATCCTACGAAGGTATAAACCGTTGAATAATTTACTCTCACCTCGCTCGTCACCAGTCAAGCTCCAGTCAACCTTTATAACTGTTACAGTCATGTTATCATCCTGTTTAGCAAGTATTAATATGTATTTTTGTATCGGAAAGCTTTTGAGTTGATAATTATTAAGATCCTGTGCCGCTGCGCCACTACAGTTTACATATTTGATAGGATTTCTAATCCTTAAAAAATAAAAAACAAATTAAACTTATTTTTAACATTTTTAAAGTGTAAACTAAACTTAAACTTACTGTAAATTAAACTTAAGCAAATCTATCACTATTTTGATATAAAGGTACATCTATTATACTTTAGATCGAAGACCAGAACAGAATCCAATAATAAGTAAAAGTCGAAGGAAGTCCATAAGTTCAGATTGCAGAAACATCAAACCCGCATAGCCAGGAAATAAGATAATCCTTTTATATTTGGGCATACGAGATGTATCCTTTGACAGTCACTCGGCGGAGACAGCGCTGGGGTAAGCCGGCAATTCGATAAACATTCTTTTTATTAGAACGCCGGATTTCCGACCCGACGACGTTCCTTACTTACACTTCGAGAAACACCTTCAAACTCGTGCGATATATGTATTTTTCATATTCTACTCTAATATCGAGTTATCTGTCGGTGTATTTTTCATATTCTACTCTAATATCGAGTTATCTGTCGGTGTATTTTTCATATTCTACTCTAACATCGAGTTATCTGTCGGTTGCTTGTGCTGATAAATCTCTCCAAGTTAATCAAACTGTGGCAAAAGTTGTTCGATTTTTCTAACATTACGCACTTTTATTTGTGTGGTGTTTTAGTGGTACATTACAGTTGGATTCAGTAAACTAGTACGAATTATCTTCGTTTTTCTTGTTTTGTCTATAAATTGTGTATAGTAATACGGCAAAAAACAATATATATTTGTATGTATTGTAAGATAAATAGAAGTTTGACATATTTATTTATTTGTTAAAACACATCTACAACTATTTTATTACAAAAAAAAAATAATTTGGTTGTGTAATTTTTCTCAATTATTAATTTTGTAAGGAAAATTCAATTCGAGTGAAGCCTGATTAAGATAGCGTCATATTAGTACAATCAAAAATATTAGTGATAAATTTCTTTCATTACTTGTTGAATAAAATAAAATTCAGTATCAACCGTAACTCTAGTAGCGTCTGACGATATATAAATATATATAATATTATATAACTATATATAATATTTTATAAAACCAAGCGCGACAGACGGCGACAGCTGCGACTGTAAATGCGATAGATTGGGGGTTTGATTCCTACTAGAGGAAATGAAATATTTAATATTTTCATTTCCTCGCTCTGGTTACGAGGCAAACCGCGGCATTGAGTTCCGCACTCAACACGCAATGCACCCAGAATTGGTTTTATTACTAAGTTCCCAGGTTTCCCTCTGCTTAGCCTGCTATGTGCGGGTTTTTAGTGAGTAACACAGAGACAACGTACGAACAAAACTATTAGACTCAAGTTAAAATATTGGCATGTAGGTAGGCTAGGGTATGTAGGAGAGCATCAAGAGAGGATTTGCTCAAAATTACTACGGTAACGACAAAAAGCAGGATTTTCGCTTTTACGTTTTCAAATTCAAAATCCACTTAAAACAAAGCTGCGGGGTACGATTAGTAAAGTAAAGTTATTAGCAAAGTAAAGCCACAGTGTCGTTCATGATAGATTTCTACTTATTATCCATTTGACATCGAATTATTCGTGAAAGACGTGCATATTACAGGTTACAACAAAGTATGAAATATCATACGCTTCACTAACTACTAGTGGCAAATGTAACTCGAAGTTATTGCGACAATTCCCTCTTTCCTCATTCAGTGAATATTGCTCCAGTTTTAGTTATTCTATTGTGATGGAAAACGCGAGGATCTTCCCCTCGTCCTGAGCTTTCCGTTACAAGATATATTGCAAGTATATTAAGGAATAAAAATATATTAATATTTTATGTGATATCGATATCGTGTGGGGTGTGTGGCGTCGCACCAAATGCCATATTTATGACAACTTCGCATTTGCTTATTTTATTTATATTAAATAGTATGTGCCGACGTGGTAGATATGAAAGGTATAACTGTATACAGTATATGTGTGTTGGTAGTGGGTTCGATGAACAATGTTTCTAAAATTTGTAGAAAATATAGACCACTTAGTTCACATAATACCTTATATTAAATATTTAAAAAGTTTTTTATTAAACAAAGTACGTCAGTGGGACACCATTTGATTTCTACTTGAGGGGAGTGTTCATATTTAAATTATGTTTATGTCGCTGCGTCGCGAAATAATTGAGTTCCGTAGCACACACAATATGTCAAAAAATTGTGCGACGCGTGGGGAATGAAGTGTCTTATCACTAGCCTATTTATTATGCGGGAAAAAACGTAAAGCTACAAAAAAGGTATTTTAGTACAAATATTTTGTTTTATATGATCTGATATGATTCGTTCATTGATATTGATAATCTGTTCGTAATTTGTTCGTTAGGAGTGAACTACTGAAGCTTGTCCATACTCGTATTTGTCGAGGACTCACTTCATGTGTATTTAGGGTGTAATTAAATAATGACTTATAGATTGATAGAGTGTTTGATCGGTTGATATAAAGGTTGTTTTTTTATTATTTTATATTATCAAAGCATTTAGCCAGCGAGAGAGCACAGTGTGACTGTAAAAACCATTGGTTGTGGGTTCGATCCCCACTCGAGGAAATGAAATATTTTTATAAAATTTATATTTAACACAAGGTAGAGTGTTTTAACATTAGGTTCTCTGTGCCTACCCTACTGTGTGCAGGACCAAGTATGAAGCTTTTAATTTAACGAATTGAGAAAAAAGATTGTGTGTATACCTTACACAATATTTTTCCCGTTTTGCACATATTTATGGCCTGTTTTTTTATTTGTGAGTTGTTTTAAGCCACAGTTTTCGATGGTCCATCCCTTCTTTGTTGCTGTGATTTTCTTAATAAACTATTTGTTTCTATGATTTTTATTTACCGCTACATTCACTTCGTTCAATTTGTACTTCATTCAATGTTTTCTAAAAACTATTTTTCATACATGATGATAGGCATAGTAGTGTCAACGCTTTGCAGCCGAATTCCACAGACGCGTGTTGAGTGGCGCTCAGCTACGTCGCGTTTGTGTTAGTAGAACAAAGAAAGAAAAGTAATTTAATCCCCTATTGGGGCCTATTAATGACCTCAACGCTGTTTTATCTAGGAGTATATATAAAACTCTTCGGTTACCATGTTACTGACAGACAATGCGCAGATGGAACTACGCGGCGTTGAACGCTTAAATATAGGTTTACATAGGTGTCTTGCTGAATGCAGGGAAGTAAGAGGTTTGCTCAAAATTCTCACGGGAACTGGAATATTTTACGTTTTATTGTCTACGGCAACAAAGTTTCAGTCTACCACTCATCATACTTTTTACACAAAGCATTCGCCTAATCAAAAAACTTTTTTATAAAGCTCCATACCATTTTAAATGGCCTATCTAATGACTTCCCAACGCTATACTCTCTCTCTGATGTTTTTGTCTCTCAATAGTATATATGAAGTGCTACTCTTAATAATATTATGTTTAAAAACTATACTACATAATTTATAAGCAGCTTATAAATTACACCTACCTTCTAAATTTCAACCATACAGTACCCATAGTCCCCGAGTAAGATGACTGTGACATACGGACGGACGGACAAACAGACGGCCATGACAAAATTATTAGGGTTCCGTTTTTTACAATTTTGCTTCGGAAACCTAAAAATATTTAAATTGGCGCACATTTACTAACGTGTAAATATATATATACGTATACATATGTCACATACAACAGAAGTTTAATTGTTGCGAATATTTGATAATTCTCCGTCATCTTTTATGTACTAAAAGATCCAACACAATCTTCACTTTATAATGTTATAAGAGCTAAATTAATTAGTGTCTGGGCATGATAATGAATTTATACTAGTCATTGTTAATTTACTCAGGGATTTCTTTGCAATAGATGTATTGTCTTAAATATATTATAAGATTCATTATCTTAGATTAAAACGGAATATAAATAGAGAACATGAGGCCTTATTGGCACAGTGGGTCAGTGTTTGACTGTAAGCACGACGGTGGTGAGTCCGGAAGACAAAGCGCAGCGTTGAGTTCCGGCACTTAACACGCAATATCTCGAAAATTGGACGGAAATTACGGAAGGGAGTGTCTGAACACTAGGTTACGGATGGTAGTGATACACTTTAATTATATATTGTTCCTATAATACGAGTATTACCTAGCGACACAGTTATCAATTTTTCGCTATTTCGTCTTCTCATGCCATTAAATCTAGACTATATAAAAAAAGAAAACATTTCAAATATTATAAGTACACAAATACTGACACGACTACGAAGATTTCCTATTAAGTAGCGCTGGCTTAACTCCATCCCCGCTGCAACGGAATTTTCATGAATATTTACCTCCAAAGTAATTAAAGTAGTAACTTCCACCCACAATCTCCATCCGATTTCTTCCAAATAACATCGAATATTTGCAAACAGTTTACAATCAACAAGCTGGGCAAAGCAAAGTAACAAATAATTCAATACAAATACAACTTAAAAAAAGGTCTAATACTATATTCGGAATCTGTTTTGTAGCAATCCTTGGATTGTCAAGGGCTGTACAAACAAAGCTCCTCTGTAGTTAAGGGCCCTCGTAAGGGAGTGTCGGCGTGACGCTCGGGGCGCCGATACAATACGACAATTCATTACATTTATTCGACAAACGGATCTAATGAAATGGGTATAATATTGACATTAAGTGGTTTTATTAGTGGCTTCATTTGTTTATTTTTGGCTTTATGTTTTGGGGTAGAAGCTACAAAGTGTTATTCGCTTTAGTCGTGGTGAAATTTATAATCTAGCGGAGCAGGTCGTTCAATGGCTTAACATCGTCTTAAAGGAAAATGCAGATTTGTAAATGAGATAAGTTACTGTTAAATTTAGATTATACAGTTTCCCGAGCTGATTGAGCAAATGTAATCGAAATTAGGCTCATAACAAACACAGGGCTTAGTGTTAATATAATTATGTTTTCTAAGAGGTTCATCTTTTATTAAAACATTTCTCTTACGACTTCACGTTTCTATAATGCTGCACGTTATCTTGCCAAAAAGGAGAAACAAAACTAGTGGGAATCGAACCCACAAAAATAAAAACAACAGACTCAATAATACACTTTTCATAAAATCTATTTACCCGTTTTATAAATTTGATTGACATTCCTTCCTTCCATTTCTACCTTTATATAACAAAGCTAATCCAAAACGTTAATAAATATAAAACCACAATGATTGTACAAAGCTAATTGATATGAAAAGCCGTCAACTCTTGTTAAACGAGAGATCTCTTCAGGTACTCTTAGATATTTTTTATGGAAATATTTCTTATTGTAACTGTTATATTTTGTTATTTGTATAGATTTGCTTTGTGCTTGAGTTGTTTACTGTTCCTTACCTTATTTAATGACAATATTGATTTGACATTGATCGTAGCTTATCTTGTTTTTTTATTCGGTTTAATGAAATCATAAATCATGGGATTCAATTTTATTTTATCTGTTGCCAGTAAGTTTAAGTGCGAGTCGGATTCGCGTAGGGTTTCGTACTAATTTCGTGATTGTAGGTGAACGTGAGCTTGACTTATATATTTTCTGTGATATACCTGTACCTGACAAAAACAACAACTCCCCATTTGTTGTTTTGTGGTAAGATCCTAAAAATGGACAGAATGTGGTTCAAGTGAAGTGTATTACTACGATAGATAAGTGAAGCTAGAAAAACTGTGTAATAAGAAATTAATAAAAGCGAAGCTTTACGCATTTTCCCGCACAGCAGAGTAGGCAGAGAGAAGATAGTGTTAAGATATTTCGTGTCTAATTCCCAGATACATTGTTTCGAGATATATACCTATATTACTTAGTGATCTTTTAAAGTATTTAGTGGCAATACTTAACGTTTTCCGCTCGCCGAGTCGGATCTAACCTCAACATAATTGATTTCACTGTCCTTGGTCACACAGAATGATATCATTCGCAAAATGAATTGAATATGAGAATAAAAAACAGTATATACAGCAATGTTTATCCAATGAAATACGAGTACGTAATAGAGCTAAGCAAAAAATTTTCAACTTCTGTTTCAAAACTTTTAAAAAATTTTAAAAGTCCTTCCGCCCAATAATTCTACACTGAATCGATAATTGATGTGAAAAAACCTGCAATTCTCATAATGTCTTTATTTAATATTTTGCTTAACTCTATTACGTATTTCGTTGGACAAACATTGCTGTATGTACTGTTTTTTATATTTATATTCAGTTAATTTCACGAATGATATCATTCTGTGTGACAAGGGACAGTGAAATCATTTATGTTGAGGTTAAATTCATATACACACAGCTTCTGACTGTAAAGGGGCGGTTATAGGTTCGATTCCCAGACGAGGAAATTAATTGTTGTCATTTCATCGCTTCCTTGTCAGTTCCGGTACGCAATATGTCATGTCTTGAAAATTGAGCGGTACATGAGTGTCTTAACACTAGCACTAGTTTTCCTCTGCCTACATTGCCATATGCGGATACTTAGTTCTAGAAACGGAGTGTATACTTTATTTAATAGTAGACAGGTAGATTGTATTTTAAATAACATGATAAATAAAAATAAACTAATAAGGACTTTTCCTTATATTTCTATATTATAGAGATTTATATTTCTATATTATTCAAATCATCGCTGAAATGTAAACAAACTGAATACTTTTATTGTATCTATAGCAACTGGAACAAATTATACAAATAATAATGCAATATTATTACTTAAACAGTAATAATATTGCATTATAATTTATAAGTTTCTATCAATGGTTTCGAAGCGCGCCGTCTCATTGAGTCGTATCGAATACTAAAAACACCTCGGACTCTTTCAAGTGCATAAATTGCATTTACAATTCATCTCGCGCTCTGCACGAATGGAAATACTGAAAAAAAATCTGACAAAACTTCGAAGAAAATTTAAACGTTCCTCTGCAATGCAGTCAAATGGCGAAAGACGGGTAAATAGTTAACAAAATATTTATCATAGCTTAAGTTTTATTAATAATTATTTTTTTTAAGCTTCACGCTGTATCCCACACACAGCAGGGTAGGCAGAACCAGTCAGTTTTGCAGTCACATCTCGTGCCGCTGCGCCACGACTGGCCTCAATTTATTAATAATAAAATTAAAATACAAAATTGCCGCCGTAGCCTTAACGATGTTCGGGCGTAAATTAATTTTAAAAACAAAGAAACGTCCGAATAACGTTATATCGTATAATATATTTAAAAAAATATATCATAGAAAGATTAACATCATTTTCATCTTTAACTCATCGGGTTTAGAGAAATCGGTGTTTTGGAAGGCTTGCGTTTTTGCATGTGGATATATGTCCAACACAGAGGTAAAAGTAAATATTATTTTTGATAAATAATCTTTCTTTTTTAAGAAAAATATATAATTATTTTTGATAGTCTTTATATTAATAATAAAGGATATTTAGCGATCAATAATGTCTAACACAAAATCAATTTTAACATTATAAATATAAACCAAACTAAAAGGAATACTAAAATAAAGTATACATTCCCCAGACGCTAATCTCAGTGAGGATAACAAATGTTGATTGCCTAAACAAATAACAGTACTCAATAAGAATATCTTTACTTAAACGAACTATTTAGTAGAGATGTGGTCGCAATTAGTAAGGCTTTTAACGAATGAACAGTGAGTCGTGAATAGTCGTGAAAGCTCGCTAATTTCAGATCTTGTTTGCAAACATCGACCAAAATCCTAATACGAAATCCTAAATCTCTGAATCCATGGGCTGATCAAATGGTTACATTGTTAAAATTTGTTTGTATGAGGCAAATGATGGATCTCGAAATCTATGCTTCGTAAATGTGGGTTAGATTGCCACCGTGGTGCAGTGGCAGAGCGTATGACTGTAAATTCTATAGTTGTAGGTTCGATTAAATCGTCCAAAATATGTCTTTCTACGTAAAAAACCTAATAGTCAATGTTGAGTCAAGACAAAAAGTTTATTAAATTATTAAATTATGAAACAAAAAATTACTTCTTTGCATGTGTAAACTCAAAAAGAAGAAAATGAAAACATCCGAACCCTTATAGGGTCACTTTCACTTGTCCGTCTGTTAAGACCATTTATCCCAAGATCGCGCAGAGTATTAAGCTCAAGTTAATATCAAATATTCAGGTCTGCAATCATTTGAAATATAGAAAAAACATCAAACTTCTAAGTGAACGCAATCAAAAGATACAGGCATTTATACATCGTTTTAGTTGCATTTTGTATTAAAAACCAATAAAACCTATACATATAGTACTTCTTGTGGACCAACAGTTATAAAATTTGGCACGAAGTGAAAACTGACAATACAAACAAAGGCCAAATCCGAGCAGTGAAAATTTAGCGGTATTTCAAAGAAAAAAATCATTACAAATTTAAATTTATATTTGTATTTCATTTCATACAAAATGAGTACGTACGCTCGAGAAATCTTCTGTCAGTAGGGAGTACTAACACAGCCTTGACCTACCTACATGACAAATTTAAACTTTCTTAGCTTAGCACAATAGTTTAGTCTGTGCGTTGTCTATCAGTAACTTACTTTTTTATATACGTATACTTATTATAAACAATGTCATGCACTGTATCCATTACATCGCCTAGTACCTCCTTAAGCCTTTAAGAAAATCTTGTAAGTAGGTACTTAACGGAAGAAACAGATACTTTATATTTTAAGCTCTAATACATTAACAATTTAAATTTAAATGCAGATAAATGCGAAAGTACTAAACATCTCAGACAAAGCGTCTATTAGTTAAGCTTTTAGCGAATGAGAGGGGTCGACGGGGCCAAGGGAAACGGGGGATACCCCCATCAATAAGAGAGACGATGAGATTCCGAAATAATCGCGGTATATAATATTTGCGGGTAGTGATTTTGAATTTTTTATTTTTACTGCTATAGCGGTTTTTGTGATCTACGCTATTTAATAATATTTTATATTTTCAATTATGGAGTGAAATTAAAGTTCCAAAATTTTGTGGAATAATTGTCCAAATTTATTTACACTTTAAGAAGATACACAAGAGAATAATTTTACACACTCACAGAAGGAAATAAAGAAATTTAAAGAAATAGTAAAAGAAACAGATAAGCGAAACAGATACGTATTAG
>JAAIXJ010000190.1:371611-425762 GCA_013403705.1 Heliconius hermathena
GCGTTTTAAGAGTGATGTATTTATCCGTCTCGGGAGGAGAAATTATAATATCCTTCACCTCGACAGCAAATTGATTGTCCAACTGAGCGGCAACGTAATAAAATTTTGTAGCATCACTTGTTATATTAGATAAAGCAAACTGACCTTCAATTTGTGAAAACCAAAGGGCTGGTTCTTCCGGCCAGAATGGTGGAATACGCACGCCAATCCTACAAACGTTGGATGTAGTCGCGTCCTCCATCGTGTACTAGAGGTCACCTTGCAAAGGTCGTCAAAATGGCCTCTTGCCGTTTTTAATCTTCTCGCCAGCAGAAAACGTAGATATTTAACGTAGTGTTCACTAATTTCGGGGTCACCAATATAGCGGTTTTTGTGAACTACGCTATTTAATAATATTTTATATTTTCAATTATGGAGTGAAATTAAATTTCCAAAATTTTGTGGAATAATTGTCCAAATTTATTTACACTTTAAGAAGATACACAAGAGAATAATTTTACACACTCACAGAAGGAAATAAAGAAATTTAAAGAAATAGTAAAAGAAACAGATAAGCGAAACAGATACGTATTAGTAAGAAGATAAGGCTTAAAATTGAAAACAAGCAATGAGTACAATATTAAAACAAGTGAACGTCGCAAGCGATAGTAGCCGACTCTTTACTCGTAGCTAGCAAGCAGGCTACGTCACGCACAGCAAAAAAACTCGAAACAAGTTTATCTTGCGAATGCGCTGCGTGCAGATGAATTATAATAAATATAAATATTAACTTTAGTTTTAAGTAAATTTGAAAATAGAATATAGTGTAGTATTTGTATATATTATTATTAATTAATTTTATTAAAAGTTAATATTCACTACACTGCTTTTGAAACGTGGGTATAGTTAATACAAATCTAATCCTCTAGTCTTGCATTTAGTCAGACATTTTTAAATGCAACGCTATAAAGTATTTAGCAGAAGCTTAAGTTTAATTTCAATTTTAAAAAAAAACCAACCTCTACCTTTTCATTGATATTTAAATTTAAAGCTTAATTAAAGTCTTTTTAAATTTAAATTTGATGTAGATATATAATATAGAAATATTATCGTACCTTACTATACG
The DNA here is from genome assembly GCA_013403705.1 of Heliconius hermathena. Classification (NCBI taxonomy): domain Eukaryota; kingdom Metazoa; phylum Arthropoda; class Insecta; order Lepidoptera; family Nymphalidae; genus Heliconius; species Heliconius hermathena. The sequence continues at coordinate 372,717 of JAAIXJ010000190.1, forward strand.
TAGCTTCTGCTACGTATTGCTTGAAGCAACGTTTCAACGCTTGAAAGCAGTTTATAATATTATAATAACTTGTCCAGTGTGTTATAAAGCGCATAACAGAGGAACTATTCGATCGATTCTAATGAATTCTGTAGTTCAGAACTTTGAAGATTTATGTAAGTAAAATCAGCTGCGGAGTTCACCTCTGTATAAGTAACATTGGTCCAAATGTAGCTCTAATTTAATTTTACGTGTATATACAGAACAAGGCGTTTAGTTTCGCCAATCAATAAACAATGTCTCGAAAATTCAGAGGAAAGTGGGAGTATTTAGCACTAACATGTTCTACTATACTTGATATACTGGGAGAAGTAAACGAATATAAATACGTCAATTTAAATTGTACCTTGGAATTTAAATAGTTGAATTTATAACAGCTTACTTATAATCCTGAATATACAAATAACACTTTCAAATAACTTTGTTAATTATGTCATATAACAACAAAAATCTATCGAGATTTCTTATATATTCTTTGGATTAGGTCTTAGGTTTTTATAACTACAAAATGGATTGTAGTTTTTGCTAATAGATAGAATAATTAAAGAGGAAGGTTTATTTTTTGTATAATACATACTTATAAATTGCATAAGAACCGAGAAAAACTGAGTAATCCTATGTAGGGAGGCGAACCCGTAAGCGGAGCACTAGTCCTTATTTATAATACAAATTATACCAAGTTTTCCATTAAAAAACCTGCATCTACCACATCTAGATCCAGATCTAGATCTAGAGCTTCTAGAGCTAGTACTCAAACATTTCTAAACTTGAACATTATGGAAATATTTTAAAACCGCTTAATTACGTGTTTCAATATATTCTCGAAAGTCAACAGATTAACTCGAACGATTATTACAGTTCGAGTGAATTTGCTTCGAAATTGAGCTTTAATATACTGAAATCCAAGTTGAAAATCTAAACCATCCGTTCCCAATTAATCGGTAATTAATATTTTCGATTAGGACGTTTTAATTAGAGGGTATCTTCGGTCGAAAGGAGCACTTCGGTAGGTAAATTCCAAAATCATTGAAATTAAGTGCGTTATAAAATAGAGTTGGGTATATTTGCAGAGCATGTTTTTATTACACGAACTCAAAAGTTAACAACTTAATATTATATTCAGATTTAGAAGTGGTACTTTTAAATATTTTTTTTCAGAAATTCTTATTAAAGTTACACATTCAATGCCATCATCTCCTATGGAAGCAATAATTATAAGAAAACATGTAGGTTGTAGACATAACTTTGCACTTAAGATGAAATTGTCAAAACGTTCAAGTCTCAATTTAAAAAAAAAAACTGGTGATTTATGGGGCATATCCGTTAAAGTGTTATAATACTAATATATATAATACTGCCTAATACTATTATACCTATCTCTCTTTAATTTTTAAAAAATGTGCAAAATTCGATAGTTTCGTGCCGCTTTACAAAAGTGGAGATAGCTTGAACTCATATTAGCTCATATTTTTTATTAATATTAACATTAATTTCCATAGTGACCAATATGGTTTCCTCAAACGAGAAGTCTATTATTACAGATGCGGGTGCTGCACTTCTAAAGCACATTTATGACGCATGGGAGAAGTTGCAGAATGCCATTGTAGTATTTTGTGATTTATCTAAAGCATTTGATTATGTAGACCCTGAAATTTTTCACTAAAACTATATTATTATGGTTTGTAAGATATTGCCCTTGATCTTATTGCCTCGCATCTAAGCTAAAAAACCCAGAAGGTTAATATAAATACTGTAAAATCATCTGGATTTCCTCTAAGGACGGATGTTCCACAAGGACCTATTCTTGGTTGCCTTTTACTTCTGATATATATTAACGATCTGTCTTTTTATGTGAAAAATCTATGTGATATTGTACTCTTCGTAGATGATACCTATTTAATATTTAAGGTTAACAAAGTAAAATAAGCTATGGCGTAAGTGCATTATCGCATATTCTTCGTTGGTGGAATGTAAATATTCTTATGTTAAATCTAAAAAAAACTAAATGTATTGAAATTTGCTAAATATTAAAAAAATATAATTTTAGTCTTATAATTAACATCGCAAACTTAAATTTGACGAAATCAGCAATTTTCTTAGGTATAGATTCTAAACTCCAGTGAAACTCCCACCTGGAAGCACTTGCGGGTAAACTCAGTTGTGCCGCGATCGCAATTAAAAAAAGGAGACAAATGACGGACGTTGATACTTTCGAATTAGTTTACTATAGCTATTTTTATAGTATTATGTCTTATAGATTGATGCAATGGAGCATAGCTTCATATATAAATTAAATATTCATTCTCCAAAAAAAAGATGTGACATCTATTTATAACCTAAGCGCTCAAGATCCTCTGTGAGATGTTTTTAGGATGTCGGTATTACTATATATGCATTCCAACTGCACCATTGTAATATCTTTTCTGAAGATGCATGCAATGCAAGCATGGCGTTGAGTTCCACCACTGAACACGGTCAACAAAATCTCAAAATGACTCACAATACTGAGAAGTGAATGTCTTGATACTAGGTTCCCTCTGTTTGACCTCTGCACGCAACTGATTTATAATTTCTGGCCAAAAAAGGCCGGTAGAACGCTATACAATGTATGAACAAAAGCGTTTGGAAAAAGTTAAATAGTGACTGAATTCAAATTCACTGTTTTTGAATGTTGTATGTGACTTAAAACAATTGCTTGTATATATTTTTTTGTTCTATAATCATTTTTAAGTGAAAATTTATACTTTTTGAATGTATTTATTACTTAGCTGACGTTCAAATAAGTCATTAGGAATGTTCAAGTATGAGATAAAGAAATATTTTTATATAAATGAAGAGAACCTGTGTTGTGCTGTGTGTGAGTGCTGACATTTTTCACTTTACTTTTAATTTTGTGCGACTTTAAAACAGTGATCGATTTTTTGTTTTAATATTATTAAAATATAATAATTGCTCCGACAGAGGTACGAACCAGTAATCATCGTTCGTACAATCTTCTGTCTCATTACGTCACAACGGCTTCAAATATACATACAGATATATAAAAATCAAAATATTCGTTTCCATTTCTTCGCTCTGGTGTCGGGACAAAGAGCCTGCTATGTGCGGGATACAGCGTGAAGCTGATTTATTATTTAATTAATTAATTAATTGATTTATTTAAAAATAGGCCCTTTCTAGTATTTTGAAATCATCAAGTTATACATAAAAATCAGTAGTGTTAATTTTACAGGCTCGCAGCTGCTCAACATACGAACACATTCCTATATATAAAACAAAAGTAAGCCAAAGCAATCATTAAACTAATTATAACTCTCGGCTAATAACTAACCAAATGCTCTAGAAATTCGACAACCCTCGGCACTTAAGACCCTCGACGTTTACGTCGAATCATGAAGACAAGCAATGAATTAACCCTTTCTACATCCCTCTTTTACTCTCCCCTTTTATTCCTCTTCACTTTCTCTCCAATTCTTGTACATTATCAGTAATGGTAACATTAACACGATAACGGGATAACCTTTACAACATAATCGTTAGAGCATAAACGTTAATTCACTAAAGCGCGCTTGAAGTCAGTTCAAGTATCGATTAAAACAATTTGAATAATTTAGATATTATAAACTCAGTTATAGAGTTTATCGATATTCGTTGAGGTTTTGAGTTTAATTTTCTAGTTTTTTTTTTCTATTTTCTTCTTTGAATATAAACTATAGTGACATGGTAATAATAGATTCAATGTACGGTCATTGTTTGTAGCTTTACACTGTATCCTTCCTATAGCAGGATAGGCACAGGGTAAGGGTAACTATAAGTTATAGTTAATATGTGTATAGCACTACGTTTCCAATTTCCAAATTTTAGAGAAAATGCGTGTTTAGTTGCGCATCTTAACGCGGTGCGAAATGAAAATAATTGATTCCAATGAGTAGGAATCGAACGCATAGCCGTCAAGTTTCCAGTTTAGGGTTCCATACCTTTTAAAGAAAAAAAGAATTTATCAGATCATTTTGTTGTCCGCCTGTCTGTCTGTCTGTCGATCTGTCTGTTAGAATTTCAAAATAGCCCGAGATCTCCAATTTTTATACGGAACCTTGGTGTGCGAGCCCGACTCGCGCTTGTCCAGTTTTTTTTCAACATCACACCGTATACTGCGTGGAGTGTCTTAACACTGGCTCTTAAGACTAGACTTTAGACACTCCGTTCCCTCCATTCCCCCCAACTTTCGAAGCATTGCATGATGGTTTTCCATCGAGTGAAAATCGAACTCACAACCGTCACGTTTACAGTCTATACTCTTGTGCCACTGCGTCACGACGTCATCGTATTTTTTTAATATTCTTAATAATATTTTATTTAGGTATGTATCGATATAATATTTAATATTGTGCAATGTTTAAGACTATATGTAATAAAATTCTCTTTCTAGCCCAGTTTGTAAATATAATTATAATAAGCTAGAGGGCTTCGCTGCCTGCTCGCTTCGCTTACCAATCCTTGATTTTCGCCGCGTCGTGCGTGGTTACTCGCGAATGTCTGCGGGCCTGTCTGTCTGTAGATAACAGCTACTATCGGCGGGCGATAGTAGCTGTTATCTACATTGATATAAATTATTTTTCTATCCTTAAAAAATATTTTTCGATCCTTAACCCATATAAATAATCTATTTCAGTACTACAAACATAAAATATTTGTTTATTTTAATTAAGTCTAAGTATTTGAACGCACTTATTAGTGCATATAATTACAGTATAAATAAAGAATATGTCAATTCATTACTGAAAAAACAAAAAAAAAACAATTTTGAATTTTTGTATATTTTGCTTCACACGTTTCGTTTGTTTCGATGCGTTTTGAGTACTTTCCCCGTTTACTTTCTACTTTGTACGACTATTATTTCCTTAGTGGACAAATCTTTTGGATATCTGCCACGCTATGGATATGGATCGCTGTGTTAATTGTGCGATAGCTTCACTTTTACTAAATCTCTAATAACACTGCTCTCAGATTGCCCAAAACTGTCTGAATATTCAGGGAAGGAATGATGTACCTGAATCTATTAAATCGTACCATTTTCATGTTTTTACATTCTGGGAATCCTCCTTCATCCCAAGAATGTATGCAATCATTTCAGTCTGTCTTCTTTGACAATAAAATAACGCCCGAACATCTTTATATCATATATCTTATTAAAGTTTACCGCCAGATATTTTTATATGATAGAAAGATAGTACAATGTATATATATATTTATAATAAGGCACAAGCGTGTGACTGAAAATGCGATAGATTGTGGGTTCGATTCCCATTCAAGCAATTGAAATATTAAAAAAAAAAAATCAAATAGAAATAATTCAAATAGAAATTTATTTTCATCTAAATCTTGCTATATGCGGGATACAGCCTGAAGTTAAAAAAAGAATCGTAATTATATTAAGTTGACTAACTTTATTAAGCTTGAGGCTGTCGAGCACAGCGACACTGCGTCTGAATATAAGCTCGACGACGACTGAATTCCTTCACTCTTGTAACATAACGTTTCACAAAAACATAATAAACATAAAATACCTATTATCTCGACGAAAATCAGTTAAGGAATGTTTTATTTTAAACTTAGATTATTAAGAAGTTTACTGGTGGTTATATTTCGTGAACAAAGGAAGTTCGTAACAAGTCTATAATGAAAACTAAACTTTCCAACCCTTATAACACTTTCCGGAAATAAATCGAATAGCTTCACTCTTTGTCCCGTATGGATAGCCAGACAAGAAAAGAGTCGAATTCCACCTGTATTTAAGAAGTGTGCTTAGTGGCTTAAAAGAGTGGAGAAAATGAAAATAGTTTAAATATTTAATTCTCCCACTGGAGATAAAATCCACAACCGCCGCGATTAAATTTAAATATTGTTCCATTGACTGTGACAGAAGTAAGAGTGATATAAGTAATAATATATTTAATTAAAACAACCTTTATAAATTCGATTCTCAATGGAATTAAATTGTTAAGCTTTCATTGTTTGTACCAATTATTTTGTATAGAAGTTTAAATGACGTAACGTATCTTTGTATCGGTCCGCTGTATAACCGTCGTCACGACTATCAACTATTTCTAATATACACATACATACACACATATATTATATGTAGGTACTTTAGTTTGTAAACTCCAAGAATTTGTCATTATAAGCTCTGATATAAATATGTCAGCTTTCTCTTTAATTTATAGTTACGTGTATTACTCATAGTGTCATTTTGCTTGTGGTCATCTATGCTAATATAATAAGCGGAAGAGTTTGTTTGTTTGTTTAAACGCTAAGATCTCTGGATCTACTGGTCTGATTTACTTTCTTTTTTTATATGATAGCTGGATTCTTCAGGAGTGCTATAGGCTATACAACATTACGGTGTAAGTCTTAAATTAGCCTTAAATAACGAAAGAACAATAACAAGGAACGCAATCAAATCGATTTAAGCGCGTGCGCTGAAAAAATAGTTAATTATATGTCAGTACGTTGTATGACAAAAATATTCAATTTTTTTATTATAGTTCAAAAAAACGCCGCGACACCATATCTATCTCTTATAAATAAGTCACAATAAGGAGACTAAAAATAAATTGAAAAATGTAAAGAGATATTTCACATGTAGGGGAGAGTAACCCATATTGGACCACTTTCGACATAATGGCATAAATCACAAGATCTTTCGAAGCTATAAAAATGCAACAAGACTTTCGATGTTGTTTCTTTAGCTATATAATATCATTCCGTTGATATTGTAACCTAATTGTAACATATAAATAATAGGAAATTTCTAAAGGTTGTCATTCGGTCCAAATTACGCAACCGGTACCATAAATTGAACCACCAGGTCCCTAAATTGGACCAAATCTTAAATTATAGGAATAATTAGGAATTAAGTAAAGAAAAGTTATAATTACGAATCATTATTATTAATATTTATTCATTAAACATTATCAACTTGAAAATATTTCTAAAACAATAAAATATATAAAGTCATTATGTCATTATTATATTAACAAAAATATTTATTTTTATCATCATCTACATATATTGGACCGGTACAATTAAGGAACTTGAGGGTGGTCCAATATGCAGACCTTGGTAGTATTACGGTCCGCCAAAAAAAATGTAATCATAAACTCTAAAAATTGGTATTATTTTACTAGCACATTAAGCACTATAAATGTGTTTCCTTAAGTAATATTTTACGAAATTGTAACTTACCTTCACGTTCAAGAACATCCTTAGCCAATAAGCTCAAAAATAATATCAGTACACTACAAAAAGAATTTATTAGCGTCATGGCTATGATGCATGTTCGACGTCAATACAAAATGGCAGAGTGTTAGTGGCACTACCGTCGCATATTGTGGTGTTGCCAGAAAAATAAAATAAAGTTAATTGACTGAGATATAGCATCGGTCCAATTTAAGCGCCGGTCCAATATTGGTTACTCTCCCCTATATGGAAACTTATGAGCAAACGTTATTTATTCATCACCAAGGAAATTCAATGAAGATAATCTTTGGTTTCTATAGCATGTAATTTTGATGTATACTTTTCGAGAAAATGTGAAATTAAAATAATTTAACATACTGTTTACCGCAAGCCTAGGCTCTAATCACGCTGATGACGCCCTATCATACAGTTGGGTTTATGATTGAATGTATTAATCTGTTAGCAAATGCAGCATCATAAAAGTATTAAAGATGGTATGCGGGCGAAGCCGCGAGTGTACCGCGAGTACATTATGAAGATTTAATGTGAACAGTATATTTCGATGTTCATTAATTTAGTGACTTTTCTTTTTACTTTGATTGTTACATTTTCACTTTGGAAATGTATTTACATGGTTTAGCTCCGCTTTGCTAGTCCACATATAGCAAGGTAGCAGAGGTTAAGACACTCCGTTCTTTCTATTATGATACTAAGTTTAATTTACCAGAATTTGCATTTTGACTGGAGGAACTCAACGCCACACTTTGTTTTGTTTCCACAGCAAGGAAATGGAAATAATTCATTCTCTTGAGTGGGAATCAAAGCCACAAACGTCGCGTTTACAGTCAGACGCTGTGCCACCGGGAATGCTCTCCAAACCCATGCTCTGATGCTGTAGATATCCATTTGCGAAGATTACCACTTATCATCAGATTTTTTATAACTCGTTTATAACGTTTTTTTTATATAAAAGAGCTAATAAAGTATCTATCAAAACAGAAATGAGATTTTATTTCGTGAGTGATAAAACGAGTACAATCTCTCTTAACCCACATTACCCTACGTTATGGTAATGTTACACATTGGACGCTGTCCAAGCACGTGATGTTCATATTGTAACCTAATTGTAACATATAAATAATAGGAAATTTCTAAGTAGTTCCCGTGAGAAAAAAGGATTTTGTACCTTAGGTAAACCAAGAAGATTTAAACATATTGAAATTAATTATAAAATACGGTAGGTAGAGGGAACCTAGTGTTAAGACACCCCGTACCGTACTTTCCGCCGATTTTTTCAAGACATTGTGAATTGTTGCATTTGACAATATTTACACTTATATGTTTTTAAAGTCGTATTATAAGCGACGCATATAATATGCGTCATTTGGTTCTCTAATATATACAACATAGTAGGTGATACTCTTGAACAAGTTACCCAGTACGTAAACTAAACTTCGTTAGTGTTTAAATTATATATTTATACGTTTGTATATTTATCCAGTATTTTTCCGGAAAGTAGAAGTTCGGCGTAAACTGTTCCCCACGTTACGCAGCTTGAGGCATTGGCTATTGAGTGGCGGAATTTAACGCTGCGCTTTTCTACACTTACATAATTTACTTTTTGCAATCGGTTCATAAATAAAAATTTAATGTATCTGTTAAAATATACGCAATGTCATTAAAAATAGATATATAGACAATTGTTTTCAAATTTGCATACCAAGCAAATTTGAAAACAATTATGTCCATATGGCATGAAATAAATGCAATTAATTGTATACAAGCACGGAGCGATATTTAAACAGCTCGAGTTAAAATGTAACAGAGTCCATAATATTTTATATATCTTTTTTTAGCTTCACGTGGTATCTCGCACATAGCAGAGTAGGCAGAGGGAACCTGGAAATATAGATACTCCGTTCCCATTAAGATACTTTCGTTCTTCATTTTCTGCCGAATTTTCGGGGCTTTGCGTGTTGAGTGTCGAAATTGTTCACCGCGGTTTCTTTACATCGTTGGCAGAGCGAAGAAATGAAAATATTAAATATTGTTCCCACGAGTGGGAATCGAACCCACAACCATCATACATTTGCCCCTGCACTATGACGGCCTTTATACATCTTTTCTTTTGTCTATTGTCGAGACAAAGTGTGGCGGTGAGTTCCGCCACTCAACAATACCTCCAGAGTTCGGTGGAAAGTGGAGAGCGGAGTGTCTAAAATTTAGCCTACCCTGCTGCATGCAGGATACAGCAAAAACTGAAAATAATATATATTTGGCCAGCTACCTTCTAGGTAATTAGTCTTTATTGAGTAAAATGAAAGAAAATAATATATCTTAAAGGTCGTAAACAACGTAAGATAGGGGAAGGTCAAGTTTCCATAACAAGCGTCGCTTGAGTAAAGCGAGGACTTATGTGACTTTCGTGTTTATCACTTTTAAGCTCCCAGTAGACGTTTCAAAGCTCATTGTTATACAAACTCTACCGACTCTACCGTAACAAAGTACTCAAGTATTTCATTAAGTGATGCTGTCGAATTATAATATTTTGGATTTTGATTAATGACTCCTTTTGTTCGAGGAAATAAACAGTTCGAGGAAATAAAGTAGTGCTAGGACACTCCGTTCTCCTCTTTCCGTCAAATTTTGAAGACATTGCGTGACGAGTGGGGGAAACTCAACGCCGTGCTTTGTTTTGTTAGCGAGAAAGTGTAAAATATTAAACAATTCATTCCCCCGTGTGGCAATTTAACCCATAACCATCGCGTTCTCCCTGCACCGAGACCGTTTTTTTAAGTATGTTAATAAATAAAAAAAAATAAAAATGTTGTTGTATATATGTTTATGTATATGTATGAATATTTAAATGTATATCTATGTATGTATGTATGTATGTCACGCTGTATCCCGAAGCAGGGTAGGTAGAGGGAACCTAGTGTTAAGACATTCCGACCCCCACTTTCTGTCGAATTTTGGAGGTTTTGCGTGTTAAGTGGCAGAACTCAACGCCGCTCTTTGCCTCGAGACCAGAGCGAAGAAATGGAAATATAAATTTAAGTAAAGATTTCATCTCCTCGAGTGGGGATTGAACCAGTCGGTTTTACAGTCACTCTTTGTGCCTCTGCGCCAAGACTGGCGTCCTGAATATGTACATATTCATATTAATTAATTGGAATAATTAAGTCTAAGCCCACAATATGAAGCTACACTACTACGGCATAAGAGGATGTGCACTCAATCTTCTGACCTCTTATTTAGCTGACAGAGTTCAGAGGATTGATGTGAATGGCGAGAAGTTGTCTGGTTCGGTAATCAGCATGGTGGTCCCACAAGGGTCTATTCTTGGTCCTTTTCTCTTTTTAATATATATAAGTGATTTACCGTATCTATAATATTTGAAAAGAACCATGAGATAGTACTGTTTGCTGATGACAATTCATTGATTTTCACAATAAAAAGACGACAAATCGTATATGCCGATGTAAATAATGCTCTCCCGAAAATAGTACATTGGTTCTGTGTTAATAACTATTGAATAGTAAAAAAACTTAATGAATGATTTTTACAACACCTAACACGAAAGTTGTTAAAGTCGATGTACTTTTGAATGGTGAACTCGTAGATCCTGTAGATTCCAAATGACAGTGGGGATCCCATATTGATGGATTGGCGAATAGACTTAGCTCTGCAGCTTTTGCGGTCAAAAAAATTTGATCATTAACTGACGTAGAAGACAAAGGTTTAAAGAAATTATATATTGACAGTTGCATCTCAATATATTTTTGAAAATGTTATGTATGATAAAAAAAACATTAATAATTTTACCAAAATTGATGATGTTCATAATATTAACACCAGGAATAGGCTTAATCTTAGTGCACCTGTTACTCGGTTGCATCGAATCCGCAATTCTTTTATAGGACAATGTGTACGCTTTTACAATAGGATCTCAGAAAACGTCAGAGAATTATCTATATCACGATTTATAATAAAAAAATTGTGAAAAGACGTTTGTGTCTTAAAGGTTATTACCAAATTAATGATTTTATAAATGATAACACGCCTTGGGAATGAAATGCTCGCTCCAGTCTGTTTCAAAGATATCATTGTCACAGATAATTAAATATGTATTTGTATAAAATTGAAAAAAGTAAGCTGAGTCTCTTGCTCCGGTTCTTCTCAGGTCTGAGGCATTAACTTTAGTGAAATGGTGGTAAATTATTTGACGTTCAAAAAAATGAAGCATGTAACTTCTTATTTTGAATAAAATTATTTCAATTTCAATATGAAAAAATTGACAATCATCTTATTCTCGATTCTTTCTTAATTGCATTGTAATGGCTTCAATTTTATTTATATGAAAAAAAAAACAATAACAATATTAATCTAAATCTAGTTAGTCAACAACTCTTATAATTATTATATTGTAACTATTACGATATTGAAAATAATAATTTTTCTTATGCACTTTCATGCGGTACTTTATATTAAATGTAAGAAAACTAGACTACTCTTTGGGTTGGATTCGTCGAACGTAGTGTTAAGACACTCTGTTCCCATTAAGACACTTTCGTTCTTCACTTTTCACCCCCATTGTTTGCCAATTCATGTTGAGGTGCGGAACTCAACATCGCGCTTTGCCTCGTTACCAAAGCGAGGAAACTAAAATATTAATTATTTCATTTTCTCGAGTGGGAATCGTATCCACACACACCACAACCTTTCACGTTTACAGTCGCACTCTTCTAACCCTGCCCCTCGATTAGCCTTCTCATCTCTCACTTTCACGTTTTTTCTAGTATAAACCGAGTCGTATAGTCAGATAAGCCGAGTGAACTTAAAGTTAATATACTCCGTTTCCCATTTTCCGTCCAATTAAATTACAAGTACGTAATATTACTATTACCAAGTAAATTACTATAATCATCCCCCCGAGTGGCGATAAAACCTAAAATCATCGCGTTTACATTCAGACACCACTGTGCCACTACGGCCTTATACAATTATGTATATTAATTTAATATAATATAAAAATGTATTAATGTAAGATAAAAATATATTATAATGTGATGAAATATTAAATATCATCAAAAAGTTTGTGTTTGACAGAGTCGTTATCAAAAACGTATCGAAGCTTGGACAAGAATTAAACTCTTAATAACATTTCAGTAATATATTAATAATATTTTGTTATCTTTCAATTGACATATTTAAAATATTGAATTTTCCAGATAAAATATAGAAAATATATTTTTATTTCACTTTAAACCTTAGTGAAAGCGCCTTAAGTCTCATAAGGTTTAATTATCCCGTATCCACTTTATTACCACTTAAATATTTCTCTAAAAATTGAGAACTTAAAGAACTAAAAGAAGGCTTCTTTCGAATAAACTTTTCAATAAAAACTAAGTCTAAATTTCGTTGGACGAATGATGACTTTAAAGCTATTCTCAAAAGTGTGTTTCGATGGAAAGTTCCATATTTTACAACAACACTAATATCAGCGAACGCATGAGAGTGGAAGAATGCGTAATTTATTTCCCTCGTCGTGATAACGTCAGTGAATTGGAAAACGTCCAAGCGGGTAAGGAAAATGCGTTAGGACAGCACCGCCCGCCCTACACAACCCGCCTGCTCTCTCGTCCTCGCGCCGCCTGCAACGGAAATGGAAACTTCTATTGAATTAATTATCCAATAACTTTACATGATCTAATGTTGGTCACATATATTCCACAACATTAAGGTTCTTGTTGTTCTGTTGTAGAGCAATAAGGAGCTGACTCAGGGTCGAATTAAACTCAAAATAATATACATATGTAAATGATAAAATGCAATATTTTTTTGCATTTTTATTTCTTAATAAAAGTGAATAAACTTGTTAATAAAATTACGAATCACATCGATTTACAAAATAGGAGAGAGTGAAAAATGTCTATCAGTTACTTCTTCTTAATATGATTATAATCCTGCTGAAATCACAATTAAAAAAATTTTTGAAAAATACTATGCACATATGACGCAGAGGCATAAGCGTGTGACTGTAACGCGACGGTTCGATTGCCCACTCGGGGAAATTAATTATTATTTATTAATATCTCTATTTCTTCGGATATCAGATACAGTGTGAAGCTAAAATATTCTACAATATTGAGACTGTTTAATATTGACAAATTTATTCAAGATAAATCAAGTTAAATCTTGGTTATCCCTGCCTACTTACCAAGACTTTGAGTGACTCGTGAAGGCATGTTTTATAACGTTTAGAAATTTTTATGTAAGAAAGAAATTACAGAATTTTTCTATTCTTAAGTGCAATCATAATTTCCGCGCTACAAAGCTTTCTTTAGTCAGAGGGAAAAAGGTCTCCCGCCAACAACGGATGTACTTATTTGGCAGGGAATTTATTGAAATGTCTCTGATAGTATTTTTTTAGAATTATATTAAAAGATTTATATTATAATTATTTATCACATGTTTATGATTCCTTAAAATATACATATTTTAACAGTAGTTTTTAAATATATGCGTAACCCATTTTTAACCATTTCTATAACACTGATTAAATTATAATAAATAGACGATGTGCAACAGAGTAATATATAACATTTTTTCTCATAATTTCAAGCTATAGCTTTACATTTATCTACTCGTATCATAGGGTAGGCAGAGGTAACCTAATATTAAGACACTCCGTTTCCAATTTTGAGACTATCCAGCATATTTTTAAATGAAAATATTTAACCGGATTAATCGCGTATATTTAGTATTATACATCTTTGAAAACCCGACGTTTCGAACAATTTATAATAGTCCGTGATCACGGGTAGACTAAATATACGCGATTAATTCAGTTAAATAGTGTAATATTAAATGTGTAATGATCGAGAAAATCAAACATATTATTATAAAATTTAACATGAAACATCTATAATCTGAGTCAAAAATAAATAGATAATCTTTTTAATTTTTTCCAAGGTGGCTCAAAGTTATAAGATTGTCGTCTGTTTAATAAAAGGTATCTCTCGAAGTGAGCGTTTGTTGTACAACTACGCTATCGTCTTCGCTATGTCGATAGAATGCCCTAATTTTTTTGTTTTATCAACTTTTAATTAAAGATCGATCGTAGAACCCATAACTTATGACTGTGAATCTTCAATGGTTGCGATTCGATTCCCACTCGGGAGAATGATAATTACTTTAATTTCCTCACTCTGGTAACAAGACAAAGCAAAGCACGGAGTTGAGCTACGGAGGTCTAAAAAACACATGGTCCTGGTGTAAAGTTAAACATATACTTTACTTTTTATTGATAATTAAAGTTCTATTTTGTCTGATTTATGTTTAACATACATATAAATTTAAGTAAAATAAATTAATTTATAGGTCCTACTGGTAAGAATTGTTTGTTTTTTTTCTGCATTTTATTATTATATAATATATAATATAAATGATTACTTATTGGTTATATCTAACAGCTAGACAAGCAATCCCACCTGAAAGAGTGCCAGTTTTCAAATGATTAATAGTTTTAAAATATTTATTATAACATAGTTTATCTTTAACTTATCAAATATCGCCTTCATTTAGTTCAACTAACAATTGTTCAAATTTATTTTGAAAGTCCATCTTAAATGAAAATTGTGTGTAAAATGGTACGCAAGTCGCTGGAAGGTGGTCGTCATCCATCATTAAGTATTAAGCACAGTGATGTATATTTTGACAGTTTTTTTATCCCATTAAGCCCTTATTTGAAAGGTCTAGTTTTTTAGAAAGACAAAGCCAAGGAATTATTTTACATTCTAGTGTCTTTTCTAAGATAATAAAAAATTTATGTGATATGATCGAGTAGTTGTGAGGAGTCTAACTGAACACGATAGCTGTGGTTATAAAATACTTTAGATTTTTTTAAGAGTAAAAAGAGTAAAAATATTCAATATTATCTGTCTGCCTTCAAATGTTAAAATAAATAGTGCTTAAACAGCTATTTTAAAATAGTTCAAATGAATTATGCGTCTGACACTCGCAACGAAGATGAATCGTGCGATATCTCAGTTTTCATGTGATACTTACTCGGAAGAATTACTATTTTCATTCCCATTTTTCAATTTATTAAGAAGGAGAACTGAGTTTTCGAACACTAAAACTCTCTACCTATCGATGTATGAGAGATGCGCAAAAGTAAAGAAAAGATAATGATACAGAAAAGAAAATAATTTTCCCTTATTCTTTGTTTCTAGATTAAAATCTAGACTAATAGTGAAATCGTAACTGATCGGTGTTTGTAAATGGAAGATAAATGAGAAAAATTATTACTGAGTACATTTATCAATGTAAAACCCAAAACATTTAAAACTATATGTTAATTATATAAAATATTTAAAACTTTTGTCTGTTTGTCTGTGCGTTTGATCACGCTAATCCCAGAATTGGCTTAATCGATGTAAATGTAGTTTTCACTATTGGACTTAAGATTTAAGACATAGAGGTTTTTTTACTACAATTGGTTCATAAATAAAAAAAGTATCAATTTAAAGCATGTTGTTCGACGAAATTGTTACTTTTTTTTATATTGGTAGGGGAAATCTTCAAAAGATACCCAGTTCTTGGGGTAAAACAAACTAAGTTATATGGGATTCGTACCCACTAAAACCCCTCCGTTTGTCGGTCCTCAATACGATGAAAGGCAACAGGGAATCGGATGAACCGCATCCGCTACACTCCCCATGTATTACCATAATATTCTGACACTTCATAGTCTACTAACTAGCTGAAACTACTCAGTCCCAAGATGACAGACTTAGTTACCCCAATTCAGCGTTCATCTAGTATTATTTAAAGCCCCTATGCTTGAGGAAGAAGTGGGACGATTAACGGCGTTCCCATAACGACGTTGATTTCTGGGTATGGAATTGAACCTCTTTCGATTCCGTTCCGCAGCCTCCTTTTGCAACATAACTGTTTCACAAAAGGAAACTACAGTATCCCAGGACTCCTCGTCACGTAGCATTTTGGCCACTACTATTGGCAAAGAGAGGTTCTGACCCAATTTCAAAATCATCGAACTTCGATATTCGTCCCAGGCCGAACACTCTTGAAGAGTGTGCTGAGCGGAGTCCTGCTCAGCTTCGCAATGATGGCACTTCGGAGTTGCCTCACGTCCGATTTTGAAAAGGAAATCACCGAAGCAACCATGGCCAGTGACTACTTGTGTAAGTCGGTATGTCATTCGTCTTTTCCTTCTCATCCATGCTTCAAAAGATGGTAAGATTGACTTAACGACACGTTTACGAGCATATCGGTCTTCGCGTAGCCGGGTGTACCATGCGACAAAAGCAACTTTCTGCTCTTTTTGCCTTACCTCGCATAACTTATTCAAAGATATCAACCCAGACGACTGACGAAGCATGCGAATCTCCTCGAAGACTCTTGCATCCATATCTGCCAAAATATCTAAGGGTGGAAATCGCGAAAGTAAAGTAGCCGCCTCAAAGGATATAGTTCGATATCCTCTAACAATTCTGATCGCCACTCTTCGTTGCAGACTATATATTTTAGTTCTGTTGCGCCTAATATTCGACGACGAAATTGTTACTAGCTTAAGGAGCTATTTTATACAACTGTTTTATTGAATTGGCTAAAATTTTAGTTTTCGATATTTTTTGTAAAATAATTATTTGTATAATAATAGATAAAAATGAGATTTTATGATGATAAAAAACACCGAGATTTCAAGATTAAGAGTTTCCTAATGTAAGTTTACTTCATGTTTATAGAACCAATCATATTAAAGAAATTTTGAAAGATTTATTTTCTTTATTCATTATATATTTTTTGTAATTATCTATACCTACAGATAAATAAAGTTGAAAGTTCTGTCTGTGATTTCAAAATAACTATATTTTTCAAGCGCATATAATTATTTACACGATCTTATCCCTGATTTCTAGCGAGATTAGAATTTACGTGGAATAAAAACTCCGGTAGCCGTGCGCGCGTACTACTTACCTACCTAAACATACATATGTCTTTTTTGTTTTTTTTTTATATGGAAAAGACAAGGCAAGATTTGCAAGGAGCTCCCTGTGTCATACTCAATCGAACGCTTTCGCCATGTCCAGGCTAACCAGGCCCTCTCCTTTGCTTTCGATAACCGTAGCCCAGTGGTGGATTAGGTAAACCAGAAGATCAGCAGTTCAGCGACAATGGCAGAAGCATCATCCAGTTCCACTAGTTGGCTTGAAGAGATCTCTTAAAGAAATAAGTCGATCTTTGTAAACTAAATATTTTTAATCTTGATTTATATTTAGTAAAATACAGAATTTATTACAATATGACCCCCGATAAAAAGTCGTAAATGTGAGATAAAAATTGATGAAACAACTAATGAAGAAATAAATGTGACCGCGAGTGATAAATACAGGGTAAACACATTTGTCAACATCGACAAATAAATATATTCATATTATGAAAAAAGGAAAACAAATATATTTATGGTAATGTCATCGATCTGAAACAATTTCATACATTCTTGGGCCAGAATGTAAAGAGATGAAAATTATATGATTTAATATATTCAGGTAGATCACTCCCTTCCTGAAAATTGTATCAGTTTTGGCATTCTGAGAGCGTAGTTATTAGAGATTTGGTGAAAGTGAGGCTATCGCACAATTAACACTGCTATTCATATCCATAGCGTGGCGGTCGTTAGATCCAAAAGATTTCGTAGTCCGCTGGAGAAGTAAGGGTATAAAGTAGAAAACAAACGGGAAACGCACCGAAACGAATGACACTATTGAAGCAAAAAATACAAATATCATTAGACAAGATGTCAATGTCAAGCTGCCGTCACATCTGTCATTTGAAATATGATTGATTTTAATCGATTAAAAATGGAGTTCTTTTTGTTTATTCAGTAATTAATTGACATTTTCTTTATTTATACTGTAATTATATGCACTAATGAGTGCTTTAAAATACTATACTAAGACGCCGTAATTGATTATTTATATCGATGAAGGATTTAAAACTATTTTTCTGTTTTTTTTCCGCTTCTAGATTGTCAACTAATCTGATTTTTGATATTCTAAAATTGTAAAAAAATATCATTTTTTTCGATCATATCTCAATTCTTTACATCAGGGCCCAAAATTTGCCGTTTCCTTTGCTATTATTGAATAGTACAATGATTTTGAAGTCCTAATAAGCGCAAAGAGGATATTATTATGTAAGTGTATTTTCACTCTTTTGATTAGCTTACATTATATAATTTATTTTCAAAAAAATTTCTTCTTCAATCAAAAAAAACTTGCCAGCTGATAAGTGTAGAGGTAAGGGCGGCAAAAACTAAAAATCTACAACTTTCGAAAAAAACTTTTTACAAAATCGAACCCTCAACCAATACGTTTACAGTCAGACCTTGTCACTCTATGCCACGATGCTCTCAGATATATTTATAAGCTTATATTCTGCAGTTCCTCCCTCATTCTCTTTCAGATTTATACAATCATACTTGGCTCAATTAGCATAAAATTATTATTAATGAAATGTATATTGAAGAAAATTAAGTAAACAATAAATTTCTGATGATGATGAAACAAAAATGAAACAGAAGGCGAATTTTGCTGCCTTTTGTTTGTTCAACTTCAGTTTAGCTTGAAACATTTTTATGTAGTTTTCCCATTAATTATGAAATATTAATTATTTCAACTTTGTCGCAAAAATAAAGTATTATAAAACTGTTCTCGTAATTGATACGGCATTTTTTTCTTTTACTATTTTTCTGGATTGAATGATATTATTGTAAAGTAGAAGTAGAGGCCAGTCGTAGCGCAGCGGCACCAAGTGTGACTGTAAAACCGACTGGTTGTGGGTTCGATCCACACTCGAGGAGATGAAATATTTACTTAAATTTATAATTCCATTTCTTCGCTCTGGTGTCGAGGCTAAGCGCGGCATTGAGTTTTGCCACTCAACACGCAATGCCTCCAGAATTCGGCAGAAAGTGTTGAACGGAGTGTCTTCACTAGGTTCCCTCTGCCTACCCTGCTGTGTGCGGGATACAACGTGAAGCTGATATTGTAAAGTATATCATAGTTGTACGAATGTAACAAAAATTGGTTGGATAATGTCAAAGAAGTATCATCAAATAAATGATAAAACGTAGAATATAGCAATAACGTAGAATATTTATACAACAGTAATTTTAAATCTCAACCTGAAATTAAAATATTTCCATTACTTTAAAATGAAAAAATTATTAAGTAACATGTGTTAAAAGTTCTTTAACAAAGCGATAGGAGCTTAATTTAGTTTACTTTTTCTCACGGGTCTATCGTATAATTTTGAAATTAAACAGAACAGAAACTGAACACTGTAAAGAACTAGAATTCAAAGATACTTTAAATATTATATTTTTTCAAACAAAAGTCAAACTCACGATAATTAGATTACTAATAAAACTGTACCATAAGCGTCATTTTAAATGCCAATTTCATTCTACTTTTTTTGTAGCTTCTTGCTGTACTTTGCATATATACAGAGGGAATCTAGTGCTAAGGTGCTTGTGGGCTATGGTATCGGGACGATGGTAGTGAGACGAGACCTTATATTCAACTCATTTATTGTATATTTAATTTGGTTATTTATACGCTACAAAATAATTGCGGGAAAATGATTTCACAATTGCATTTGTAGCGAATAAATTTAGGGTGCTCATAAAGCGTGCTTACAAATGTTATTTAAGAATAATATTTAATATTGTGCAATACCCCTACACATTCTATACATCGAACAATGCCTTATTTAAAAGACATTGTAGCTGGCCTTGTTATAATGATAAGAAAACCGAAATAATTAATATTCTCCCTGTATTCTGTATCCTAAATGAGTCGGGAACCAACCCACAAACGTCACGTTTACAGTCACACGCTGTGCCGCTGAGACACGACGGGCCTCATACCACTTCAAGTAGCTACTCAACTATACTCCAAGTCCCACACCAACTTTTATTAATCAAAGTCTGTCAATAGTTTCGAAAAGCCAAAATGATTTTCATTGACGCGACCTAACAGCCGGTCACCGTTACAGTGGTCGCGCGGCGGGAATGCGACCACAATTAGATCGACCGCAACAACCAGTATCACTTTAGGAATGCCTCCGCTAGGGTAATTAGGATTTAATATCCCCTGAGATTGTATGGGTGCTATTTGTTGGATTTGATTGAGTCTGGTGGTCGGTATGTACGTATATATGTATGTATGTATGTTTATATATACACATGTTAGGTATTTGTCTTTGTGTTTCTATACTACTTAATAATACCTTTATAGCGCAGTGGCACAAGCGTGTGACTTTAAACGCAAAGGCTGTGGGTTCTGTCCCCACTCGGAGAAATAAGTTATAATTTATTAATATTTTCGTCTCTTCGCTTTGTTAATAAGGTACAAAGTGGCGTTGAGTTCCGCCATTCAATATGCGATGCCTCGAAAATTGCGCGGGAAGTGAGGAAAGCAGTATTTTAACACTACATTCCCTCTCTCATATTCTATATATATACATCTATACATATAAATAAAATTAAAGATTGTTGGCGGTCTTTGATATCAACATAACTATGTTTGTTGCATAGAGTTAATTATACGATACCAAAATTCAATTAAACAATTTTAATATTTTTGACTGTCTGTCTCTGTTTATCTGGGCTAGCCTCTGGACCAGCTGAACCGATTATTATGGGACTCACTTAAATATAAAGAAAGTTGTGGAGGAACTTAAAGACTATTTTGATACAATACTTTTATGGATTTAAAGTATGTTGTTCAACTAAATTGTTACTTTCTAAAAAAGTTATTTTATACAAAGCTGTTATATTGAATTGGCCAAATCTTTAGTTTTCAATGTTATGTTGTTTGATATTGTTTGTAAATTATGAATTGTATGATAATGAAAATAAGATCGAGATTATATGATTATAATATAGACCAAAATTTCAACATTTAGGATTCTCCAATGTAAGTTGACACTTCTCACACAGACACGTAGTGCTTGAAATTTCTCAATGATAGATGGAGATTTGTGGAGTAATATATAATCTATGTTTTAAACTGGAATTTTTTCGGAATCAGAATTTATGTTGGAAAAACTACGTTTGCAGCTGGCGCGCAATCACAGCTTACCTAGACAGATGTGTAATAACTTAACATTTTTCTATTAAATACGACAGTTTTTGCAAGCAAAATCAAATCAATTACCAAAACACTTAAAGTAAAATAATTAATCTATAATATTTTTAGTGTTATGTACTTCAAAAGGAAAAAAACAAAACCCTTATGGGATCGCTTCTCTCCCCTCTCTCCTTATGCTATTGCTTCATCATGTAAAAAAATTCACCGCATCATCAAAACCTGTGTACTTTCCGTAGACCTACAGTTTTACAGAAATTTAGAAAGTAAGATCTTAGAATACAAATAAAGAAAAAACTCCGAAAAGCAAAAATTTATTCGTTATTTATAGCTCGTTTCATACTAAATAAGTGTATAAGCCCGCAACCTTAAGTTTGTTAACTTTATTCACCATCAAAACTTGTAAGGTATTCCCTAATCACAATCCTGAAATTGGTACATAAGATTTAGCCGCGGCTTTGCCTCCATACTTAAAAAGAAACAATTAAATCTGTATGACTCAACATATTCTAAATGTGGACATTCTTGACTGTCTTGACTTGAAAAACTTGACAAATACAAGCCATTAATATAATGTACGACTAAGGCTAGACTATGTACCTATAGCCTTCGTCGGTAAATGGGCTATTCATCACAAAAATAATTTAGCAATTCAAACAAGAGTAGTTCCTGAGATTAGCGCGTCCAACAAAACAAACCTTATAATATGCGTTCACCTTCTAATGAAAAATAATATTCTTAAAATATGATATGTGAATAGAATATAGATTTCAAACACACAAAAATGAAATAACGGGATTGCTCAATAAAGCCATTTTATCCGTAACCAACTATCTGTCTGTTTCACATAGGATTGATTAAATATTAAGAAATTTACGCCAGTTAATCTATAGCGATATTGTTAAACTCCGGCGAAGTTAGATAAAAGAGGGTGATGTGTTTATTATTCTAGGTAAGTTTGTATATCCTATGTGACGTTGTAGAGCCAAACAGGTTAACCGATATACATGATGTTCACGTGGATGCTCAATGGATTGTACTTAACATTTTTTGTAAAATAAATAATAATATAAACTCATTTTAAACAAAAAGAAATCAAATATCAATCCAATGTTGGACACACCATAAATTAAATAAACGATCTGTTACGACGTAATTTGGCGTTGAATGTTCAGCATCATTGATAATAACAGTAAAATGTCATATCCATACAAATAAGCTGGCAATTTGTATGTAGTGGAGTGATTTTATTTTACTTATTTAGAAAACGTATAAATAAATAACGTAAACGTTATCTAAATAAGTATTTTTCTTTTCTAAGTGTGGAATAATACTTTAAAAAATGTTAAAAATTATTTTATTTTATTTTTAGATTGTATGTTTAATAGTTCGTTGGAATGTTGCACTGTCCTTGACGTACAATTCGTTTACACGATACAGTGTGATATTGCGTGTAAGACATATTTATAGAATAGAGGGATCTATAGTGACTAAGTGATACTTGATATAATGTAAAGATTGCCTTGTGTTTATCATTTCAATATAATCATATTATGGTCATTTTAAGAATCTATAATTATAATGTGTAATCACGATTGCGTCAACCATCGTGTTTACAATCATGCGCTGTTTCATTGCGTCACAACAACCTCTTGCATAATTATAGTTTGTAAAATTTCAGAATATGACTTAATTTAATTAAAATTAGTCTGTCATGGTTTGGCGAAGTGGCTTAAGCGCGTGACTGTAAACTCTACGGTTGTCGGTTCGATTATCATTCAGGGGACTGAATTATTTCATATTTTCATTCTCTCGCTTTCGTAACATTGAGTTACGCTACCTGTCCACCTATTTAATACTATTTTTAAACTTGTTAACCTATTTAATAAATAATAAAAACCGATCATTGTTATTTTATACGAAGAAAACAAAACAACATATCACTTTCAGAAAATTCGATAAACTAAAACTATTATAAGCTTATAAACGAGATTGCAATTTCGTCATTAAAAACGATTTTTATTCATCGCGTTCATAAAATATTGCAAGAATTCCCTACGACTGTTATTATTTTAAAAATGCAAGAGAGCAATATCGGAATTCATTCAACTCCCTACATAATTGACAATAAATTGAAAATGATGAATCTTGCAACTATTTGTTTTCGTTATTCGGAGTCGAGCGTCGCTAACAAATTGTTCTGTTTTAAAATATATCATTAAGCTGTATCTGATCTGTATTTTTTTTGCGTTTACTTACAAAAATATGTTTATAGCCGTTTATTTTATTTACAAAAATTATATGTTTATAGCCATTACTATAGTAAAATGTTAATGTTTATATAAAATAATACATTTGAATAAATCCTCCAGAATTCAGCGGAGAATGGGGAACGGAAATGTCTAAATGGGAACGAAGTGTCTTAACAGTAGGTTCCCAGGTTCCCTCTGCTTACCCTGCTATGTGTCGGGATACAATGTGAAGCTTAAAACAATAATAATTTGTATTTCGCTACTTTCGCTACTGAGTAACTGACAGACAACGTAGACCTACTAGATGAAGATCGTTGAAATTCAGCATGTACGTTCCTTGTGGAGTATAAGAAGTTCTAAGATATTCCAAAATTCCTACAGCAACGGGAAACAAACGGGAATTTACATTTTATATTCCACGCAAAGTTGAAGTTGCGATTCGACTCGTGATAAATAATAATTTGGAATGAATTCTAAAATTAATAAATACATTTTAGAATTCAAAGTTCAAAATAACATATTTGAAACACAAAAGGAATATTTTAGCTATATGCAGAAGATACGTAAATATAGAAAAAATAAATTGCAAGGACATTATTTAAAAAAATCACTTAAACTGAAATAAACCAGGTCGTATAACATTCTCCGCCATTTTTAAGCCTGACTGTAAAATACGGATGAATGTTAAAACTCTATAGGTAATTAATCATTTTTGTCATCAATGTTTCGCTGAAACGTTGGTTGTTTACACGCGCGTAATATCTGAATAGTTATTACTATAATAATTTTCATTTTTCATATAAAAAATACCATTTTTATTTATTATATTTATTTTGCGCCTTGAGTTCTACCACTCTACGAATATTATTGGGCAAAAATATATACCCATGTCTTATAAATAAATCAGAATAAGGCATTTTGTTATTATTTTTATTGTTTACATTATATTTAATATTTCCCCGAAATTTATCTGTCGTGGATAAATTAACTTACGAGCGAAAGTTTTTCCTTTTAGTTTTATCAAGAAAATTTTGTGAAGATAAACTTCGGCTTTTATAGCATGTAATTTGGCCTTTTCGAGAAAATGTAAAATTAAAATAATACAACGCTCTGCCTTGTCGTCGATGACATCCTCTCAAGTAACTACGTAGTGCTTATAGTTTCTCAGAATTGTGAAAGTATGCGGCCGAAGCCGCGAGTCGGCCGCTATATTTCTGTATGTTTTTCTTATTTATTAATTTAATAATTAAGTTCAAAATTAAGCAAAACAATCAATAGCTACTTTATAATGAAGCTCTCGTATTTATCAGGGTAGGTAGAGAGAACCTAGGAATCTAGAGCTTATACTTAAATGATGTTAATAAAACAATATTTGAAAAATTTTACACTTCCTTTATCAAAGTCTAACAAAAAATGAATTCCTCGGTTATAAATCGAACTCGGAACCATATCGTGTACAATCATAATGTCAATTCTTGTAAAATCATGCTCTATTCAATATAATCTAGTAATTTTATTGAATTGACCATGTTATTAATTACAAAAATTGACATTAATTACAGAAATCCTTCATTATTTTTAAAAAAGAAGCATCCTAAGTTTCCGCTGCCGAAATTTATTAATTTTTTTTATAATTGAAATTTTTGAAATTGAAAATTGACAAATAAAAAAATTGACAAATTGAAATACGAAGAAATTGACATTAATAAAGAATTGACATTAATTACAGAAATCCTTCATTATTTTTAAAAAAGAAGCATCCTAAGTGCCCGCTGCCGCTGACCGCCGATCCATCGACGTAGGTGTAATAAATCGCAGAGTTAAGCACATTGCCGCGTACCGACAGCATTACACAAGAAGTCATATAAGTTCACATTTAGATATATTAAATAAAACATTCACAGGCCGTCCTGGGGTAGTAGGACAGCATTGCGACACCAGAGCGAAGAAATGAAAATATTAAATATTTTATTTCGAGTGAGAATCGAACCCACAACCTGTCGCGTTTACAGTTACTCTTTGTGCCCTACGACTGGCCTCAGTATAAATTAAATATTTAATTTCTTAAAAAACAAATCGAGATAATCCTCGATTTGTCTTTTAAGAAACGCGCTTTGCTTTGAATTCCGTCATTCAACTCTCAATTCTCGTTAAAAATAGTTATATTTATTAAATTTAAATTCGTTAAATGAAAATAATTCGTTTCTTCGAATGGGAATCGAACCGACAACCATCGAGCTTACAATCAGATACTGTACTATATTTTGTATTATGTAAAATATATAATTTTGAATTTTAATATTTTTATCTTTTTTCTTCTTAGTATTGATATTGCCTTACGAGCTCTACAACTTAGCCTACGGATTATTAGAAACAAGACACTGTCTGATACTTTAAATAGGATTTCATAGCGGACGTATGTATATAAAGTTACACTTTGACGCCGCCGTAGGTAAGGTATGTTTGCCTCACACTACGTAACTAATAAAACTTCGAGTTAAAATAAAATATCAGGTACATCATTGATCAGGTACATCATTGATCAGGTACATCATTGATCAGGTACATATAATGATAGGTAGAGGGAACCTGGGAACCTAGCATTAATACACTCATTTCCCATCTTGATACTTCCGTTCTCCACTTTCCACGGAATTCTCCTCCTCCTCATTCCCTCAAGTGTTTATCGAGCTCACAACCGTCGCTTTTACTTTCGTGGGGCAGTGTTCCGATGGTTGTGAAATTGAATCCCTGATTGTATTTGATTAAATTTTAATTGTCCCTACCTGGTAAAACAGCGGGCTATGTTCAGTTTAACCACTCAATGGCCAGTGTCTTGAAAATGAAAGGGACTATATAGGGACTATTGTGTCGCAGCGGCATTTGACTGTAAAAGTTTGACTGTAAAAGTGTAAAAGCGACGGTCGTGACTTCCAAGAATAGATTAGAGGAATAATGAGCGGCGTTTAATTCTGCTACTCAAACGGTCACTTATTTGAACAGAATGTGGAGAACGGAATGTCATGTCACTAAAAACCCAGTTTTCTATTTAAAGTACAGAAATAAGTAAGCAAAAAAAAAAAATATATATNTATATATATATATATTAGCCATATACAATATATGTATATGAACTTACCGTCTGTCCGTACGCGGTTAGCGGAAAAAGGGAAATTGGATTTTTTTGATAAAACTGCCGATACTTGTCGACGGCTGAGATATTTGTGGGCTGATGTACCTCGTCGGCAAATTAAAACGTGAATGCGGTGTTTGCGAGCCCCTTTCAAGCAATGACACTTACTTATTAAATGGTGTTTTTAAACGCTCTACTACATGGAGTGCGTTGATGGATATGAGAGTATAAATAAGCTTGTTTTTTTATTATAAACATCGATATGCTTGTAATAAAATTATACCATTATATTTTATTGAAACTGTCTTGGCGCTTCCGAAAAGTTTGGCTACAAGTGTAATCTATACTTATAATAAATTTAACAAAAACAGTAGTATTTTTTTAACTATTTCGAATGGTTACAGGTCAACTGTAAGTCCAATACATGGCGCAGTGCATAAGATGTCATTTTCTGAATCGTGCTGATAAGATTTTCGGCAAAAGAATGACATTAAAAACATCCTGATTATAGGACTGTTGATAAATATACATATTTTTAAATTGTTCATAGAATAAACTATAAAGTAGCCAAAATTGGTTGGTGAAGGTTACTTTCTTAACAGTTAAGTTTAAGTCGTAATTAATTCAACACAGAGATCAATAAACAAATATCAAATAAATACATAGATTCTTCGGTTCGTTTGAAATAAATTGTCTTTACTTGTTTAGAAATCGTATAAAATTTTAACGAATATGAAGTCTCATTTTTGGGAGTAACCCCTAAAAAATTGTTTTTTAAGAACCAGACCATTTTTCACAAGATCGCATGGAGGAAGATCGACTGTTAATCCTAATAAACTATTGGGCTTGTTTATTTTCTTTTTAGTTTGATGCAGTCAGGGTTTTTGTTTTTACAAATATTTTTTTATTTTACATTTTTTTGTTAGAATTTATTATGGTAATGATAATCATCATATACCTTTTTGAAATCCTGAAATTGAGCTCTTGAATTTGATACCCATATTGTGTTTTTCGAAACGAAAAAAAAAAATTTCACTAAGTCCAATGGCGTACCACAGCCGCCATGACTATTTTTTACTAACGTCACCTATCTAAGAACACTTGGGCTGCTAATACGAATCTAACGATACCTCAAATATGTAAATCCGTTCAGCGGTTCTAGAGATACGAGGTAATAAAGAATATTACATACATACAAGATACGCGCGAAAAACATAACCCTTCCTTAGCAGTCGGGAAAAAGAATGTAATATTACAAAAATATATACGTATTATTATCTTGATGTATCAATGTATATTATTATAAATATCAAGTATCAATATTGGTCGTATTTTTTAATTCAAAACAATTAAAATGTTTATAGAAATTACGATAATGTAGTAAAGAAATCATATTATAATATTACAGACTAAAGTAATAAAAAATATATTAGAAGTCATTATAGCCGTCTGTCATTCTCTTTATTAAATTAATAATCATGTAGATCAAGCAGGTGAAGGCGCGGAAAAGCCACTAGTTTTTAAATTAAGTATAATAATTTTTGTACCTCTGTTACATTATTTTGTAAAATTCAATGCATATATTAACAAAAACAAAAAAAAGCATCTTCACGCTTTTCCCCGTATAGCAGGATAGGTGGTAAGAACCTGGTGTTAAAAGACTCCGTTGCCCACGCACCGCCTAATTTTCGAGACATAATCTACATGTAGGGCGCCGCGCTTAGTATAGCAGAGCCAATGAAATAAAATAGTAATAAATTAAATATAATGAGACGGAATCGAACCAACAATAATCACGCTTACAGTCAGATACTGTCCCACTGCGCCACGCCTTGCATATATATGAAATAGAAATTTCAAAGAAAGAATTACTATTCTTAAAACAAGAATAACTTTAAAAAATCCGTTGTTATAAAAACGTTCTTTATTTAATCTAAGAAAATTAAATTAACATTCTATTATAGTTCTTTATTTAAATACACTTTATTATGAGACAAGAGAGACTAATGAACTTGTGCTATGTCCCAATTTAAAAGCTGAGCTTAACAAAGACAAAATTGACTGTACGACAAAATGGATTTAAATAATTTAATCAGACATTTTTTGTGTTGTTGAAATATTCCTGCCCATCATACGATGGGGGCTTAAAACAACAGTGAAGTCCGTAGGTATATTCTATATATATGTAAGTTATTTTATTTTTTAAGAGGAAAAATGTACATTTATTCCGTTCTTCTTCACACTTTTTCTTTTTTAACGCTTGAACGGTTTCAAGAGGTGCGGTTCCAGATCTCTATATGATTTCTATATTTTTCCTAAATAAGTTTTATTCTTTCTCGAGTATGGAACAACGATTAATAAAAAATGCGATTAATTAAAGCATTCATTATTCAAACTGGGGGTCATCAACAGAGCGAGACAGTACTTCACGCCAAAACACAGATTGGCTTTGTATAGGGCCCAGGTTCGGTCTCATATGGAGTACTTTTCTCATCTCTAGGCTGGTTCACTCTAGTATCAGCTTGACCCATTTGATCCCATACAATGTAGAGCCGTTCGAATCGTTGGAGACCCAATGATCTGTGCAGGGCTTTGCGTTTCCTCCTCAGATGTCTCCTCGCTGTGCGTTCTCTACCGCATTTATCATGGGGAGCGTTCTGGAGAACTGTTTGACATGTTACCTGCCACAGAATTTCTAACCGCACAGTACGTCACAAACTTAAGTATCATCTACACCATCTGGATACGTAGTACTCCACTACTGTGCGGTTTCGTAGGAACTTCCTTCCACGCGCCACTCAACTGTGGAACGGCCTACTTGCGGCAGTGTTTCCAGGTCGATACGAACTGGATACCTTCAAAAAGTGCGTCTATCTCCACTTTAAAGACCAGCGACGCACCTGTAGCTCCTCTGGTGTTACACGGGGTGGTGGGCGCTCCTTGTAGGCGGCCTTGTCTTTTTCCATAAAATGAAAAAAAATATCTCTTGCCAAACGATATTTCTAAAGTAATTATATTCAGGAAGTGGAAATTTGTAAAACTATCTCTATAGAGATGCAAACAACATAAATAACTTGTAACAAGCGTATAAGAATTACAACGTAACTTGATGAGAAACGTATGGCTTAGTGGTGAAAGAGTTGAAAAATCTTTAGTAAAAGGACTAAGACTTATATTAGATTAAACAATAAGAGCAAATAATCATTCCTTCCAATGGTCGAAGTTTGTAACTTGGACAATGTCCCACTACGCCATGATGGCTTCAACACTAATTAGGTAGCTATAAAATCCTAAAGAACAGATTATTTCGATGTTTTTCGTTGGAAAGTGGGTCATGAAAATGTTCCTAAATGTTTCACTCAAATATTTTTGTGACGTGAGTTATAATGCTCTACCTGTGCCAAAAATTTAAGTCAGCTTTAGTTTCTATTATGACTGAAATAACGATACTGGATTGTTATCTTCATAATGTTAGAAACTTCTGGTTGTATTCTGTTATATTATAAAATGTAATCGGTTTGGAAATTTACAATGAATTTAAAATGTAATATCAATTTGGATTAATATTTGTTATTGCTTGTATAAAATTAATACAATTTTATATTTGTAACCAATAATTAAATACTTTTTTTAGAAAAGTATAAGTTTTTAAAACGTAGCGGGATTTGAAACCACGCTTTTTGGAAACCGTCCATCCGTCCAATTTTCCTACATTTTATTTAACACTAGATCAATAAATAACATTTAAAAATATAACGAATATTCAATGTTCTCTCTTGCCAAAAGATAATTTTAAGCAATTATCTTTGGGTAGTGGAAATTTGTAAAAATCTAACTAAAGAGATGCTCACAACATTCCTATATAAATTGTAGCAAGCGCATAAGAATTTAAATATAGCTTAATGAAAGTGTATGGCTTAATGGTCAGAGCGCTTGGACGGTTTCCACGAGGCTCGGATTCAATTCCCGCTACGTTAAAATTTTATAAGTTGTCTAAAAAAAGTATTTTTCTTCTGTAAGTGTTGAATAACACTCTAAAAATGTTTCAGTAAAAAAAATGGTATAATTTTTTATTTCTTAATTTTGTATATATACTTGACTCTTATGAAATTATGAATAATAACGTCCCAGGACATCATTTTTATATCACTTGGAATGTTCTCTAGTTAGAAATACATATAATTTATATAAGAAAGGATTAACTCAACATAACTTTTAGTTTCCTTAAGAGGCCAGTCATGGCGTAGGGGCACAAAATGTGACTGTAAAATCAACTGGTTGTGGGTTCGATCCCCACTCGAGGAAATAAAATATTTATTTACATTTATATTTTCATTTCTTCTCTCTGGTGTCGAGGCAAAGCGCGGCGTTGAGTTCTGCCACTCAACACGCAACGCCTCCAGAACTCGGCGGAAAGTGGGGAACGGGGTGTCTTAACACTAGGTTCCCTCTGCCTACTCTGCTGTACGCGGGATACAGCGTGAAGCTGATTTTATTTTTTTAACTCTTAGTATCCGCAAATTTTGTGGACAAACAAATATATACCCTGACAGCACGTGCTTTAAAGCCTAGATAGATTCTATGTTTTTCTATGTTTATGTACACCCTCATAATTTTACATTTTTATGCTAAAATTTATAATTTTATCCTACGATATCTCATAAAATAGTTCCCATTACGAATAAATTCAGAAAACAAAAGAGAAACTTAAGGCTATTCACTAGAAAATTCAGTCGGCGGCGGCATAACGGCTGCGACGGGTCCGATGTTGATATCGGCATATCGCTATACGACTGTATTCGAGTTGGAATATCGATATGATAAAATAACTAGATTAGTTAAATACGTAAGTTTTGTTGTAAACTATAACAAACTAAGTTCTATGACAATGAGTATTAGTTACTCGTGTTATTTTGAAATGTAAATTATAAAAAATGTTGTGAATTAACGATACAGTGTCGTTATCTGAAGCAAAATTTTATTTTTTACTTTTATTTATTAAAAATTGAAAAGAATAGAAAGCCGTCAGTGCGACAATGTCTGACTATTTGTGGAAATGTTTACGTATTGACGCATTTTTAGAAACTTCCCAATATATTTGATTATATTTTTTTAAAGTGGATAGTCTATAATCAAAAATTTCTTCCTTGAGGAATGTTTTCAGTTACATACAATAGACATATAGACATATGATATTTTTGCTCTTATGAACTTTAAAGACGAAATTAAGTTGTATTTACTTATTATTTGTTACATTTTTTTTGCTGATGCTATTTTTATGTAATTGTTATTACCTATTTGTATGTGTTTGAAATTTCAGCTTTCAGTAGATGGTATCTACACAAAACGTGGCGTTGTGTACCGCCACTCAGCATGCAATGTCTAAAAACGAAAAGAAAAAAGGGAACAGTGTCTCAAAATATTATTTTGCTCCGCCATAAAATTTAAGAACGAAAACTTAAAAAATAGTAACTTAAGCTGTCAACAAGGTTTTTTTTTAATTTCCTCATCTACAAAGGCGAGACAAGGAAACTTATGTGAACAATACATTATATGGAACGAGGGCAACACGTTTTGAAGTGTAAACGGTGTAACGGCTTTAATATATACAATTTTGTAACGAAAGTGTAGCAAATTGTTGTTCATGTAAATTTTAATGAAGAATGTTATAAATCAATATGATACTTTATATCAGCTTCTCGCTGTAAAACGAATAGTTGAACTATATATTTTTTTTTATTTCAAACCAGTAGTTTCTGAAATTAATGTATTTAAGCAAGCTATCTATATATACAAACAAAATGCCTATATATACAAACAAAATGCGTTAAGTCTCGAAACAGGGTAGAAAGCGAAAAATAAATTATTTTATATAAAGCTCTCTTTAGCTACTGTGCTATAAAAAAAATTGTGAAGCTAAAAAAATATCACATAAAGTAATTAAACATAACCATTTATAACAGATATGGCACTTCCGATCGGTATCTTCATATAAAAAGCTAAGCAACTTTGGTATATTGCCAAAAGCCGCGTGAACCGACACTGCGTTTTCATTACTGTAAAAAACTCGATTTGGCCGCGTAATGTCTGCGACTATTTTCTGACATTAGAAGACGGAAACTACTTGTCGTTGGATAACGTTCAAATGTTATTGCGATTTATTTTTAAATACATTATTTTTCGTTGTTTTATTTTAATACCATCGACCTACTCGCGGCTTTGCCCGCTTAAACTGCTGAATTATTTACTTAATATACTAAATTACGTTTAAATATATAAGTTTTAATATATAATATAAGTTTGCAGAGTATTCAAGATTTGTAATGTGAAAATTATTAAAATCTAATGGGTTAATGGGAAGTACAACTTATAAAATTTAACTAACTTAAATTTCCGGGCATATGCACTCATTGTATATAAAATATAAATATAAGCTTACATTTTTTTTCCATGAAATAACTACAATTTTTCACTTTTCGGATTTTTTCATTTATTTGTATTGTAAGTACTCACTCAGTTTGTGCCAAATTTCATAACTGTAGGTCTACGGGAAGTATCCTAGGTTTTGATAACTTGACTTAGCTTCACGCTGTATCCATAGCGGTAGTCAAAGAGAACAGAATGCCGAACGCTACAGTCTCCGCATATCTCTTTCGCCTCGTCCACTATCATCAAAATCTTCATACATACCATTCGGCCGGGTCATCGTACTTCTCATGTGACCGTCCTCCAGTATTTCAGATATTGTATTTTCGAAGGTCTCCCTCTCTCTACATCTCTTACCACTCACTTTTCTATCATAAATCTTTTTTGCCATTATTTCATTATCCATTCTTTCGACGTGCCCAAACTGCACATCTTCTTCTTGATTCTTTTTTATTCTTTTTCTTTTGAATAAGCGGCGATTTCATAAAAAATGCAGCAAAATCGATGCGTAAATGCTCGTATCTTTCGATTGCGTTGACTTCTCAGCAACGCAATCAAAAGATACGAGTTTGCTTATTTTGTACTTTAAGGGATCATATACTTTAGAATTTGATATTAATTTCAGCCATATACCTCGATGCGATCTCGAGATAAATTGCCTTGACAGACGAACAGGTAAACAACAAAGTGATCCTATAAGGATTGGTTGTGGGTATCCTATAAATAAGGCCAACTACAAAATAGGTTTGCCAATGAAGCAAAAAATTACAAAATTATATTTCCTGCTTTTAAAAATTCGCTTTGTCTCAAAAATCAATTAATTAAATTAATCAATTGATATTATCTCGTTAGAACAGAAAACAAATAAAAAAGTTAGACCTTCGATAAGTACGTAAAGCTGAATCAACTAAAAATTGTTTCCACAATTAGAGGTTGTGACCAGTGTAAATTAGAGGTTATGCCGCTCCCGGCGGTAGGTCTGAGCAGGCGCGAGGACGTTTGCCCGTCAGGAGACCGGCCGTGTTAGCGTATTCGTGTAAAAGAGGGTAGATTTAAGTGAAAAAGATGATAAAAGCAGTGGAATTGTGTCAATCAGGGGGTATTGCTTGTCGGCAACGGCTCTTATTTGAAGGAAACTCGTGTGAATATTTGTTATTAGGTGATATATGCCACTTATTGCAATTACGTAGTATCCCTTTCCAAATAGTTTAGAAACATATAGACGATGTGTGTTTTTATCGTGTTTTTTTTTTAAAAACTATAACCGCTTCCGATTTCTAACATTATATAATTTTTTTTGTCACTGTTCAAAGCGCGGCATTATGTCTTGGAAATTGGAACTTATTTTAATTTTTTAGTGGTTTATTCAGCTAAACTTCTCCATGATGACATCTTCTAGAGCGTGAGAAGAATAAAAAATTGAAAATTGACTTGAGGAAGAGTGACAAATTTTTGGTGATATACATCTTATGTCATCCTGTGACGAAGACGATGCCGTCAAATCTAGGTGCGGAAAACTAACTTTGATTGAATTTTATAATAAAAGTAAGGTACATGTCGATTTGTCATGCAGTAGAAGGACAAATAGATGGCCTATGGCAATATTCTTTGACATGCTGATGAGATTTGTCAATAAAAGCTATTTTTATTATTCATTGAAGTAATTTATATAAAACATTTGAGATATAGATTACGATATCTCTCGACTATTGCTGTGCGGGAAAAATTTTAAAGCTCTTTTGGGGTTACGTACCCAAAGGCTAAATCGGGATCCTATAACAAGAACTCCGCTGTCTATTTGTCTATCATCGGGCTGAATCTCACGAACCGTGACAATTAGACAGTTGAAATTTTCACAGATGATATATAGCCAGTGCCACTGAACTATGACAGCCTAAAAGATTACTGTATTAAGTAAGTTTTATATGAATAAGGCATAATATATTGTTGTAATACACAGATATTATCTCTAAGCGTGAAATTTTAGTGTAACTATAGTACAATAACTACTGTTAGCTTCAAATAAGGTCATTCGTGGCGCAGAGGCACAATCTTGCGACTGTAAACGCAACATGTTATGGGTTCGATTCCCACTCGAGGAAATTAAATATTTAATATTTTCATTTCCTCGCTCTGGTAACGAAGCACTCCACTCTCAATCCGATTGCACAACCACCAATCCTATAACATCACTTTACTCAATTTAACATAACTGTTCTAGCTTCACTCTATATCCCGCACTTAGTAGGGTAGGCAGTGGGAACAAAAGACTAAGACCCTTCGTTGTCCACGCATTACTCAATTTTCCAGACATTCCATAATTAATGCGTGGCGGAACTCATCGCCGCACTTTGTCAATTTTCTAAACAACATAAATTTTGTTTAGAGTAAAAGTTAAACCTTTAAAAGCAAATGTAAAATATTCTTAAAGAACTTGAAAAGTTATTTTCATAGACTTGGTAATGCCAGTAGATTTGCTTAAACCATTTAGACCATCATCGTTGACAGGTACAGCGCTTCCAATATTCTTGTTAGCCCAACGCGTGGATGTGATTTGAATTATTCAACTACTTTCCAATCGAAGTTCTTTTAATTACATTCTACTAATGAGAATGTTCTTCAAACTTAGTTCTGCGCTTAATGCGGAAACTCCGTTTGTGTTTGGGGACTCGATTAAAATTATTTTACAGCTTCATGACTTTTTCCGCAAAGCCTGGTTGCAGGGGGAATCCTAGCGTTAAGCTACTCCAATTCTCACTTTATGGACATTTTCTCGAAACATTGCGTTCTGAATGGCGGTGTTCAACGCCGCGCTTTGTCCACTAGAGGAGGAAAATGAAAATAATACATACTTCTTGATTGAAAATCGAAGTCGCAACCATCCATCGTATTGAGAGTGACACGCTGTTCCAATGGACCATTAAATATTTTTTATCCGACTGCACGATGGAAAGAAAGGTATTGTGTTTATATGTTTATGTATTTATGTGTGTTTCTATGTGGCATTGTAGCGACCAAACTCCTTGGCCAATTTACATAATTCTTACGTTAAACTATTTATATTAAGCTTGCAAACCACTAAAGGCATGACAGAAACCAATTGCCATATTGTCAAAATGAAAAAAAAATCAACAAACTACTCCAAGTGACAAATCAAATCTTTGAAAAGACGTTTAAAAAATAATTATTGGGTTAGGTTATTCATAATTTTTTATTTTAAATAATAATTTAGGATCTATAACGATTTGAAATTATTATAACAACAATTATCAATTCAACTGTATTTGTTACCTCAGAAGTTTTTTTTAACTGGGCTAACCGACTATACGAACTAGTGACAATTCCAGATTACTTAGGTATGTTTTTTTATAACTTAAAGCTACATTTTGGTTTTTGTGCTGAACTATACTGAGAAAAATACATAAAATTTTACATGCGTTCTAAGTTTTTAGAAGTATAAATTTTAGACTCAGATTGTACAATCATACATAACCCGGAAATATAATATAAACTATTTTTTTGTACGGAAATGATAAACATATACAGGGGCATGCCTTGTAAGGCGCACAATAAAAAAAATTACAAATTAAACTTAAAATATATTTTTTTTATTATAACGCCTAACTTTTATATTATTAATGAATAAATAAAACAAAAAAAAATATTTTGTTATTTGTTCATTGTATAAAATTATGGTATACTTTATAAAACTTACAAAAAAAAATTATAGTAGTAGTAGTAACCATATATGGGCTTTTCTATTTTAATTGGTCACATATATTACTTTACTTCGCTATAATACGATATAATCAATGTCAAATTTAAAAAATACAAAAAAAAAAACAACAGTTGAAGAAAATTGTGGCATGCATTTTTGATATGTTCACACCGTCTTTTTAAATTTGGTTCACGTAATCTTCAAAATTATCTTCTTTTTGTTATAAATATTTAAATATATAGTAACGCTACACTCTAACTGGAGATTCTTATTAGCATCTTAAGATACATTGTTATTGGTTTCTTTATAAAGTTAGTTAAAGTTATATCGTCTACGGTATACACAGTTCAATAGATATTTTTTTCATACAGTAAAAAGTGTGCAGAGAATGAAAAAAATAAGCAAACACTTCAAAATTATACAATATTTATTAAAACAGTGTTAATTAACCTCAAATAACGCCAACTATTACAGACTGCCTTTGTGAAGTAATTGTAGTAGAAGTTTTATAGTACCAACTTGAAGTATAACCATTTATACCTAGAAATGAGTCTTGAGACTAATTGCTTTTTGCAACTTCCATTATGTCTTTATAAGTATATTAGTTAGGGTCATTTATGACATAAAACATAAATAATTAACTTATACATTTTTTATGGAAAAAGACAAGGCTGCCCACGACTCCGTGTAACACCAGAGGTGATAAAAGAGATAGGTGCGTTGCCGATCTTTAAGGAGATAGACGCGCTTTTTAAAGGTACCTACGTCGTATCTACCTGGAAACACTGCCGCAGGTAGGCTATTCCACAGTTGCGTGTCACGTGAAAGGAAGTTCCTACGAAACTGCACAGTAGTAGAGCGTCACATATGCAGATGGTGTGGATGGTACTGGAATTTGTGACGTACTGTGCGGATAGAAAATTCAACGGCAGGTGACAGGTTAAATAGTTCCCCAGAACACTCCCCATTATAAATGCGGTAGAGAACGCACAGCAAGGAGGCATCTCTACGCAAATGTCAATGTGTCAAGCCTTTCACAGAACATTGGAATTGGATCTCCAACGATTCGAACGGTTCCACGTTGTATGCGATTAAATGGATCAATCTGATACTAGGATGAACCAGCCCAGAGATGAGAACAGTATTCTATATGAGGCCGAACTTCCTGTATACAGGGCAACCCGGTGTTTTGGCGTAATGTACAGTCTCGCTCTGTGGATGCCCCCCAGTTTCTTTGACGCCAATTTAGCTTTGCTTTCCAGATGATTGTGATACTGGCAATCACTCGAAATGCTAAGGCCTAATGTGTTGATACTGGGCGCGGCTATAAGTGGAGTGTTTTGGAAAACTAGCGACACGAAAAATGGAGTTTTTCTTAGAGGTTACGCGCAAACTTGTTTCTTCTTCTTGGGGTTGAATTGAACCATGTTCCTTTCACTCCATGAGGAAGCATTCAAGACGGATACCTCAACTGAAGACATAAGTTTATTTCGGCACTGTTTGTATGTTATTAAAGTTAGTAGTAAGTGATATCTATGTAAATGTATAATATACTAATATTGTAAAGCTAAAAAATTTATTTGACCAAACGTGTAATCTCAGGAACTACAAATTTAAATTAAAGATTATTGTTGTATTGGATAGTTACTTTGTTCGTTTCAGCGTGACCCACGGAACCTGACAGAGTTTCCACAGACAATTAGAATGTGTTATGTGCCAATGTGCCATATACAACACTTAATTGTTTCCATTTGACCACGCGGCGTAAGTTGGTTAACCTGGTAGGTTGTATGCCAAATTTCAACTTTTTAAGTCCAGTCTGTCAGTTTAATCAGCTTCACGCTATATCCCGCACACAATAGGGTAGAGGAGAGGTAGATAGGGTAGAGAGGGAATCTAGTGTTATGACTTGTGTAGTACTTTCCGCTCAATTTTTATTTATCTATATGTATATATAAATGAATGTCTCTATATCCAGCACTAGAAATGATATTTTCCAAAATAATGGTATCATAATCATAATATACAATGAAATCATAAAACATTGTTGTATCACATTTCAATTTAAGGAAACTTCTTAGTAAATTTAAAAGTAATTAATCGCAATGATAAAGTTTTAAGCCTTTACTTCCGTCACGCAGAGGAGGCAAAGTCACTTGCAAAATTTAATATTTAAAATAAATAAGAGATCGTCCTAAAACTACGTTTCGTTAAGCGATTTGTAAACAACAAAGGGGCAAGTCTATAATTTAATGTTAAATATTAAGCTTTGGGGGATCTCAGCTCAATAGGTCCAACGTTATCGTACAGATTGGTTTGATTTTGAATAAGAAAAGCCTACTGTTGATTTAAGTTGTTGGATGTACACTTTACAAAGCATATTGAGTATTCCAGTGGTCGTTTATAAAAGATAATCTTTGTGGAGAATCAGCGGACAATTTATACTAAAAACCTATTTAGTGCACATATGAACATAAATGTATGTATGTAAACTAAAATATTTTCCTTCTATCAACCAATACTTTTTGCGTCTGACTGTATTGGTTACCTGAAAGATATCACTAGAAGTGATAAGGTGGATATTGCAGGTAATATTATTTATTTAACTTAGTATTGAATACATTATCACTGGACCGTTCCGTTTACTAAAACTGCCCTTCCCCACGTTTGATAGATATGATTGCTCTGATGGCTCTCAAACTTCAAATAATTGAATATTGAATTAATTTCGATGGCAACTTGAAAAGCGAATTTGTTTTGTTAATCGGTCGGAACGTTTTGTTTATTCTTTCACAACTTATAATAGAAGTTCTGCCGTATTCTGCCTATTCAGGCGTGTTTCTTGCGAACAATTTTTTTTTTCAGCTTCACTCTGTATCCCGCACACTGCAGGGTAGGCAGAGGGAACCTAGTGTTAAGAAACTCCGTTCCTCACTTTCTGCCGAATGCTGGAGGCATTGCGTGTTGAGTGGCAGAACTCCACGCCGCGCTTGTCCTCGACACCAGAGCGAAGAAATGGATATATATTTAAGTAAATATTTCATCTCCTCGAGTGGGGATCGAACCCATAACCATTACTTTTTTTGCAGTTAAAACGATGCATAAACACTTGTATATTTTGATTGGGTTAACTTAGAACCTCGATTTTTTCTGTGTTCCAAGGGACCTTAGATCTGGATATAAGCGATTTCGAGGTAAATGCTCTAGACAGATGGGCAACAAAATGATAAAGTTTTCGTTTTTGTTTTTTTGAGCCCTAAAAATATATATATTTTTTAATGAAATACACAACAAAATGTATTTAACTAAGTAAAATATATTTATTTTGATTGAAACTTGTCAGTTATAATATACTTACTTATCTTAAACTAGATTTTACCTGCGGCTTACCCCGCATATTCTAATGTAAATAACTAAGAATTGTGAATGACACTTGACACATTCCAAAAGCGGTAGGTAATTAGAACACAGTACATAAGGTTACGTCGAAACGATTAACTTGATAAACTTATGGACTATTTAATATAAACATATTTTTTTTATTGGAAGCATAGTTCCTGAGATTAGCGCGTCCAATCAAAAAAAATCTTCAGCTTTATAATATTAATTTAGAAGTATAGTTTTTAAATTATATAAAACCTTATTAATACACATAGTCACTGTAACACGTATACCAGCATCGTCCAAATATTTTTGCTATAAAATTGGCCGTGAATTGGAGCATAACGTGAAGCATTGTACTTTTCACCACGTAGGTGTAATTAGGGCGACTAATTACTTCACTAACGATAGAGAGCGTGTTTTTTCATATGAAATTTCAATTTATTGCATTCTGCTTAGTTATCTCATATATTATATTAATATAGAAGCTGTCGGGGCGCAGTGAGACAGCGTTTAACTGTTAACGCGATAGTTTTGAGTTCTTTTCCCTCTGCCTACGTTGCTGCGTGCACGATACAGCGTGAAGCTAAAAAATATGGTTTTGTTCTGTGTATTTAGTAGTTATACTTAATGTAATATTTATTTGTCATCACTTAATGTAATGTATTTGTATTGTAAGGTCTCACTTCACAAAATACGATATCAAATTCGAAGAAAGTATCAGTACAATTGGCTTTTGGTTTAAAAAGAGGATACCAACGCATATTTACACTACAACAGCCAATATCCAGTTCCAAGAAAAATCTATAAATATTCAACTTATTATTCAACAAATATCTTTTAGTACATAGTACATAGTATGTAATATATATACATACAATACAATTTTGTATGTATTGATCTCAGTACGTAGAAATTATTGTCGCTTTACAAAATCTTATCTAGATATAAATACAATTCTTCGATTATTAATGTACCTATTGAGCAATATGATAATTATATTATAATAACCACAACAAGTAAACAAATAAAGATATTCGTATTATTTAATCGTAATATATATCTTTTTTTTTCTTATTTAACTTCCGGTTTTCTAGACGAGTCATTTACTCACTAGAACGCTAAATTGCTTTGAATAATATAGAAGTCAGTGAGTTCAAAAAAAAGGTACAGTGGGATACATTGAAATGATTAACGCGATTTATTATATAATATATACTTTCCACCATAAATACACGATTCAAACCTTTCAGCTTTATAATGTAAGTGCAAATAGATACTTACAAATATCTTTTTAGTTAATAGGAAACGAGAACAATGCATAATTGAGTATTAATGATCGTTGGTAACATTAAAACATAAGCTTTAACCGCTACGCTTACTTACGAGAATGTTGTTAAAGTCTTAATTGACTTCTCTTGAGATTTATTCGAGAGTAAATTCTGAACTTGTTTTTTATTATAATTAAATTATGATTACTATATTTTATTTACATATTGTTTTGTATTTTGGACTTGGTTAGTGGTTTATTTGTTTTAGGAGTGTGGTCTCAAATGTGTGATTTTGTTAGATTTTACCTTTTCTATAATTTTATATTTTCTGAGGTCGAAGTGAGCTTGTGTTAATAAGGCTATTATTTAACGTGGTCCGGTTCTCGGCCGCCACTCGGTAATCCAACCCTATATACTATACCCAAAACCATCGCTTTTTCACCAATTTTAAAAACATTACGTTACATATTTAATTAAGAGAACCGGAGTAATCTAAAAAATATACGCCATATTTAGTTAATATTCACCTAATGCTGTGTCAGTACGCCACGGTTCTTTTATTATTTTATTCTAATAATAGTATTTGTCTAATAATTGTTATTTCAATATTATTAATTCTTTTGAAATATTTTTGCTTTTATACCTTTTTGCTGAATAAAAATAAATATATTATATTTCTAATAATATTTATTTGTTCAGTATTAGTACAGTACAGTAGTAGTATAGTACTAACAATCGTGGGTTCAATTCTCATTCATGGAATGAAAAATGTAATATTTGAATTTCTTAGTTCTGGTGACGAGGCAAAGCGTAGCGTTGGGCTCGATCACTCCACATGCAATGTCTATAGAAACGGTGGAAAGTGCGGAACAAAAGTGTCTTAATAGGAATTGAGAGTCTTAACACTAGGTTCCTAGGTTCCCTCTGCTTACCCTGTTATGTGTACACTTTAAACGATAGGTTACAGGAAATTTGATTTCAAGTTGGGGAAAAAAATGTTTTTATTTTCCCCCGTACATTGAGCCGTCAAACCATTAGTTCCACATTCAGGTGATATATGGAGAACGGAGTTTCTTCATTTCAGACAGAGATATACGTTTATAATCGGGAACTGAGTTCTACATCACTGAACTTTAATTTAAACTTAGCTAATTAACAATTTTCCAACTACCACATTACTATTACTTGCAAAAGTCATAATTTTTTTCAAATTTAAATTAAACGTACAAAGGTTTCACCATAAAAAAACCTTGGGTGTATTCTAATATAATTTTACTGGAGGCAAATTGGATAGAACTTTTTATGTCCTGCACCCTAACATATGTAATGAGGGTGGTTAATTTGCTACGGAAAATAAAATGAAAGGATGAATAAAAGGTGGGAAAGACGCTAAAGGATGACAATCGTTTGCTTTTAACAGTTTGCCAGTTAAACATACGTATATATATTAGGTAATTTTATTAATTTACGTCTTTTTTTCTTTTTACAAATATCTACGGAAATATTGATATACCTAACAAGTAACTAGCAACATATCAAATAAAAAGTTTCAACAGCAAAGAACAAAACAATTTTCCCCTACATATTTAGATTTGTGTTTGACTTTATTTGAAAAGTTTATATTTGTTTGCTTTATACTTTTATTGTTTTATTTCGCGTAAAACTTGTATCTTTATTTCAAATATCGACATTTATGACTATAACCAGTCGTGGCGCAGGGGCACAAAGTGTGACTATAAAACCGACTGGTTGTGGGCTCGATCCCCACTCGAGGAGATGAAATATTTACTTAAATTTATATTTCCATTTTGTTCGCTCTAGGGCCGAGGCAAAGCGCGACGTTGAGCGCGGCCACTCAACACGCAATGCCTCCAGAATTCGGCAGAAATTGGGGAACGGAGTATCTTAACACTAGGTTCCCTCTGCCTACCCTGCTGTGTGCGGGATACAGCGTGAAGCTGACATTTTTTTTATAACTGTTGTTAATGTTGTTTTGCTATCTGATATCATCTCAGCATATAGGTGATAAAAACTGAAACAGAGGAAATATTAACTCACGTTTAATCCGTCGAATTGATGACAATTTTTTTTAAATAAAATTCTTAGATCCTCCCAGAATTATTTGTTAATATTTTTTAATATGCTAAATTTATGCAAATTTTTTTTATACTTTTCGTTTATTGCACACTATTGTGTGTTTCTTTCCGCTGTTTGTCCGCTATGTGTTTCTTTCAGCTACTTCCACTTTTTCCCCTCATTACTTTTAGAGATAAGTGCACCATTGTTATCCTCATTTTTGTAACTTTATTTTCTTTGTTATTTTTATAAAACATAATTCTTCAAAATATTTATAACTAAAATAGGTACAAGCAAGATTAGAATATAAGTGTAAGATCGGAATCTCTAATTATAATACATAATATCCTAATTCCAACACCGCGCACCGTACAATCGGTTTGAGATATCAATTACAGTTAGTTAGTCATAATCGGCATAGTTAATGTTGATTATTTGCAAGGGACCCTGAATTTACTGTTGGTCCTTCGGGCCGCATGCGGTCGTCTGTCAATGATCTTTGTAAATCAGCTACATGCGGGCGAAATCTGTTTGATGATATAATAGCAAACTATTATTCAGCTTAGTCACGGCCTTAGCAAGGGTTTTTAGTTGCCTATTATACTGAAGTTGATGCTGGGCTTGCAAATTTATATGGAGTACCTAGAGATATCTCAGTTTCTGTATATTATATAGCATTTTTTAACATTTTATTGAAAAAAGTGAAACCAATGTAGCAAAAATTCATTCTTTAAATTCGAATATAAAGAATGAAACTTTTTCTAGGGTAAAATTACTATCTTATAAATATATTTTGACTATTTTAAATTCACATTTAGAGCAAAAAAAGAATTAGTTCTTAAAAACAGTATGTCTTTTGATTACTGTTAACCAAATGCCCCTAAAGAAATTGAAAGATCGGTATCAGTATAATATTAATACTTTACTAGTTGTTTGACTCTGCTGGGATCTGTATTGCAACTTCGACAAACTTCGTGTACATTTGCTTGCTCTTGTGGAACCTTTCAATGGAGTTCTTAGTTTGCTTTCGTCTAAAGTGACACTAAAGCGTCTATAATCTAATTTCGGCTGTAACTTACTTCTTTAGATATGATTCAAACGTAATTATAAAAAAAATATGTTATGAAAATAATACACACATGCTTCTCGTATATATGTAAGTTATATCATATTATAGACATATTGTCTCTAAGTTATAAGCAATTGAGGTCAATTCAGACCCAATCTGAACTTCCGTGTACGGCATTCTGGACGTTTTTGGCCTCATACTTCAA
This sequence comes from Heliconius hermathena, assembly GCA_013403705.1. Classification (NCBI taxonomy): domain Eukaryota; kingdom Metazoa; phylum Arthropoda; class Insecta; order Lepidoptera; family Nymphalidae; genus Heliconius; species Heliconius hermathena. Next base: position 417,706 of record JAAIXJ010000190.1, read on the forward strand.
TGGTTTGCTAAATGTATAGCCTGGTCAAGAACGGTCTACGTCTGTTTTTTGTTCGATTTACTTACTTTTTTGGTTTTGCTTCCACTATGTTTAGTTTTACTGACACTTGGTTTTAGAGGAAACTCCTAAAATTATTATTATTGAGGTCCTCAAGTCCTCAAAAACCTCAAGCCGCACTAAATTGACGAGACGAGATGAATGATTTTAGGTGTATAATAATAATATCGATGTAGATTATTTTAGTCAAATTAATACGAAAATTAATACGAAAAATAATAAAATACGATATCGTTCAATTAAATCTTAACATGTAATAAAAAGTAAATCTTAACATATACTAACTGCTGTTTAGAAAATATTTACGAGAAAATCTATCATTGAGGGCATGAATAAAAAAATTTAACACAAAACTTTCAGTGCGCTTGTTTACGCTAAACTCAGAAATTAATTAACCTGTTAAAATGCAGCTTTCAGTATTGTATTTCACTAAACTTTAACCGTTAACATTTAGTATTTGTTTTATTCCAATCGATACATAAATAAAAAAAATATAATAATTGAATTTTTTGTTCCTTTGTTGTTGTTGTACGAGTATGTAAAATGATAATTTGTATCATAAATGAATTTAAAAAATAATAATTTTTGAGATTTCGAAATAAAAAAAGAAGTAAGACTACTTATAGTGTGTGAGTGACCCTTGGTAGATTTATGTTTAGACTCTGATTGATTTCGTTCATTATTATATGGGTAAATTTGAGATATTACTTATTTAAAATTATAAACAAGTGACATGTCCGATTATGCATTGGTAAAATTATATCTTAACTTTTCTATTGCATTTAATTTTTTTTAACAAAAAAAGACCGGTTAAGTGCGAGTCGGACTCTCCTACCAAGGGTTCCAATCCTAAAATTGGTATTTTAGGATTATAAATCAAAAGGAAGTAGGCACAACTCATAAAAGTTAAAATACTTATATTTGCAGGCATGAATGCACTCATTTTGTATGAAATGGCCTACAAATATAAGTTTTTATTGATTTTTTACTATGAAATATCTATAAATTTTTAGTTTACAAATTTTCTTTTTTATTTGTACTGTAAGTTCTCACTTAGTGCCAAATTTCATAACCGTGGGTTCACGTCAAAGTCAAAGTCAAATAATTTTATTCAAAATAAGAAGTTACATGCTTCATTTTTTGAACGTCAAATAATTTACCACCAGTTCACTAAAATTAATGCCTCAGACCTGAGAAGAACCGGCGCAAGAAACTCAGCGGGACTTATTTTTTTAAAATCAATTATACAAAATCACATTTCAACGTTTCTGACAATGATACTTTGAAATAGACTGGAGCGAGCATTTCATTCCCAAGGCGTGTTATCATTTNTAATAACTTTTTATTTAACATATTTTCTGAAAGTTTATTAAAGTTATTTTTTAAGATTTTTCTGTCAGCGGCTAATTTGGTGTAGTTTTTACAAATATCTTTTGTTTTTAATAGATGCTGTGTTTTTTTAATATATTTGTTTATTTTAATGTATTTTTTTAATTTATTTTTACTATTAAGAACTGGCTTGGAAGTCACCGACTCATCACCAGTCAAATCTATTGTTGAAATGTCATCTTTATAGGTGATGACTGGAGAAACCAGGGAAGGTGTATTCCCAACCAGCTCCTCAAATAGGCTCTGGGTTTGAGAGGCCTTTTGTTTTAAATTATTATTTTCTAATGTAAATATGTATTCCTTGGCCTCATGCAATTGTGATTTAAGATCATCGGTAAGCCTGAGAGCTTCCTCATATTCATCTCTGCACTGGTCAAACCCATCTACTATTTTCTGCAGATTATTATTTTGTTCAAGTAATTCAGAATATTCTATGTAAATTTTTGACAAATCATCTTTAAGATTTTTGTTTTTGTCCATAATCTGCAGAAATTCTTGCTCATTGTCATCCCTTTCTTTCAGTAGTTGTTCGCACTGCATCCTACATGACCTTAGTTCCTGGAGCGTCAGCTGGAGCTTATCCTCTGCCTGACGGGCCTTGGTACCACGGGTCATCATTTTTATTTATGTTTTTTATGAAATACTATGCTTAGAAATGCAGGTTAGGGCAGTACGAACTTTTGTTGTTAGTTTACAAAGGTTTATTTTATGTGTTAGAAAGTAAAGGGAATGCAATAAGCAAGGAAATATGATATTAAAATTTGAAATGTAGTTCGTTACCTGCGCGATGACAGCTGACGAACAAAACACAGCACAAACACTTTAAAGTCACAAATTTTAATGTACTGAATATGACGTTAACAGTACAAATGTCTATATTAGAGACTTTTACACAAATTACACCAAATTTTACAATTAAAAACAATAAAATTTAATTAATTTTACGGGAGAAGTTTTAAAGACGTTTATATGCTAGTGTTGCCACAAAAAAAAAAATAACTACTCTATTGGTTTTCATTACGATAACTACTCTATTGGTTTTCATTACTGAATGTAAAAAATTACAATTCAGCGCATTTGAGACCTCTTTCGAAATCAACATGTATTTTTTTCTATTGAATTGAGGCTTCTCAGACATAAAGAAAATTATATTTGTCTTTATCATATATACCATATGGCATTTGGTTACGCTGACAGCTCCCGGACTAGTTTGGGTTTGAGTGCCGTATTAGTATAGTCTATATGAAATCGATTCTAGAAAATATTTTGTTAGTTTTTTAACAATTAACAATTTAAACACATTGCCCATATTAACTAGATTAGAAAAAATAGATTCGTAGACGAGTGATGTAACCAACGGAATTTTAACATTACACGTGCATTCATTTTATTTCAAAACACAAAATTAAGTTATAAGTGTTTAATATAAGTATTAGTTTATACTCAAGCTTTAAAAAGATAAATGCAAATTATTGAAATAAATTTCCTTTAAGGCAACATCGAGTAAAATAAATTACTGTAAATTCAATAACTTCGATTTTATAAAAGTTAAATTCAAAATTCTTTTCAGTAAGAATACTGTCGGTGATAATTTTTCATCAGGTCAGCAATTAGAGAACATTATGTTGAACTATTCAGTTGAAGCTTAATAATATAATAAAATGAAACAAATTAGGTTCACGTCGTAATAAAAAAAATCAGCTTCACGCTGTATCCCGCACACAGCAGGGTAGGCAGAGGGAACCTAGTGTTAAGACACTCCGTTCCCCACTTTCCGCCGAATTTTGGAGGCATTGCGTGTTCAGTGGCGAAACTCAACGCCGCTCTGTGCCTCGACACCAGAACGAAGAAATTTAAATATGAATTTAAATAAATATTTCATTTCCTCGAGTGGGGATCCCACAAACGTCGCGTGACAGTCACACCGTTGTGTCCCTGGGCCACGACGGCCTCAATTTCACGTTGTATCTCACAACCATTGCGTTTACAGTCAGACGCTGTGTCACTGTGCTACGACGGCGTCAAGCAAATAATAAAAAATATCATATGTAACAATTAATAAAATAATAATTATTATTATAATTTTTAAAAAATATTTATTATTACTTATATAGAAAACGTATAAAAATTTAACGCAGCGGGACTCGAACCCACGTCTCCTGGAAACCGACCAGGCGCTCTGACCACTAAGCCATGCGTTCTCGCCAAGCAGCGTCGAAATTTTTATACGCTTGTTACAACTTATTTATGTTGTTAGTATCTCTGTAGGGAGATTTTTACAAATTTCCGCTACCCAAAGATAATTACTAAGAATTATCGTTTGGCAAGAGAGAAACTATTTTTTAAATATTTTTAAACATTTTTAAAGTGTTATTCCACACTTAGGAAAGAAAAATACTTATTTAGAAAACGTATAAAAATTTGAACGCAGCGGGACTCGAACTTCGAACTTGTTAGTATTTTTGTTATTCCTAAGTGTGGAATAACACTTTAAAAATGTTTAAAAAATATTTTAAAAATACGCTTGTTACAACTNAATTTGTAAAAATCTCCCTACAGAGATGCTAACAACATAAATAAGTTGTAACAAGCGTATAAAAATTTCGACGCAGCTTGGCGAGAACGCATGGCTTAGTGATCAAAGCACCTGGTCGGTTTCCAGGAGGCGCGGGTCCGAGTCCTGCTGCGTTCAAATTTTTATACGTTTTCTAAATAAGTATTTTTCTTTCCTAAGTGTGGAATAACACTTTAAAAATGTTTAAAAAAATATTTATTATTATTATTATTTTAATTATAATAATTAAAAATTTAAACAAAAAAATCGACATTTTCAATTTCAACCGGATTCCATTATCAGAATCTAATCAAACTCCCATCAAACTACCTTTAAAATGTATCCTTTCTAATAAAAAAAGAATCATCGTAATAGATTGGCGGTATATTGAGTTATTCCTACATCTGTCAAATTTAATACTTACCTGATTTTCTCTTGGATGCCGATTCCATTTAAATGGGAGTTCATTTAAATGGGACTACATGGAAAGTACTAGCTTTCAAATAAAAGAAGGATCGTCAAAATCGGTTCCCCCAATCAAAAGTTCTGAGGTAACTAACAAGCATAAAAAAAAAACAGTCGAATTGGTAACCTCCTCCTTTTACAGAAGTTGGTTAAAACACTTACTAACTTACTTACTTTAGATGAAGTAGAGCTAGTAAATTAATAATTAAAAATAAACTACCGAAACATTTGCTAAACTATTATATTCTTCAATTTGATTATTACATACATACTAACGTTAAGAGCCAAGTACATAATCCTATTGTGGAAAGCGTCAGATGTTAGAATTGCTTTTGAATCTGAATCCGATGCCTCTGTCAAAGTAATCTACATGATAATGTGTGACATGTTCACTTACATAATGCGGTGTTATGTTATGCAACTCTGTATTGTATTGGCTTCCTGTTTGCTTGTTGGTTGGTTTTTGTTCTCTTTATATATTATCAAATTTCATATATTTGTCAATTATTTTTCTTATAATTCTTATAATTAAAAAGCGAAACATAAAAAGCATTTCAACCTTCTTTATCTTTATCTAAACCATTTATCTGTTTGCTTTTTACGTGAAAATTCATAGATTTGAAAAAATATATTCATACGAGTACATGAAAAATGATTACGACATTCAATATTAGGCTTAGGATTTTCCCTTCAGAGTCGAGCTCGTAACCTAGAATATAAACAATAAAAATAAAAATATTTCTTGTATGAGAATAATATTCGTATGGAGAGGCTGTATCAATAGATTTTTATTTACAAGGAATATTCGAGGTTTGTTGGGAATCTCTGATATGTATAAAAAGGCAGTTTCACATTTTGTCTCCATAGCAGGATAGCATATGAGAGAATCTTAGCGTCAAGATTTCAAATTTTCCGCTCAATTTTTGAGACATTATGGGATGAGTGGTGGAACTCAATTCCATGTTTTAAATAAAACTATTTTAACCGGATTAATCGCATATATTTTGTATTTTTATACATTTTTGGAGTTTGGAGTCTACCCGTGACCACGGACTATTGCAAAGTGTTCGAAACGTCGGGTTTCCAAAAATGTATAAAAATACAAAATATACGCGATTAATCCGGTTAAAATAGTTTTATTTAAAATGTGTAATAATCGTGAAAATCAAAGAACTCAATTCCATGTGTTGCGTTGATGTCAGAGCAAGGAAATGAAAATATTATAATAAATAATTTCCCCGAGTCGGAATTAAATCGACAGTCGTCGTGTTCGAGAATATATGTAATTGTACATATATATATTGTATAGCAACGGATCGTATTGCCAGGCCGCCTCGAATAGGAACTTCTTTAACTCCAGTCAGCCGTCCGCCAGCATTGTGCTCTATTGATGCGTGAACACTTTCTTATACGAGTATGTTATGAATTCTAAGCACTGTAATATAAAATAAAATGAAATGTACGTTATAATGATGCCTTTCTTGTATTTTGGTAGTTGGCTTAACATTGGCAGTACATAATAGTGGGTTCGATACTTGTGGCTGTTATGAGCATTATAATTGTCATCGTGACGCAGTGGCACAACTTGTGGACTGTGAACGCGATGGCTGTGGGTTCGATTTCCAATCGAGCAAATTCAGCTGTGCTTGAGGAACGGATTGTCTTAACCCTGGGTTTCCTCTGCCTACCTTGCTAGGGTATATTCGAGATACAAGACACAAAAAAAAACAAAGTATAAAATATAGTTATTTGGTTACTACAAAATATTTCTTATATACTTAAATATTTAATGAGTGTACATATTTGCTACCACATCCACTATTCCACTATGTTCCACTATATATTACACTGTCCCACATATAGCGAAAGCAGTCGAGCACTCGAGAGTGGCGGACGCCGCACTTTGTCTCCTAGAGCGTAAAAATGAAAATGATTATTACCATGTATGGTCTGCAAAATTATTGTCACAAAAGTAAATTAGTCAATTCATAAATTATATAAAAGTATTAATATCACATTTGAATGTAAGAAACAAATGGAATGAAACGTGTAATTTAATTATTGCCGCCCGCTGTATATAATGAAACAAAGGGAATTAAACTCAACCATAGGGGCTCTCTTGCCGACAGTCGCTTGGAAAAACTTCTGCAAAAAACGTAGATTGCACTTTTCAAACAACAAAGACCACTCCTTTGAATAAATGACTAATTGGATCGGTTTGGAAATTGTATTAATTTTTCCATATAAGTATTAGATATAGCGTTTTATAGACTCGGTCTAAAAGTGAGAACAGATTCATATGTATATTTTGACATATGTCGTCATTAATGATGAGTTTGTAAATGAAGATTAGACTAAAAATTTTAAAGAATAAAAGAAATGAAGTGATCGTGGCGCAGTGGTGTGCACTAATTATTTTTATTAGTACTTCGCTCTTGTAAGAAGACAATGCGTGACGTTCACTTAACACGCAAAATCTTAAAAATTTAGTGGAAAGCGGGGAACCTTGTATTAATCCACTCCATATTAACACTAGGTTCCCTTTGTCTACCCTGTTATATCAATCTAACTTACATATGTTACCATTGCTTTATGTTTATAATAAAAATGATAACTCTTAACGGGACTGATTCGTTGAATATTTTCGATACAAATTTTACCATCTCATCTGACACATGAAATTGAATTTTCAAAAATCCTCTTAAAGTTGGAGAAAGTCTACGTAATAATAGCTGAGTCTAAGCGGCAAATTTCAATATAAATCTCTCTAGTGGTTGGAGCTTTGCATCTACGGATCAATATTTAAACTGACTTCAAAAAAGAAGGTTACCAGTTTAACCTGTCTCTATGTGATATTGGTAGACTTGAATAATATTTGAATATGATAATTAATTTTGGCTTCTAAGTATTTTTATAATTTTTGTACGTTTGTCAATAAATATCTTAGAAAATAAAAATCATATCGACATTATACTTTTTTATTTAAATGAAGCATATTTTATATTAGGAAACAGTTTAAGTTTAACCAAAAGCAATTTGGTACCTTTGGACATATCTGCAAATTTCAGGAGGGAGTATTTCTAGTTACATTACGTTCCTAGATACCCATTATAATACAGCGTAGGGTCAATCTGACTTACTTTACTCGATAAATATTATATTTGGTAAATTATATTGGTATACTTTCTTGAGATATAAAATAGAAACATCTTTTAATTTTTATTATTTTATTTTAATAAAAAACAAAAACTAATTAACATTATTTAAAATATTGAAACTTAAATTAAGTATCCCCTTTTTAAAGGCTTTTTGCCTTGTCTGGTGAAAATTTGTACTTTTTTTAATTTTAATTAAAACACATCTTAAATATTTAAATGTAAATATTATACGAACTATTTGACTATCAAAGAAAGTTTTATGCCCTCGACAGATATATTTTGAGTTGACACGGACCGACAACGCGATACATGAAAATGTTTTGCGAGTAAGTTATGTTGATTATGGTTTTTGTATGTCTAGGGTTAAAGTAGGGTTATTTGTTACATTAGAGAAACTGCAGCATATTTGGAATACTGCAGGTAACTTGGAATAC
>JAAIXJ010000153.1:0-17500 GCA_013403705.1 Heliconius hermathena
GGATATATTTGAGAGGAGCTTGGAGAGAGGACTCAAAAGGTAATGTGGATTTTAAAGGGATCCCCTTAAAATTATAGTTGTACTTTCTTCACAATCGCAAGAGTCTGGCACTGCTATAAGCTCCTTGTCTTGAATTTAACTAGGGGCATCGCACTCAAATTTATAATTTTTAAAAAGTTTGTCTGCCTGCCTTTTTGTTTTTTTTGTTGATGACAGTGGACGAGGCGGAAGAGATATGCAGAGACCGTAGCGCTCCGTTCTCTCTGACTACCCTGCTAGGGATACAACATGAAGCTAAAGTAAAGTAAGAATCCCTTTTTCTATCCGCTAAGATCATATATTTTGGGCAGCAAGCGTAGAATGTAGAATTTTGGTCTAGGAGATCATCTACAATATAGCAAATACGAAAGTGGTGTCCCTAAGTACGAGATAAAACAATATTAGATTACCTCATAATATGAATATATATGTACACATAAGCTGTGGGTGAGGTGTCCACATAAGTTTGTAGTATGTTAAAATAGTAGCGTGTTGAGTGGCGAAACTCAACGCTGCAATTTACGTCGACATCAAAGCGAAGAAATAAATATATTATATAGATAATGTATTCACATTTTATTCTCTTAACCAAAATTAATTAATTAATTATTAGTCATACGTATACGTTATTTTTGTTAATATCTGCATCTATACTTACTAATATTATAAAGTTTCAGAGTTTATTTGATTAAAAAAACTTTTTGTGTTGGATACTGGATAGTCAATTTATTAAGAAAAGTTATATTACAGACTGTATCTCAACACGACTCCTATTATAGGAGCGACATAATTATAGTAATGTATGGAACATTGGACGACGGGTCGTTTCAATATTAGGTACTTTCTTACTAGGTACTCTAGTTATGTCGGAAAAGGCGTAGAGCTACTTCTTATATTGTTTTATGTTATAAACATTTTGTTTTAAAAAAGACATAGGTATATAAATGATATTTTACCCTCTTACTTTTCTGATGCATATAAAAAAACGTGAGACGCTTATATATTATTTCACCGACCATAATATATATTATGCGTATCAGTTAATGCATGTTTTTTACATTTACATTTTTGATCAACATCAACTAGTCGCAAAGATTTTGTTTCAATTTTGTTTAACAATTCTATATAATGTATTTGCTGTTGCGACAGTAACTTTATTTCTTGTCTCAAATCGTTGATTATTTCTTTCAAAGGTAATAGATTGTTATAAACTGAATTCAGCGTGTCGTGCAATAATAAATTACTATTTACGTATCCTTCACTAAACGTTTTGCCAATGCTATTGGTTTGGTTAAGGATTTTCCTCGTACTTGTTTCTGTAAAAATACAAAAAAAAAAAAGATTAAAAACACTTAGTTGGATGAAAGTATATATGTAGAAAACTAGAAACAGTACTTTTTTTAATGGCCAATGTTAAGTCGATGTCGGAAGTTATAGGCATTTTTATTTCTTTGTCGTTTTCAATGACTACACACTGGGTAGGTACAAATTTATCTTCTAGACGCTTATCAGGTGGTAACATGGGATCAAATGTTTTAATAAAAATAATGTTTTTATCATTGTTATTAGATATATGAAAATTTAAATTTAAAGCGATCGAAGGAGGCGATACATTCAATTTAGAACCTTTAGCTGATATATCCCTTGCAAGTTCAAAATTATTTACACTATTTTTATTTTTGAGCAGTATATTGTTATTTGTCATTGTCCTAAAATCATCAGCATTTCTTTCTCTTTTTCGAAAATTTTCGCAAGGTGGATTGGAGTTCAAATATTCTGATTTTAAATTATCATTTTCTTTTATAATACTACTTTTTCGCCCAATAGTAAAAATTTTACTATGAACTGCATCTATGTTATTTTGTAACATCCTTCTCGAAGCCTCAAGTGAATGTAATGATGTAGATGTATATTGTTTTGTGATAATAGCGCTATCTGTTAATTTATGTCCATATAATGAATTTTGATCAAAAGTCAAGCTACTGATATCCTTTTTTGCTAAGTCAGTTAACGCTTTATGATCTTTGAAATTAGTGTTTGTAAAACTTTCACTTTTTATAGAATTTCGTAATTGTCGATGTTGAGATATGTTTGATATTAATTCCGCGGAATTTCTTGAAGTATTTTTTGGTTGAAGCAATATCTGTGAAAAATTAGTGGAATCAGTTCCCTCCACTTTTAAATTAGATATATCAGCATCTTCAGAATTTTTTACATCTAAACTTTTACGTTGAAACAAGCGCTGTAATCAAAGAAAAGTATGATTAATTTCAAACGTTAATTTATACTACAAAGTTCTATTTATCAAAATCATAGAAGAGGGACAAGAAATAAAATTATTATCTTTACTTTATTTCCTGAAAATATATCCGAGATTCCTGAATTCATTTCAACACTTTTTTTTAGGTCAACGTTTTTATCCTTCATAATATGATGTATTAAAATTGCCGTGGCAGAATTCTATAAACATAACGAGAAAATAAGATATTAAAATAACGTATTTTATATTGCAATTGTTATTTTTTAATGAAATCCTTGAACTTACTTTATACTCGTACATTAAATCAACATCCACTAGCGTACAAGACAAGATAAGAAGGATTGCTCAGTTACGAATATTTAATTGGCAATCATAAATATAACTGAACTATTTTTTGACAATAATATTATATTAAATTAACTTTTCTTAAATGAATTACAGCCGAGATTATCTTTTTATTATATAATATTTACGTATATCCATATTATAATAGTGAGCATATTGTCAACTAAATAAATCTAAATATACTATAATATAAGTGCAGTTCGCGAGATGTAAGTGTGAGTAATTACTAAAAGTAGAGTAAAAAAAATATATCGAAGTTTATTATTATATTAAAAAAAATCAAACATATCAATTTTTCTAAGCCAACATTGCTAATTTTAACTCTCGTATGTGTCGCTTGTGTTAACAATGAATCATTCCGTTATAGCATCAACAACACCGTTGTGATATGCAACTTTATTCTTCCTTTACTGCATCGTCACATACATTTTTTCATTCTTGTACAGTGATAGTGCTATCTTTATTGTTCACTTTAATTAATTAAACACAAAAATAAATTAGAAAAATTTAGATAAAAATAATAATCTGACGTGCCAGCGTCACACTTATAGTATAATATGAACACTCACTTTATTACAACCTTAGACACGTATAAATCTTACATATATAAATGTCAATAAATGTATTCAAATGATACATAAATCATAATTTGTTTAGTACTTACGCTTTGTCTATTATGAATATCATCATTAGCAACGTTATAATATTTCTCATTTTCATCTACTGATCTATTTAACATTTTATTTTTTGTTAAATCATCAGATCTTGATTTTTTATTAATAGAACTGGTATTAGATTTTTTTAATAGAGAGAATGTATCGTCGTTTAAGCCTGAACTAGATTCCTGTACAACAATGTCTCCTTCAATTGCATATGTCTCTTTTTGATCTTTCTGTTTATTTAAAGTGTTATATATATTTTTAAATTCCTCTGATTTTGTCATTCTACTGTGAACACTCTTAATAGAAGTATTTAATTCAGAGACTGTATCTTGTCTAATTTTTAAAGTTGCCGTACTGCAAACGTCATTAATATCATTCTCAGTTTTATTACTTTTAGTAATAAGTTTTGTAGTTTTATTTTTGTGTAAGTATACATCTTGTGCAGTTGATTTGTCGTCAATATCTTTCTTATATTCATCAAATTTATCGATATTTTTAGATATAATACTGTGATTATTGTTAAAATCTTTTGAAAAGGCAGCAGATGGGGTTTTAGAATGTTGACTATCCTTGGTGATTGATAAAATCTCTGCTACCTGTATATTACTAATAATTTCAGAATTACTCATTGTTCGTAAAGACAATTTTGGAGATTGTTGTATTTTATTTATTTTCACAATTGCGTCATTGGCTACATATTCGATATTTTTATTCTGTATCAGCATCATGTTTTCTTCTTTTGATTTTTGCAAATGTTTTTCTTTCGGTGAAGATACTGTTTTACTTATAGCATTTTCAATTTCAACTTTATTCGCATTTTCATCTATTAGTTTTACTTGAGTTTCTGATATATTAGCAACTATATCTAATGAAGAACTGAATTGATTTATATCCATATTGTTTTTTTCCGAATGTATAACTTCTCTTTTAGCATCAACTTCATTAGATTTTTTTGTAGAAATGTCGTACTCATATCCCAACTTCAAATTTCTTCCCAATAAATCTGTAACATAAGACGATATACTACTTAGTTATTATATATATTTGGACTTTAAAAGCTAAACCAATAGGCTGAATCAATATAATTCGATAGAAAGTATAATTGTTATTAATGTAACAAAAATATTAAATTAATTTTGTACCTTTTGATGTATTGCTTATGTCTATGCCGCGATTACTATGAATGCCATTATGGAATTCTCGCACATCATTTTTTTCTTTTTTAACATTATATTTATTATCAAGCTTGTCTGATAGTTCTTTGATAGTGGTTGATAATGGTTCAATCTCTCTTTTTTCAGTGATAATAACAGTATTGATTAAGTTATCTATTATTTCTTTTGTTTCTCTTTTCGATATGTAGTCATTTTTTTTACATTGGTGTTCTAAGCTTGTGTGTAATTTGTTATTTATAATTGTAGATTCCTTTTTATCAATAGTGCTTTCACCGATTATTTGTTTGTCATATTTGTGATTTTTAAGTAAATTTTCGTTAGTAAGTTCTGGTTCTTTCTTGCTTATTTCATTTAAATTTAAAATTGAAATATCTACTACTGATGTAGTAATTTCATCTTGAGTTTCTAAGGTTACGTTACGGTCCATATATTTTTTATTTTGATTTTCTTCATATTTTTTTTTAATTTTTGTTTTTGTTGGTGGCATATAATATAATTCTGTAAACTCATTGTCCTTTTGCAGCCTTGTATTGTTGCTTATTTGTTCAAAACTGGTATTTCGACTTTCTTCGCATTTTTTTGTTTTACTAATATCTTGTGGATAAGTAATCAGAGAATCAGAAATTACACTATCACGATTTTTTTTGCTAATTTGAGGGTCAAATAACGAATTATCTAATGATTTATTTTTAGTATTTTCCGTACTAAAATTTGAAATATCGCTGTTTAATTGTTTAGTATTAGGAGATATAGAAGTTGGCTTATAAGCATATTTGTCTTCAGTAAACGGCGGATCTAGACATCCACCTATATTTAAAATTAGCAGACATTATAATATCTATATAATTTAACAAAGTATAATACTATAACATATATAGTGAATTAATAAGTACCTGCTTTAGATTGACCAAAAAATGTTTTGGGTGAATTTGTTGTATCGCTAGCTGGTATAATATTTTTTCTCAAAGCAAATTTTTCCGTTACATTTAACGCCCAATCATTGATGTTATTACTATATACGTTTTGCATTTCACTTGTATTGTGCGATGCACTAGGCATATAAGGAACGTCGTCTATATCATTTTGCATGAGGCAACCTGATTACCAAATAGATATAATAACTGTGCTTCCATCATTATAATTGTCGCAAATCATATTACATATTTAGCTTTCTTACCAGGTTTAAATATATTTAAAAAAAACTTTTCACGTTTTTTAGGGAGGATTTTATCACTATGAGGGTCCACAAAAAGATTAAATGACATAATAGTCTGATCACTGTTTACAACTCGTACACTTTTCGTACGCTGGCTTATATTTAATTTTGGTACTGATATTATAGCCTGTTTTATTTTAGGTTCTTTTTTGCTTTTAATTCTAATCTTGAAGTTAAGAGGAATATTTTCATTTGATGGTTTATTAATAGTGGTATTTTGAGCAACTGCTATAATTTCAAATGGTAAATTTTGAACATGCTGCTCATTGAAAATCTCATCGGTGGGATGACTCTGCGTCATGTTTCTAAAATAATAAGCTGATACTATAATTAAGAAATCTTCATGTTATACTAAGTGTAAAAAATTAATTATTAATTACATAAATTAACAAAAAAGTTTTAATGAAACTCGTCTAGTAGTTCAAAAGACGTGCGTGTACAAAGTGTAAACAGATACAAATTCTAATAAATTCGTGTTAGAACGAGTAATAGATTACTCATTTTATATTACCCTACATAATGCTTTCTTAAAAATATTTAATCTTCAAATTCAGGCACACTTTTTTACCGTTTTGTTATAGCATATATAGATAGAAAAAGTAGTATATATTATAATAAGCACATAAAATTAAAAATTTATTTGATTTTAATTTTTATTTTATAATTATGTATTATTCATCAAATATAATAGAATAAACCATGCGATTACTTTTACATGTGTTTTTAAAATAATTATAGTTAGTCTCATTTGTCATATTCTCATTTTTTTTAGATTCCTTTAATAAATGATAGATACCTAAATTTGTACATTTATTTATAATATCATTAACGGTAACTTTTAGGGGATAAACATAATTTTCCATAGTTTTTTTAAATAGGGCGACTCGTTCCTCCGGCAACAGTTTAGTGTTTATGTTAAGAGTTTTCTTAAAAATTAAATCATAGTCGTAATCTATGTTAATTAACATTTGTTCATAATTTGGGTGCAAATCGAAATATTTTTGCGGAAAATTTTGTCGAAAAGATGCAACATGATCTAATTTATTTTTAGGGTCTCTGTTATTTGCTAGGTTTCCCATGTTTGGTAAAATAAGTTTCAATATATTTCCATCTTCAATGCAGCTAGTACTTTGGTCATTACTTTGTGTTTCATAATTATTGTGTTGTATACTTTTATTTTTCGGAGTTATATTATGTTTAAAATTTTCTGTAAAAAAATAAAGAAATAAAAACAATATTTTTTTGGTTATAATTCAGAGTAACCTGATTAAAGTGTTTCTTTTAAGAAACAAATATATCTTTAAATACAATAGAACGAATGTATGGTTTATGTACAAAAATTACAGAATAAATGAAATATTAATTATAACTGGCACGGTCAAAACGCAAACAAATGAAGAACTGTAGTAAACTGAACTAAACTGAATATTATTATCGTAATATCATAGTCCAATTGTCAAATGTGCTTATAAATATAAGAATGCAACGCTCTATTGTTGTTTTTCTTTTACTACACTCTTCCTTCCACCCTTTTACAAAAAATATCTTTTTCTGATGATCTCAGGTTCGTTCTGTTGTTGTAAAGAGTTACTTAAAGTGCTTCAAAATATGGGCACCTGCCCATATTTAAATATATTAAAATTAAAATTATTGTCATGTAATTTATAAGTACCTTTATTTTTCTCTTGCAGATTTATTGGTTTTATATCAACCATTGATCTTACTTTATTTAGTATATAATTGTCGCTGAATGTGTACAGAGGTACATTTGAACTAATGTTCTCTAAATTAAATAATGAAGAGGATGGCAACAGATCAACACAAGAATGATATATTTTTAAGCAGTCGACGTCTTGTTTTTTAATTATAATTTTATACGTCATTGGTATAACATATTCGGTTGATTGCTCTTCGATTTTGAGTGATAATTTATTTATATTTTTAATACATGTTACTATTGGTACGATCTCAAGGCAATAGTTTGAGCTAAGTTTCATTAGAGGTGTAAATTTAATTCGAATATAAGAATTGTCCATTTATACATTAAAAAAAACTGAAAAAAATATACAAATTATAAAAAAATGTACGTAACGATTTCTCCCATATATAGTATATTAATGTAGTTTTGTTATCCACACTATGTACATTTTATTTATTATAATGTTATCTTAAGCTTGCATCAATATAAAGCAATTACATCTTACCTATAAGGCTCCTAATTAGATATGTAAAGTTCACAAAAAAAACGGTTGTTGTTCACAATACAAGAATTTAGATTAATTTGTTAAAATTTTTCTTCGAAAATTATTTTGTTTGACGTGAATTTGACGTAGATATCATTTCAGGCTGGTTTTTTTAAAAGAAAATGTTATTATATTTATTATAGGTTTAATCAAATGATACTCACCAAGGCAATTGTTCTTTTTTTGTTAATTGAAATTAAATTAAATAATATTAATTGGCACTAAATAAATAAATATAAATTAATTCATAGGTTTCGTTTCCCTGACAGTGAAACCTAACAATTCTGAGTTATTATACTATGGACGTTTTATCAATTTGATTAAATCCGTGAGATAAAATTTAATTACAAGCACACACGATAGAAGGAATAAAGAGATGTGAAAATGTACAAAAAAAAATTGTTGACTTTTTTATCTCTATAATAAAACAGTCAAAATATTTTGTCTGTACACTTAAAAAGAATAATAGAAAGCAAAAATATATTTTTTTAATTTCTTATCTGTCTGTCTGTCTGTCCGTCTATCTGTATGTATGATCACGTTAATCTCCGAAAGTACTGAACCGATTGACTTAAAACTTTCACCAATTGCTTTGTTTTAACTCAAAATAACATTTAAAGTTTGTTTTATCTAAATCGGTTAATTAAAAAAAAATATCGTATATAAAAGTTATATCTTATAAATGTCTGTAAATAATTGTTTAAAATACATTTGCATTTTTAACTGAATAGTATGTATTTAGTAAAACGTCGTTTTCGATGAATATATTAGGTGAAATTTTACATAAAACGGAATTTTTTAACTGTCCGAACAGTTAGGTACAATTTAACTTTAAGCCCAATGGATGGTGCTGTGCATAAAGCATTATTTTCTGAATCGCGCTTGTAAGATTCTGGGCTAAAGAATGACATTCGAAACGTCTTGGTTATATGACTGTTGGTAAAAATATATATTTTTAAAGCACTATTGTTGATAATACAAACAATAAAGTATACAAAATTGAATTGTTGGTGAATATTACCTTTATAAATCATAACAGTTAAGTTTAAGTCTTAACTAATTCAAGAGAGAGATAAAGGAGCTCAGTCGTGGCGCAGGGGCACAAAGTGTGACTGTAAAACCGACTTGTTGTGGGTTCGATCCCCACTGGGAAGATGTAATATTTACTTAAATTTATATTAATATTTCTTCGCTCTGGTGTCGAGGCAAAGCGCGGCGTTGAGTTCTGCCACTCAATACTCAATGCCTCCAGAATTCGACAGAAAGTGGGGAACGGAATGTCTTAACACTAAGTTCACTCTACCTACCCTGCTATATGCGGGATACAGCGTGAAGCTGAAAAAAAAGATTAATTAACGACTTGATCTTCAAAGAAATATTTAATAAATACATAGGTTCTTCGGTTCGTTCGTTCGTTTGAAATAAATCTATATAAAAATGTCTTAAAACATCCCCAAATCAATAATTTAACATTTAAGGCTTAATAATAATTTAAAATTTAAATAATAATTTAAAATTATTCACTGACATCAGAACATTTAACAGTTTTAAAATTATGATAACATGTACATAACATACATTATTATAAATATCACGTATCAACATTGCATAAAACCTTATAAAAATTACGATAATGTAGTAAAAAAATCATATTGGAAGATTACAGATTAAAGTAATAAAAAATAATATTAGCAGTAAATATAGTTGTCAGTCAATTCTGTTTATTAAATTAATAATCATGTTGTCCAAACAGGCGAAGCCGTGGGCCGACAACTAGTAAATTAATAAGAATAAAATAATAAAACCGCCATTTGATGAGTAATTTCATTTTATTTTCACAATTCTTACTACTATACATTACTTACATCAGCGTAATTTATTCTATTTACAAATATACGATATGCCAGACATTATTATTGCCCCTGATAGGAAAAGAGTGATATATAACTTTAAGTTTTATTTTCTAATTTGTATGTATTTTAAAAACCTTCAGTACTTTCGACGTCTCTTCTTTTTTATACGTATTTTAAAAAAAATCCTTCAAAGACAAAAAATAACATCTTAAAGCGTTTGATATAAATACAATACTACATTTTCGTCGTATAATTTTTATTAGAATAATAAACAAGGTATTATGATATTCCGGGCTGCATACGAATGTGTATCTATATAGGATAATGGTAAACCAGTAACCGACAAGCACCAATAGTCGATACTTTTTTTTATTTTCGAAAATAAAGATATAATATTATAGTATTTTTTTATTTTATTTGAGGCCAGTCGTGGCGCACCGGCACGAAGTGTGACTGTAAAACCGACTGGTTGTGGGTTCGATCCCCACTCGAGGAGATGAAATATTTACTTAAATTTATATTTCCATTTCTTCGTTCTGGTGTCGAGGTTAAGCGCGGCGTTGAGTTCTGCCACTCAACACGCAATGCCTCCAGAATTGGGCAGAAGGTGGGGAACGGAGTGTCTTAACACTAGGTTCCCTCTGCCTACTCTGCTGTGTGCGGGATACAGCGTGAAGCTGATTTTTTATTTATTTTTATTTTTTAAAATTGTATACACTAAATTTAATACATACATATACATTGTATATATATCCATTTAGTTTAGTGTATTCAAGATGACGTTTAGCATAACATATTTTTTTCCGTCATTTTATGTAAAGATGACAAATTGAAGCGTACATAGACCGAAAATATCTGCATTTTTATGCTAATTGTCGCTAATTACTTATCATTTTTGTACCGTGACAGCAATTTGTTTTTTTTTTATTATTTTATGAAGTACTAAAAATATCTTTTGACTCGTTTTGTTTACTATTAGATTTTTTTTTCTCTAGAACAAATTGCAAGGGCCTCTAGAACTTTTATGAGAAAATTACAGCCTAATAACAATGTAAAGTTTTCTAATGTATCTAACACCATACACTAAAGTTATTATCGTTTATTTTAGTACATGATAATTTGTATTTGGCGCCTATTTATTATGTCTCAATCGATAATTTGTTGTCTATTATTGGATATATTAGGCCTTGAATAAGTTATCGCTGTTTTTTTTGTTTAAAAAAAGAAATTTAAAATATAATGCCTTCAATGACATTACTCAAAGTATTATCCATCATTAGAGACCACTTTCTCCCATCTCTCTGGTAGCAATTGAATCCCCCGTCGGAAAAACGACTCATCTTTCGAGGCAATCCAGGAATCAAGCCATTTTTCGGCTTCTTCAAAAGAATGGAAGCGCTGCTCGCTTAAACCGTGCGCCATCGACCGAAACAAGTGGTAATCGGAGGGGGCTATGTCCGGTGAATACGGCGGGTGGGGTAGAACTTCCCATTGAAGTGTTTCCAGGTAAGTTTTGACTGGTTTTGCCACATGTGGCCGAGCATTATCATGTAATAAAATCACTTTGTCGTGTCTCTGCTCGTATAGTGGCCGCTTTTCTTTCAGAGCGCGACTCAAACGCATCAACTGAAGTCGATAGCGAGCTCCCGTGATAGTTTCATTAGGTTTAAGCAGCTCATAATAAATTACGCCCTGCTGATCCCACCAAATGCAGAGAAGAAGCTTAGAACCATGGATATTTGGTTTTGGCGACGATGTTGATGCGTGACCCGGCATGCCCCACGATTTTTTTCGCTTTGGATTGTCGTAGTGAATCCACTTTTCATCCCCAGTGACGATACGGTGCAGAAAACCTTTTCTCTTTTGCCGTTGAAGCAACAATTCACACATGAGAAAACGTCGTTCTACGTCTCTCGGCTTCAACTCATACGGCACCCAATGCCCTTGCTTTTGGATCATTCCTAACGCTTTTAAACGTTTTGAAACTGTTGACGCATCTACTTGTAACGTTTTCCCGAGCTCTACTAACGTCTGACATGGATCTTCTTCAAGCAATGCCTCCAATTCTGTCTTCAAATTTTGTCGGTGCTCCAGAACGCTCTTTGTCTTCAAGGTCAAAATCATTACTTTTGAAGCGCCTAAACCAGTCTCTGCACGTTGTATTCGACAAAGCATTGTCTCAACGAGAATTCTGTGTGCTTCTGCTGCAGATTTTTTCTGAATAAAGCAGTGCAATAAAATTCCCCGCAAAAACACTTTATTTGGCACAAAAGTACACATTTTCACAAAGGGAAAATAAATATGTAGTTGACACTGTAGTAAACACCATTCTACTATAATTTGAGGTTACATATAGTACTACTTTGGTGATTCGTTACCGTACGAAATTCCATGCACAGAGTGCCGCAACGCCATCTTTTAAAAAACAGCAGCAACTTATTCAAAGTCCTAATAGAATAATGCAGCTTCACTGTCGATGACTTGAGATTTTCTCTATTTTTCTCAATATTTTTGACTAATACAGGTTTAAATCAATTTGAACATATTTTCCGATTATCAAAAAAAAATATTTTGTAACTTATAATGTATTTATTTATTTTTGCTCATAATTATTGTTTTAAACTTTATAATTTTTTTATATCCCTGATTAAATTATATTACTTCCCTGAGATGTCGATTACTGGTGTCATTACACTACGTACATAAATATATATTCAAATTAATATAATTAATTTACAGATTGCAAGTTCTTAATTTAAGAGAATATTAGGTCTGAGTACTTCGTGTAAGTAAGTAATAGTCTCTTAAATCAAGATGCAACTAGTATATTTAGTACTTTTAGATAAAAATTGTATACTGTTATTATTAATTTAGCGTAAAGCAATTAACCCTTAGAAATGTATATATACGGTTGTGGAATGCAACTAATGAAATATTTATTTCCCTTCTGGAAAACATAAAAATATCTCAATAAATCAAGTTTATATTTTTCTCATTTTAATTGGATATTTTAAAATTACAACTTTGTAAAGTTGTTTGTTTTTTTTTGCAATTGTTGTTCTTATTTACAATTTTATACATCGATTTATTTCACAATACACAACATTTATATGAAATAAAAATGAAAATCATTCTGTACAATTCGTACATTGGTAAATTACAATATTATATACAAAATAAAAATATACAGTTTGCTAAGGTTTTGATTTTTCCTTTAAGTTAAAGGAAAACACTGTTTTTATTGTTGACTAGAATTTAAAATTCCATAATTGAATTTTTAACAAAAAAAAACAATTTCAACCAGATCCCATAATCGGAACCTAACCAACCTCTCATCAAACTACCCTTAAAGTGTATTCTTTCTAATAAAAATAATCGAAATCGGTTTTGTCGATATTGAGTTATCCGGCCATTTGTCGTGTACACACTTAGAGCAAATTTAAGATACGTGATTTTTTCATGTATAACATTGTTAGAAATAGACTGAATTAAAATGGTCCGTTCCACGCAAAAAATACCAACCACTTTTCAAATAAAAACATAATCATCAAAATCGCTTCACCCAGTCAAAAGTCCTACTCTTTTTACAGAAGTTGGTTAAAAAAACTAAAAAAAATATATTTATAGAACGACATTAATACATATACGCACATTTCTTTCCTGTTTTGAAAAGTAAAAAAAAAATATATATATACTTAATTGTATCAATATATGTAATTTAATCTATCAATTATTTCTAATCATTTACAAAATAATAAATTAAATTAAGTTATTAGTCTAATTTTAATTAAAATTATATTTATTCTTATTATATATTATAGTACTTGGTCATACAACCATCACACACTACGACTAGAAGCTTGAGATCAATTGAAAGCCAATTCCTTTATTTTGCTATGTACGTATAATTTACACTTATAGTAAAACAGAGACTACTTATTTTTCTTGTAAAAATATAAAAAACACCGAATATGATTTATTGCTTGTTTTACTTAAACGGAGCACCTTAATTAAGGATTTGCAATTAATAGAGTTTGTGACGTTTTCCTGAGTTTTAATTCTTTAAATGTTTATAGCTTTATTTTTTGTTTTGATTCTTAATGATATGAAACTTATGTTGTTTTTGGTCAAAAAAAAACTTAATATTAACATCGAAATGCTAAGTACGAAAAATCATCAAAATAAAAAATATATATATATATATATATATTATACTTTTACATAAAATTAATAATATATTCCAGCATAATATTAAGACTATATTTATTTTCAAACACATACTTCCCTAAGTGAATTTATATACAACATTTTAAACCATTAAATAGCTCTAATAACATATTGCATACATGTCCCCCCTATCGTGCGATGCAACTTACGCGTACGAACCTATTCCTACTCAAATTTGTAACTTCCATCGTGCTCTGTTTTGCTAATAGCAAACTACCTAATCCCTTACATAATTCATTCACTCCAAAATATTATTTCACATAACCAATTTGAATATTTTAAGTTTTAAAATGTTACAAAACTTTATTTTGATCATCCATGTTCTTATTGAACTTCTACCAGTAGGCAACTGTAAAATAACAATCGATAAAACAATTTTTGAACGTAAATAATTAAAATAAAAAATATTTTATCTGCAATTTTCACTATAAATTTCAAAAGTGAGCATGAATTAGGTAGGAGTTACCTTACAACTAACCGTCAAATTGTCAATTCGATGCTACAAATCAGTTATAAATAATATTTTTATATTTAACAACTATTATTTTGATTATGATAACAATTTTATTAATTGGTATATCGACATTTTATTTAGTCAAATACAAGCAAGAAAGTGTTTTGTTATTTTGGTCTCATCAGAACCTTATTTATATGTATATCTTTGTATTTAAAGTATTTTATAATTTTTGAGGCCGGTCGTGGCGCAGTGGCACGAGGTGTGACTGCAAAAACCGACTGGTTGTGGGTTCGATCCCCACTCGAGGAGATGAAATATTTACTTAAATTTATATTTCCATTTCTTCGCTCTGGTGTCGAGGTTAAGCGCGGCGTTGAGTTCTGCCACTCAACACGCAATGCCTCCAGAATTCGGCAGAAAGTGGGGAACGGAGTGTCTTAACACTAGGTTCCCTCTGCCTACCCTGCTGTGTGCGGGATACAGCGTGAAGCTAATTTAATTTTTTTTAAAGTATTTTAAAATTTTAAATATTATAAGGAAAACAATATATTTTTTATAAATGTGAGTGAAGATATCTTTTATTATACAAAAGAGTAACATCGAAGTCACAATTTGTTAACCAAACCATTACCTATAAAAAAATACCACCCATTATTCTATGGCAGATTGCACACAACAAAATATTATGTTTAAACAAATATAAATGAAAAAATCTCTTTCACGTGTAACTGTATTATTTAGGTAAATAGCTTACTAAACTTTTTAAGTTCTTAACCTAATTCGCCATTAAATGACTTTGAATAATAAAGATCATCTTACACGAAATCAAATGAATTATGTAGTTTTCGTAAAATAAAATAATTTTTACAAAACAGTTTGTGTTTTTAGAACTGTAAGAATTAATATATTTTTTTTAATAAAGTTAAGTTTCATATTGACTCACAATTTTTTTTAAATATTATCAAGTTCCTGTGAAATCTATATGAATATTATATTATAATACTATAAACTATAACCTTTTTTTCCAAACTTACGACATGTCGAGGCCTTATCTACACGTATATTTAGAGCGCAGTTTAAAAGTAATTAGTTAAAAAAATATAATTAACTGTCGTTGTACTCTGAATATGAAATAAAAGTGACTCGTAATCCTTTTGTCATTTAAAACTTAAATTTATTTATTCTAGATTTCGGTAGGATTTCGAAATAATACACGTAAAAGTATTAATAATTCTGGTCGACACTTATTAGTAAAAACAAATATAATAATATTACACAAAATAATAAACAGCTTATGTGTACCTTATAATATGTTTTAAGACCTCTGAAAAGTCAATATACTTATTTACTACACTACGAAAATGACTAGATTCACTCATCCATTAGTAAGCCTAACAGCTTATTTTGTATGACTAGATATTATATTTACACAGTAAAAAAATTACATAATAATATGTTTATACGATAATATATTATAAGAAATCACGAATGGCAGTTTCTAGATTATTTATTATTAGTTAATAAGTAAATACCTACTAATTATAATTTATACTTAATTGTTGTATTATTATTTTTATATTTTTGTATATCATCTATTTTATACCTAATTGTCTAAATGGAATGTTTCATTTATTTTATGGTTTGCTATAAAATTCAAATACAAAATTTATTCTTTATCATAAAAATGTTTTGATAAAATTAGAATGTTATTTCATAAATGCAGCGAAATTCGAATGATTAGTTTACTCATCATTCTCATCGATCCATCGCGACAAATGGACGACGGAGATTGGTCGGCTTTTATTTTTATTATTATTGTAACTTATTTTCGGCTTTTATAGTAACCAAAATTAATATACAAAAATTAATTAAATTGTAGCTAGCGTCTCTATGCATAAAAATATTTGTGAAGTATATAATAATTATAATTATTAAATTAAGCTATATACAACTATGAGCCTATATCCTAAAGTACAAATTGGACCGTTATAATGTAATTTTGAAACAAAATTATTTTATATTTATATACATTCAGATTTATATACATTCAAATTGTCGCTTTTACCAGTTATAGATGATATTTTTTTAATTTATGAAATGTTAAAGGTTAGGTATTTTAAGATTGTAAAATAAAAAGAATTACTTGAACAAGTTATAGGCACTTATTTAAATTAAATAGTATGTATGTTGTATATATGTTTTTAATTTATGTAAAGAAATTAAAATAAAAACTGAGTTCACATTAAAATGCTCGTCAAAAATCTTTTTGTATTTAATAGTATTTTATTTAAAATACTGTAAAAAAATTATAATTTTAGTCTCATCATAATACCCGTATACGGATTTATTTTACAGTTTTAATTAGATAACAATTGTACGAGTTCGACACAAACGTCACTTGTGTCTCAAAATTTCAACATAATTGTGTCATCTTGCAAGATAGAGCCCTTCCCGCAAATATCTGACTGAAATGCGCCGATGGGCGTTGGTGTGGCTCAGGTGCACAACCCCGAGTTGTCGACAAGTGAACGAGCGAGGACGTCCGCGGCCGCTATGTCGCTTACTTTACCTTCAAAATGTCCCCTGACGTGGAACATAAATTCCGCTTTTCCGGCGAACTCCTGTCTACACATTAGACACAAGTGGTGCGCGTGTGTGTGTTGCCTTTCTGGAGCGTAGTGTGTGTGCCCGTGTGTGAAATACGCACCCCCTCCTCCCCCTTCGTTTACTACCGTAGCGGACGATACTGCCGCTGCGGATATCCCGTGACCGTTCAATATTTGCTGATTTTGGTTGTGGTGGTGAAGAAGTTGCAACTTTTCTTGGTTTGTTAAATGAACTTTTTCTTGTTGCTGAAAATAAAAATCACGTTAGTTACTGTTAGTTTTGGCAAACGACTCATATCCATATCATTGTAAAATTATTTTAATAAATTTTAATTCTTTTGCTGGACGTACGAAATGTTTGATCCTATTATATATTTAATTGAAGATGTATATAAATTATGTGTCATGGCGTTAAAA